>OX359269.1:32205016-32262516 GCA_947179155.2 Hedera helix | reverse complement strand
ATGGAGCACACACAGAGATCTAACAATACCTAAAACAGAATCAAATTTTGTATATCAAATACTAAAAGAGAATAACAATTTTTTTTTATAATATGAATATAATTTCTTATAAAATTGATCTTACTATAGATAAAAAAAAATTGGCCTGTGGGTTGGGTTGAGCCACTAGCGAGCCAGACCATAATTGATCGGACTAAAATTAAACCGGATTAAAATGACTCAATTTTTTATGGGTAAGCCAGGTTGACCCATGGACTGGGCCATTTTTTAGCCAAGTCTACACATGCTTGTTATATAGATAAATTATTTTGCAACTATTATCCTATTCTTTTTTCAAAATTGTGAGATTAATTTATATTTCTGTGCCACAGGTAGGGGTGTTCATTCGTTTAAAATCAGACCAGACCGAACCGGTATCGAATTTATTCAAAACTCAGTACCGATACTGGTACCGATATACTGAACTGGTTTACTTGTTTGGTATCAGTTATTTATCAAAAATTATTATTATTATTAATTATTTGTTATTAATAATAATTTTAAAAAATAGGTTAACTGGTACAGTCTAGGATATACCGAACCATCAAAACTTTGGACCGGTTGTGTCGATATACCGAACCGCTATTGGACCCGATCACTATTTATACCAAATTGTCTGGTTCGAACCGATTCAATATATATACAAAAAATCGATTGAATCGATTTTTTTGAACACCCTTAGCCATATACCCAATGAAATTAGCCAAATAATTAGCACTAAGGGGGTGTTTATTTAAAACTTAATGCATCTGAATGGCTGAATCGGCCAGCCATTCTGTACGTTTGTGTAGAACTGAATGGATGAATCGGTTAGATTTTTGGGCTGAATGACTAAGTTAAATATTTTTGACTGAATAGTTAAGTCCCGACTGAATAAACTAAAAAAAATTAAAAAAATTATTAAATATTATATTAAGTAATATTAAATAAATTTACAACAATTTTGAATTTTTTCAAAGAGATAAAATAATAAAAATATATTATTTAGATGTTTCAGACATATCACTTATCAAACAACTTTTTTCATTCAATATTCAAAAATCTAATTCATTCAACTCATTAAAATTATTTAAATATTTAAAATTATTTCATTCAATTTTTATTAAATATCCCCGAACTTTCTCCCACTCACAAAAATTGGTTAAAGAATCATATGATTTTATCTAATGGAGCTTAATGGGTATATATGTGTACGTATATGTCTTCACGACTATATATAAAATTGTTAATTAGAATACGGCTAGCAAGATAGCTATGAGTCTATAGATCAGAGTGATCTATCATCAGTATTTTCAACACCTAGTGTTGTTTTCTTTTGCTTTTTCTAATTATATAGTTAATTAATAGTGTGATTTGATATAATTTTAAATTTTAATAAATTTAAGTAATATATAATATAATATATTATATTATTTTAATTAATTAAATAAAATTATGATAAAAAAATATAATTAAATTTAAAAAAATAAAAATAAAAAATCTCTTAAAAATTACTTTTTCTATTAAAAATTAGTTAGATCTTTTGAATACTCTATAAGTTTGAATAGTATATATTTAATTATTATAAATTTATATAGTAATAATATTAATTTGAATAGAAAAAAAAACTCTTTTTTTTTTATTAAAGATACAAATATTTTTAAATTTTGAAATATAAACATTTTTAAATAGTAGAGATATAAATATTTTTAAATAGTATTTAATTGATACAAATTTAATAAGTAATATTTTTTGTATTTTCTTATCTTTTTGTCTTACTCATTTTATGATGATCATTATAAATAAGATTAATTGCATATATGATCCCGAAATTATACTATTTTGTATTTTATATTTAAACGTTCTCATCCCGCTACTCAAAATATCGTTAAGTAAATATTTCGGATTATTTTTAGCCTTCCAACTAATAAAATTATGACATGTGTTATAATTTCATTAGGCGAAAGGAAGGCTTCATATCATAATTTCATTGATTAGAAAGCTGAAAAAGGTCTAAAATATTTATTTAACAATATTTTAAATAACAAAATAAAAATATTTAAATATAAAGATATAATATATGAACGAGTATATATTTTAGAATCATACATACATTTAACCATTATAAATAGAATGACCATACTTTCTCATATATAATTACAAGTACAAAGTCATATAGACCGCATAACTTCATGTCTTCATCTAGAATAAAACAAAACAAAAAAAATAGGGTGTATTGGTGGGACTTATTGAATTTGATGTTTTTTTCTTTGTACTATTTTTTGGACAAAAGATGTTGATTCTGGTATTTTTTTTCTTTTCTTTTGTCGTCAAGGATAATATGGTTTAATATAGTTGAGACTGTTTCAAATAATAATAATAAAAAAGTTATTTATATTAAAGGGGGATAAAATTAGTTCAAAGAAGGGGGGTCCTATTGGTTTTTTGGTAAAAACTAAAAATAAATTTATAAATATAATTTTAAAATACAAATTTAAACACAAACTTTCGTCTTATTATTAAAAAATAAAATATGATACGAAAATTTATGTCAAATTTTATTTTTTAATAATAAAATAAAAATTTATATTTAAATTTATATTCAATATTTATGTATGTGGACTTATCATACTTTAATAGGTTGTGGAAATAGGAGAATAATAAAGTGGCTTTATTTGAGCACAAAGCTTATCATAAAGTACCTAACCTTAATTATCGCCTCACGATCCTACATTTTGGCGCGGCTTCGTTTCTGTACAAATATTGATATACCGTCTGGAACCTTCTCGATTTTGACCACTCTCTCTTTCTCTCTCCCTATCTACAAATTTTATTTATTTATTTATTTTAATATATTACTTACTCTGTTTTAAAGTTAAAAGATATATTTTTAATTTATGTCTATTCTAAAAATAAAAATACGTTTCTATTTTTATATTATATTCTCTTTATTTTAAAATTAGGAATATATCTGTAAAACTATTATTTTTAAAAAAAAATTTATGTTCTTAAATATAACTTTAGTATTAGTTAAAAAGTTAGTTGTGATGGTTTGATATTAAAAATAATAGTATAAAAATAATAGATAAATTAAGAATATCATATCACTTTATAATCTTTAAATAAAAATTTATCTCTAATTTTAGAACAAAGAGAAAATTGATATGAATTTTTTAACATAATATCAATTGTTTTCTTATTAAAGTAATTTCTGAGGTCAAACGATGACATATTAAATTTTAAATTAATGTAAATTTATCTAATTTTAATTGATAAAATTATTATAATTGTATAAAATATAACAAAAACTATTAATTATAAAATTTATTTTATTATAAATTTTTATAAATTATACTAATTTTAAATTTTAATTTTTTATCGTTTAAGCTTAAATATTAAATTGTATCTATTGTTTAGCTGGTTTAGAGTAAGAACCGACTTCACATATGAAACCCCACGCAAAATCGTAAAAGTCACACACACAAAATTCGCACTAATGGTTTCAGTGACATATTATAATTTTTACAGTAAAAATTGCACCCTTTACGATTACAGTTACATTTTTTGTCTAAAAATTATACTCCTTAAAAAATTATACGTTTTAAGTTTTTTTATTATTTCTCATATTTTTATATATATTTTTAAGTTTTTAAATGAAATACGATCGTAAATTTAATTTTAAAATATCATTTTGCATAGTTTAAAATTTTAAGTTTGAAATAATAGATGTGTTATAGTAATGTATACATCTCCATAATTTTTATTGTACTAAAATTTAACTTTTTAAGTTAAGAAATTGAAAATTTTAAATTAATTTGTGATTAGTTTCAAAATTTTAATTTTTTATAATTGAGTATCGTTAACAGTTATTTAGAATTTAAAAAATATGACAATACTTATTATTTTAATTTTTTATTGATTTTCAAACTGAAATCATATTATTTAAAACTGTACGGTATTTTAAAAAATTACTCTTTATCAATTTAAGTGATTTTATATTATAATTTTTAATTTAAGCAATTATATCAAAATAATTTCATATATATTTTTATTTGGAATCGCACTAAACTAAACTATATTCATCTAAAACTACTGCTCTTACTTTAATATAATCACGCCACGTCTAATCAAATCATCAAATGCCCAACTTTACGTGGATCCCACTTTTCCCCTCAATTACTCTCCTCGCCACGTGTCATCACCAGCGTCGATCATTTCTTTCAGTACGGTACGTCTCCTTCCTCTTGATTCCTCTCTCCTCTTTCTCTCTCCTTCCCGTCTCAATTTATAAGGGCCATTTCAGAGTTGCAACAAAAACACTTGCAACCAATTTCAATTACTCCAATCCAATCAAAGGTAACCGCTCCTCAAAATCTCCCCCAAATTCTCTCTTTATCTCTAATATATAACACACATAAAATTTTCATGATTTAGGTTTTGAAACCTTGCTGATTATTGAGAATTTGTATATACCCAAATGCTGAATTTCCTTTTTTCTTGGAAAAAAAACTTAATTTTTCACAGCCTTTGTCTAATTTTTTTAAGCTTCAGCTCCGTACCGTTAGCCCTCCACAGAATAACACATATATATATATATGTGTGTGTGTGTGTGTGTGTGTGTGTGTGTGTGTGAGGGTAATTTTAAAGGGATTTTATATGTGATGACTCTCCTCTGCAACTCTCTGCACTGTTGACAGATGGAGGGTTATGATTGTTCTTTGTTAATTTCTCCACTTTCAGTGTCTTGGAAAAAGATACCCACATCCCTATATCTTTTTCTCTCCCTAACTTTCTCTCATCACTATAGGTAATAGAAAAAATTTGGGATCCAACAGAGTTACCGACAAACTAGTGATAGAGATGAAATGATAGGAGCTGAGATATTAAAGAGTGAAAGCTTGGAACTTTGTTTTGAGAGGATGATGGTGGTTGCCGGTGGTGGTGGTTATGTTGGTGGGATGAAAATGGGTGGTGGTGGAGTGATCACAGAATGGAAGGATATTCCGATGGAGCTTCTGTTGAGAATTGTATCGCTTGTGGATGATCGGACGGTGGTTTTTGCTTCTGGGGTCTGTTGTGGCTGGAGAGATGCTATTTGCTGGGGACTTACACATCTTTCCCTTTCTTGGTATAAATAATTAACCCTTTAGCCCTTTGTTCAATTTTATGTGTCTTGTTTTTCATTGCTTTCGTGTCTGAATAGTGTGTTCATATTTTTGTTGTCCGTGTGTATGTGTTCATTTATTCTCTAGATTTCGCTTAAATAGTTCATCATTAATCTTGGAAATTTGATGGAGTGACTGTACATTAATTTTGGGTATCTTAACAAGGGGATTTAGCATGTCTACTTGTGTTTACACTTTTTCATTCTTTTAAAGATTCTAATTTTTTGTTTTTAATCTTCAGCAATAGTGATTTGCAATCAACAATCTCGGGAAGGATGTTGTGTATTTATTACAACTAGTTTAGTTTGTATCTTGGTTTAATGGTAAAACTGGATTTCTTTACATATTTTATATCATGATACATATAGGAAAACTTATTCTCTATCATCGTTGCACTCCTTCGGTTAACTTTATGTGAAAGGAAAAGAAAAGGAAAAAGCTTTTTTACCTGTTGATCATCATGTTTAAATGGAATACTTTTCTCCATTTCATTCACTCTTTTTGAACTTTGTGCTTTTGGGGAAAGATGAAGGTAGTCGATTGTGTATTATCTGGTTACGGAGGCTGTGAAGATTTGGGCAAGATCATTTACGACTTCTCATATGCTAAAGCAAATAAGTTTGCACTAAACTAGTAATCAATTGTTGACTGTAGTTAATTTACTTATAGTGATGATGGTTCATTCATTCTTCCCCAGTTTTTATATAAATTGTTCTTTTCTCCTTGCATCTCCTGCTTCCCATTTTTTTTAGGTTCTAAGAGACGAGTGTAAATTTGATGCTGATGTTTTTTGTCTAGAATTAGTTTTATGTTGACCAGAAATCTTTATGGACTCTGTTTCCTTAACTTATTAACTCAAAGCATATAAATTGTAAATTCTGTATATCGGACATGCAACTGGCATAGGTATATTAGTAGTAATCTGTAGTTTTTCTTGAAGATTTTTGTTGAGTAAAAGACTTACTACTATATGTCTTTACTTCTTTCTATTTCATATTTTTTTAATATAGTATTAATCCTTTGGGCCTATCAAGCTGTAAAAAGATAAGCAGATGTATTTATAGGGTTAAGAAGACAACTGGCTTCTGCGATGAATTAGCTTTTCACAACTTGGTAGTTGAGTTTATGCTAACTGTTCCCCTGTTTGAAGATTTGGGCAAGATCATTTACGACTTCTCATATGCTAAAGCAAATAAGTTTGCACTAAACTAGTAATCAATTGTTGACTGTAGTTAATTTACTTATAGTGATGATGGTTCATTCATTCTTCCCCAGTTTTTATATAAATTGTTCTTTTCTCCTTGCATCTCCTGCTTCCCATTTTTTTTAGGTTCTAAGAGACGAGTGTAAATTTGATGCTGATGTTTTTTGTCTAGAATTAGTTTTATGTTGACCAGAAATCTTTATGGACTCTGTTTCCTTAACTTATTAACTCAAAGCATATAAATTGTAAATTCTGTATATCGGACATGCAACTGGCATAGGTATATTAGTAGTAATCTGTAGTTTTTCTTGAAGATTTTTGTTGAGTAAAAGACTTACTACTATATGTCTTTACTTCTTTCTATTTCATATTTTTTTAATATAGTATTAATCCTTTGGGCCTATCAAGCTGTAAAAAGATAAGCAGATGTATTTATAGGGTTAAGAAGACAACTGGCTTCTGCGATGAATTAGCTTTTCACAACTTGGTAGTTGAGTTTATGCTAACTGTTCCCCTGTTTGAACTATGAAGCCTCTTATGTGTCCAGTTTGTTCTGAATTTACTACTATTCCTCTTCTTCAGGTGCAAGAACAACATGAATAATTTGGTGTTATCTCTCGTTCCCAAATTTACAAAACTGAGAGTTCTAGTTCTGCGCCAAGACAAGTCACAACTGCAGGATAACGCGGTTGAGACTATAGCAAACTATTGTCATGAACTACAAGACCTCGACCTTAGCAAGAGCTTCAAACTAACTGATCGCTGCTTGTATGCCTTGGCTCATGGTTGCCCAAATCTTACCAAACTCAACATCAGTGGGTGCTCAGCATTCAGTGATACTGCTCTTTCATATTTGAGTAAGTTTTGCAGAAAATTAAAATTTTTAAATCTTTGTGGATGTGTGAAAGCTGCATCTGACACGGCACTGAAGGTATGGAGAGTTGGGACTTATTCTTAATGTCAATCCATTATATGATTAGTGTTTTTAATTTCCTTGGCAACTGTCTGCAGGACGTTGGCTATAACTGTAACCAACTGCAGTACCTGAATCTGGGATGGTGTGAGAATGTCGGCGATATAGGGGTGATGAGTTTAGCTTATGGATGTCCTGATCTAATAGCCCTTGACTTGTGCGGTTGTGTTCTTATAACGGGTAATCTATATAGGTTTAGAGTGGTTAATTGGTACCCGAACTTTCTTTCTTTATGTCACAGTATAAAATATAGACAACAAAGTGGTTTAGGGAGTGCAAATATCAGTATTAGCCAGAATTTCCTTTTAGCTGTGTTTACTTTATTTGGCAGACTAATGTGAGGGTTTATAATCTATGGGTTGTGTGACATATTCTAGTTTGTATTATGATTCTTTAGAGCTATGAAAGCCTCTTAAAACTATCTGCATATAGCAAAATGATTTGACATAAAAAATTTAAAATGTCCTCATGAATTATCATCACAAGGTGAAACATGGTGAGGCAAGCCTAGACTTTTGTTTGTCTATACACAATTGATGTGGATACCCTTATGCGCTGAACTAGGCTGGGTATTCAATAGTTGAAATGAGTATTAGTGTCTTGGTCAATTATTTTCTTTGTTACTGTCGTTATAGCATTTGGTATTGTGACTATAGTCGTTCAGGATATTTGATTGTTTCACTTCGTACTATGTGATGGTTTTCATAATCTAATATTCTAAGTTAATTGCTTATAACAAATGGAGACATAGTAAAAATCCATATTGATCCATGCATCTCTACTTGGGATAGGAGAAAACTTTGTAATGTAGTCCATAGTATATCCAGTTTGAAGTTTCAGTGACTCTAGAATCTGAGTTCCGCAGCATGGTCATTCTGCCTGATTATTCTGGGTCATGGCTTGATGGAAATTATACCTAATCGAGCCTCGTTGCATCTCTACTTGGGATTTCTTGTCATGTCAACTTAGCACATGGGCAAATATCTACCATCATATAGCACTTGATTTGGCCTTAATCTTTTTGTGATTGTCTACCCAGTTGTATTTCCACTCAGTTGGGCTGTCTTGTCTCTATTGACCGTAAACCCAACTTACATTGTGTTTTATACATTCTTGCAGATGCGAGTGTAATAGCTTTGGCAAACAATTGCCTTCACCTGAGGTCCCTAGGTCTCTACTTCTGCCAGAATATCACAGATACAGCGATTTATGCTTTGGCTCACAGTCGAGTAAAGAACAAACATGAAGTGTGGGAATCCGTGAGAAACAGGTACGAGGAAGAAGGGCTTAGGAATCTGAACATCAGTCAGTGCACAGCTCTTACTCCTCCAGCTGTTCAAGCCTTATGCGACTCATTTCCGGCACTTCACACATGCCCAGGAAGGCATTCGCTGATCATAAGTGGCTGTTTGAACTTAACATCTGTGCATTGTGCCTGTGCTGTTCAAGCTCACCGTACTGCCAACGCTCTTTCCCATCCTGCTCACTAAGCGAGTTCCGAGGTAAAAGTCTCAAGTTCATGAAAAGGGGAGGAGTTGTATGGTTGCCGTAGAGGGATTGGGGAGGGGGGGGGGGGGGGGGGGGGGGGCGCAGACTATGTACATGTAAATAAGTTTGTGTTTAATACTGAACAATGTGATGGCTGTGAGCACCAGCCTTACTTTTATCTGGACTTTTATATTATATACTAATTAATGTCTTTCAACGGGCTGAGGACCTTATTTAATTTCTAAATTGGGTGCATATTAAAAGGTAGTACTTACTAGCACATAATTATTGAAGATTTTTTTCCTTCAAAATTAAATTTAAAAAATGAAAAAATAAAGAGTGGGAGGAAATTATAAATAATGGACTTCTTGTTGTTTCTCCCCAAGGAGTGAATTTGTTCGTTACTGCCTATTAGCACCTGATCCTTGACACTTTGTACTTCGCCAAGTCAAGTTTGGTTCTCGAGGCCTTTTCTTACTGGGTTTGGTGCTGAAAGGGTTCATGTTCACAGGTCAACTAGAGTTGTGGCGTACAGCTTTTTTCATTATGTCCTTGGTGGTGGGTTTGTGCTCAAATTATGGCTCAAGTTTTAGGAAAGCTTGCAGCTTTCTGGATATTCAATTGTTGCAAGCGTAACGTGGATGAAGTAGCCAACTCTATATTTTGAATTTTTTAAATTGAATTCGAAAAGTCAATTTCTCTCCAATGTTTTGGAATGGATGGTGTATTAAACAATGCCAAGGTGACAGAAGTTGAGTTCCTTGCATATGGGCTGCTGGTCAGGAAATGAATAACCAAACATTGTCTTCAAGTATATTTTGGTACATTAATTCTGCACAAAATTACACAACCCACACTCAATAAATCAATGGTTCACACCTTTCTGTTCTTGCCTTGAAACATAAGATATATATATAGCTTCTGGTACGTTCAATCTCTCAGCATAAGATATATATAGCTTCTGGTACGTTCAATCTCTCAGCAGCTGACATGTTAATCATGAGATGAACGTGTCATTCATCACGTTAAACTCGAGGGAAAACGACTGCAAATTTATGCAGGGCTCGTAGTGATGCATCATCATTTGCTTCTGGATTACATAGGCACCTGAAGAGTCTTCCGATGCCCTGTTTACAAGCAAAACATTCTGTCATATTGCAAAATATTATCTCAGTGAAGATGTATATCTTTATATCTGTACTAAATCTAATATTAGGAGCACTGCAATATTAGAATATAGTGTAGAAAATGAATAAAAATGTTCCAATAAAATTTTATCTGCTTGCATTGATACGTAAATCTTGGTGCATAAGATTTGATTGTTTCAGCTCGTGCTATGTGATGGATTTTATAATCTACTTCAATTGCTTTGAATAAGTGGAGTTGTTGAAAAAAACCATATTTGATTTTGCATGCATATATTCATTTACATATATAACTAACTATATTATCATCTTCTTACAAGCGTATTGAGTGCAACAAGAGCTCCATTTGATGTATAGGAGAAAACTTTATAATATTGATATGAACCTCTAAAATATAGTCCGTAGTATATTTAGCAGATTGAAGTTTTGAATCTGAACATCAGTCGGTGCACAGCTCTTACTCCTCCGGCTGTTCAAGCCTTGTGCGACTCATTTCCAGCACTTCACACATGCCCAGGAAGGCATTCGCTGATCATAAGTGGCTGTTTGAACTTTAACATCTGTGCATTGTGCCTGCGCTGTTCAAGCTCACCGTGTCCTGTAAACACTGTCTCCCATCCTGCTCACTAAGCGAGTTCTGAGGTAAAAGTCTCGAGTTTATGATAAGGGAGACTATGTACATGTAAATAAGTTTGTGTTTAAGACTCTGAACAATGCTAGGTGAGGAACAGCCTTAATTGTTATGCGGACTTTTATGGAGTATTATGCGCGCAAACCTGTCTTTGTTTATTATTATTATTATTATTATTATTATTATTATTATTATTATTATTATTATTATTTATTTTTTCCTTTATAAATTTAATTATATTACTATATTGTCCTTTTTATATTATGTTTTATCTTTCTATTTAATTCTCCAAATTTTATAAAAAAAATATTTTACCTCACATAATTTATATGCTTCCAAGTGCTAATATACATAAACCTCCCTGTGTTGGGATCATGTTCCACAAAAGGAGTTTTATATGTGAAATTTATATTTTTTTTTAATTTTATATTTTTCTTTCATATTTATTCTCAAGTATAATGAATGCTTAGTTTAATAGTGATGTTATAATATGATGTTAACGTATGTCATATTACAGTACCATAAATAAAAAGGAGATTATATTGATCTTACAAAATGAGACTTCTTCGGTGGGATGGAAGGAGTACTGAATTGAATCTGTAATAACCAAGAAGAAAAATGTAATATCATTATTAATAAAAAAAATGATAATATTTTAAAATTAATTGCATGTACATATATTTATGTGTTATGTTATGAGTATTAATAATTTAATTTAAATTGAATTAGTTATGTGATAAATAAGAAATGAAGTAATGATGATGGTGAGTTTAATTATAATTAAATTAAGCTTATGTAATATGCATTGTGTGACATAATGGTTAAGATGAATTAATTAATTAAATAAATTGTGAGATGATTAAAAAATAAAATAGATTAATGAGAGTAATTAAATTGAGCCCAATGTGATTATTAGGAAGTCACATTAATTATTGTGATATGATCCAATATGTTAGAAATAAAAGTCCTTGTGATTGTTAGAATTAATTAATTACCCCAATGAAAATTGTTTGGCCCAAAGGTAATTAAATTAGTGGTCCAATGGAATTTTACTTGAATTTACCCAATGTGTGTAGGTTGATGTTGGTGTGTGTCTGTGTGTGTGAGTATATATATATATATATATATATATATATATATATGAGGATCGATCTATTAACAAAGGGGTAAAAATAAAATTATTCTTACAACAGATCCCAGCCATCTAAGTTGAGATCTCACTGTTTATATGACCCTCGTTCGCAGTATAATATTCAGATATCTGTAATATTATATTACAGACGAGTGATATTGTCCAAAATGCCCCCAATATGAAAATGAACAAGCTCACCATTTGTAGTATTATACTGCGGACGGTGAAGGCGGACAGGTACGAACAAACTCATCGTCTGCAGTATTATACTGCGGACGCTAGTTAATTATAAAACTGCGTTTGTCATTGTTTATAGCAATCATTGTGATCTCATCTCATTTTCATAGTAGCGAATTGGGTAATTATAGTTAGAGCTATCAAATTTTTTATTTCTTCTTGTAAATAACATGAATTTGTAACGAGGATACGCAAGAGAAATAGAAAATTTATAGCCCTAATTATAAAACTGCGTTCGTCATCTCGTTTTGACAGTACCGATCTAGGTTGTTCGACTTAAGGCTATTAAGTTTCTTCTTCTTTTTGTGTAGTATTCGTACTGATTAATGTTTGTGAATTATCCCATATAACATGAATCTGCAAATACACTACACAGGAGAAGAACAAAACTTTGTAGTTTTAAAAAGACCTGTCCATGGTCTACGGACGGAAGTATTTACAATAATGCCACTAATAATTTAATTAAATGCATGACATTATTGTAAATACTTCCATCCGCAGTATAATATCGCTGACGGACTTATTTACAATAATGTCATGCATAGTTTAATTAAATGAATGACATTATTTTAAACGACGACACTTTGAAATTTAACCATTCGTAGTATAATATTGTGGAGGAGATAACTAAAAAAATTGACCATCCGCAGCTTAATACTACGGACGAAGTCTACTCGAGTAAGTGCAAGAGATCTAGGTGAAGAATTTTTGTAAGAAAATAGTAACATTATTTTTCATAACGATGTTGTTGCATTCTTACAGAGATTCTTCAACAATGCTTCACCCAGATATCTTTCATCCTCCTCGAATGTAGACCTCATCCGCAGTTTAATACTGCAGACGATAAAAAATTTTAATTACCCAGATCGGTTGTCAAAACAATTAGAATAATGAATAATAAGCAATATTTAAACAATGAAGAACATGGACAACAATCATGCCCATAAAGAATATATATATATATATATATATATATATATATATATATATATATTGCAAGAAGGCGGAAGAAGCAAGAAAATAAAACAGAGAACCAAAAGTACGGGCTTTCACCACTCACCATACTAATGGGTTTTGCAGACAGTGACCTTGGCCTTGCAAAACAGGGAGTTAACTACTCACAGATCATATTCATAAATAAATTATGCATGATGCAAGGGGAAGTAGGAAAGGGACCGTACAGTTGAATATATAAACTGAAATCTGAAATATATTTATTGAATCATAAATTTACATAAACAGAAAGGAAAATAATTAACTTGATAACTAAAAGAAGGACTCAGAGGTCCTCTCCCCTCCTTCTCTCTCTACTTAGTAAGCGAAGAAGAAGCTTGTTGCTTCCTTCTTCTAGTAAGATGAAGAAGAAGTCTCTATACTTCTTTCTTCCATTTATCTTTCCAGTTTTGATGTAATTCTTCCTTCAAAGTATATATGAAAAGATTAAAGAATCATTTGATTATACCGGTCATCTTCTTATTTATTTCTTTATACTTCTGTTAAAACTTTAAAGTCTTCAATCGCTGTCAAATGGTATCAGAGCCACCGGTTGGTTCTTGGTGCTATTGGTGGTTCCCGGTCAAAAACAGTACATAAAGTTGGATCTGTGATCGGTTGGAACAGTATTTGTTCTTGTTAGAGTCATTACCTGTTCTCCGTCTTTTCAACCCCATGTCGCAATTCTTTGGCGTCATGACGGTCACCCGATGTCTTTTGGTTTTGTCCAACTGAAGTTCATTTTTGGTCCGCCCGAGTTGATAGTGTCACCCTGGTCGTAGCCATAGAGCCGTGGTAAGTCTCCAGGTGGGAGAAGTGTAGGCTAAGGCGTTTAACCATGGGTCTGAATCAAATTAGGGTATGTGTCCAAAAAATCAGTAATCGGTTATCACCAGTTTTCGGAAGGTATGAACCGTCTAGTGATTGAGTCGTAGGGTTGATGGGTCTTAGTTGAATAAGTTTTGATTTGAGTCAAGTTCATTACAGTTTCGGCAGTAAACAGCTAAAACTAGTAGACTGATTAGCTCGAGTCCATCAGTTAGCTCAAGGTCAACCGTGTGATCCCTTGTATCAGACACAGTCTGATTTTTATTCTATAAATTTTTAACAGAATTTATGAAATTTTGATGTTGGTGACCAGTTTTTCGGTGATTTTTTTTTTCTCCTACTCTTTTCAAATTATACATAATTTTGGGGGTGAAGGGAATTATCAACCTGGAAAAAAATTCTGAGGCGGAATAGTATGGGGATGGTGATCTATCTGAGAAGAAGATCAACAGTACCCTCCGGCACCTGAAGGAGTCGGACCTTCAGTCAGACGACGCTGGCCCCACTGGCCCCACAGTCATCATCAAATGCGCATGCATCCGACAAAGTCAATCAATCAGCAGAAAGCAAAAGCAGATGCCCATCAGTCTGCAAAAGCAAATGATGCTGTCCCCCAGTCAATCAGTCAAAAATAAAGTTAAAGGAATCTACTTTTAACTTTTACTTTCACTTTAGTAAATGTAAAATGTTTCTTACTTTTACTTTTACTTTGTACTTTTACTTCAGTAAATGTAATAGTGAATCCTGCGTGATTCAATAGTTAGTTTCTTTCTCTATTTAAACGATTGAATTGTAAAGAGAAAGACAGGTTTGAAACAAAGGTTGAAAACCAAACCTCAGAGGTCCTCTCCCCTCCTTCTCTCTCTACTTAGTAAGCGAAGAAGAAGCTTGTATATATATATATATATATATATATATATATATATATATATATATATATATATATATTTCTTTTCGTTCTGAAACTTTTGAGTATTGGAGATAAGTAAACAATCCCCCATTGGACTGGATTACTCAGATTTAAAGAGCCGGGATAATTTTCTCGACATTAATGAGAAAACGTTTGCTACCCCAACGTAATCGGTTGAAATTCCCAACAATTGATTGCAATAAAAACCCGCATCCGCAGTATAATATTGCAGGCGAGGAAGACAAAAGGTCAGTCTCTATACGACGTCGTTTTAGACTCTATCATTTGATTTACCCATCCGCAATATTATACTGCGGACGGTGAGTTTATTCATACCCGTCCGCAGTATTAAGTTTGTTCATTTTAATATTGGGGACATTTTGGATAATATAACTCGTCCGGAGTATAATACTGCAGATACCTAGATATTATACTGCGGACGAGGGTCATATAAGCCGACAAATCTCAGCCTAGACGGTTGAGATCTGTTGTAAGGATAATTTTATTTTTACCTCTTTGTCAATGGATCAGTCCCTTATATATATATATATATATATATATATATATATGATCCATAACCGAACCCACCCTCACCCTAGCCAAAATACAGATTTCTCTTCTCCTAGAGCCATGTGAAATATTATAATGAGCTTAGGAATAACTAGATGAACTAAAAATTGGATTAGGTAAAAACTTTTTACCTAAACTTGATTAACCATTGAATAATGCTATGATGTGCTAGATAAATACATGTATAAATACGTGTATATGGAGTGTATTGGTATATGAATTTTCCTTATAAATAGGAGCTCTCAAGATAACTTACAAAGTCTACTAGCATTTGGCTAAGTATTGTGTAGTGAAAGTAAGAGAGAAAGTGAGTGAAAAATCATAAGAGTGATGGAATTCTTACAAATTGTTAGTTCAGGAGGAGTTTAGCAAAGAAGGAAAAGGTGGAGACATACTTCGCGTTCATCTCTAAAAGAAAGAAAAATTAGAAGAGTGATGGAACTCTTGCAAATTGTTAGTTCAGGAGGAGTTTAGCAAGGAAGGAGAAGGTGTAGACATACTTCACGTTCATCTCTAAAAGAAAGAAAGCTTCCAAGAGGTATAAAACTTCATAACTTAAGTTTAATGATTTTTATAGAAAGTTATTTAGTGATAGTTATATATTTATACTTGGTTATGGGAGGAATCATGGTGAATTTTGTAATGACCATGAATTCTAAGTAACAATATAATGATGATTATTAAATAATTATCAATGAATTAAAAATTTTGTATTAATTAATTATGCATTTACATAATTGGATGAATATACCTATATATGTGTATATTTATTAATCTGATAATGAAACAAGGTAATGGAATTAATCAAACCAAGTCTAATTGAATTATATTTTAATTCCAAAGGAATTATTAAACTATGTCCAATAAAATTAACCTATTAGTTCATGAATATAGTTAAATTATTGGTTTATGTTATAAGTGAACTAGTCCAGTGCTTATTTTAAATTTCAATTAGTATGTGTTAGTTAATGTTAGCACAATAGAATGAATTAATTGAGCCCAAACAAATTAAATGAATGAGCCCAATTGTCGACGCCGGGATTTTAGTCGTTTCGTTTTTTAATAATTAAAAGCCCTTTCCAATTTTAGCTTTTGGATTTAGATGTGGTTTTGAAAAAGGGTCGGCTTGAGTGTCGACGAGGTTCGAAAGATCGGTTTTATGATGAGCCAATTGACCAGAGTCGCCAGTTGGTATATTTGAAATGGATGTACCAACTCATCCGAATTTTGTTTTCGTAATCGCTGGCTCATATGTGACTCCGAATTAATTGGTCTGCGAACCGAGATTCATAGAGTTCGGGGGCTTGCTTAAGCGAGGGGAATGTGTTAAGCACCCCCCGACTTTCGTGAAACACGGTTACCGCTATCTTGATGTTTTCTTATCCTTTAAATCCTAAAATGTGTGTGTGCGCGCGTGTGTGTGCGTGTGTGTATGCGTATGTGCTTATGAAAATTGTCGGAATGCTTTGTTTTGAAAGTGCTTCAGAAATCTCGTTGACCCTATGCACGAAGGATTTGATTTAATAGAAAAGTTCATTGTTATTGTTTTTGTTTCGATAATAAAACCGATGATATTTTGTAAAACATATTTTTCAAACCCTTCGTCAAATAGGAATAGAGCTCATCCGACACTTTCGATTTTATTTTTAGCCTACGAGTGGTCTAATATCCTACTTTGATTTATTTTATGCAAATATTTATCATTTCATTCCAAAATCATTTTCTCGCGTCAAAAGGAAAAACCAAGCATTAAAATGGCGTTGGAGTTATTCATGGGCATGTGAGCCATCCAAATAACCTCAAACGCCCACAATCGCACATTTCACTATCACGGGGCCTTAAACCCGACTTTCGACTCGATGTCGTTTTAAGGCCCAAAATTTATATATTTACATACAAGCGCATTGCAATTGCTACATACGTAAAAGCTAAAAACAAACTAAAAGGATATCATCGGGAGGTTAGGAGGAGATTCCATCCGCAATAAATCCTCCATAACCGTCCCTAATCCACAGAACTACAACATATATTGACTACATTAGATCAAACTTCAAAATACACAAAATCAAACTATTTAAGTAGCAATGCACCAAATATTTTCGGATCTACAGTAGATCCACCCAACAAATGCAATAAGAACGAAATAAAACTATATCTGAAAGATTTACTAGATAAAACACAACGAAACTATGAAACTCAGATTTTTTCACATTCCAAACGATGAAATAGACGCTTTAACACTTGAAAATCAAAATAGGATACAAAGATTGTACAAAAGAGGAAGAAATCTCACTTTTTTTCTCTCTTCTTCTCTCTTTTTTTCTCTCTCTCCTTTTCTTTTTCCGTCAGCGTCTGTCGAAGAAATGAACTGGAAGTGGCAATTTAATCTTCAGATCTTGGTCGCAGGTGCCACTGCGGCTGGCTTCGGTGCCAGCCTCAAGCGCAGCTACAGCCGGCTTCGGTGCTTCCTCGATTTCCGCGTCTGATGTCGGTCTTTCATTTTTTCGCTGGAAGGCTCGTATTTTGCAATCCGGAAATCCCTGAGAAACGTGCCATATTATTCTGGGAGGCTAGTTCGGAGGGTTGCGACTTGATATAGAATTTGCTAATTGTGCTTGGTTTTCAGGGGGCGCTGCGTAACCTGATACTCGTTGTTCATTGTGGCGGCTTTGACCATAAATCGTTGGGGTGGCTTCGTGTTGGGCTCCACCTTCCTTTTCGCATGTCGAGTCAAGTCACGATTTTGCCCTCCTTCCAGGGTTAGTAGAGAAGTGCAAAATTTAGGTGTCTACACCAATAGAATAAGTTCTAGAGTCTAATGTGGAGCCCAATGTGAAGTCAAAATTAGTTAATATATATATATATATATATAAAGAGAAAAAATAAATCAAAAATGTGGCATAAAAATGCTATTTGGCCGGTTGGTGTGGGGCCCACTTGGGATGAAGTATTGCACCAATATTGCTTACAATATACATATTGCTTTAGTTGTTCAACAATCCTAGTCAGTCACCTAGTCAATTAAGGAATTAATGAAGTGTTCCTACATAGTTAATTAAGGAATTAATGAAGTGTTCCTGGAGTTCTATAAATAGGATTCACCAATACTTGTGCAATGTTGGTCATTTGTATGCTTGCTAGTATTTTTAGAGAGAGAGAATTCTAGTGAGAAGTGAGAGCATTGTTAGTGAGTTCTTGAGAGATATTACACTAGGAGTGTATGTCTAGTAGTCAAGGTGGAGTCTCTAGTTAGGTTCATTTCAAGAAGAAGAAGAGCATCCAAGTCTAGGAGGTTTAAAAGTATTATGTACCTTCGTCTTTTCATTTCTATGGTCAATATATATTTTAAATGGTCAATATATATTTTTAACGGTTCAAAACCTATTTTGATGCTCTATAATGCTATAACTATGATATATATGTAGATTTCTGGTTTAATATGTTTCATATATGTATTTATGTGTTTGGTATGTAAATTAGTGGAAGATATGTGCATATAAAGATTTACCAGTAAAACCCTAACTAGTTATATGCTATATATTATGGTAGTTTGAAATGTACACGTTTGTTATTTAATTTTGATTGCTAGAAAGTTATATTTATGAGTTATAAAGATAACCCAACTTGAATATCTCAAAAATATGGATAAATGAGGAAGTTATGAAGTTTAACGTAAAACATGTCGTTTTGAAACCCTAAATGGATCGATCTTAAATTTTATGTCAAAAACATTTTCGAAAATACGATCGATCCTTGAAATATTTAAGAACAAAAAGTTAAGAAGATAACAAATCTGTTTTAGAGTCTTTTGAATGTGTATATTTCATTTTATAAAAGATTGAATCAAAGAAATCAAAAATGAAAAAATGAAAAATTAGGGTTTGAGAAAATTGAACTATCGTCGCAGCGGTGAAACACTCTGCGAGTCACAGCCGTAGTGGTTGTCTGGACCTTTTGAAAAAATAATTTTTATTTAACTGGGTCGGACCATAGAAAACGGGTCGAGTCAGATCTTTTGAAAATAAAATGGGTCAGAAAATATAATTATATGTGATATTAATATTTGTAAAGAATTAAATAATTAAAATATTGTTAAATGAATAATAATATTATTAAAGTTATAAAATATTATTAAATGAATAATAATATTAAAAAATGAATGAAATATTAGTAAATGATTAATAATATTAGAAACTAAATAAAATATTATTAAAAGATTAATAATATTATAAACTCAATAAAATATTATTAAATAATTAATAATATTAGAAAATAATAAAATATTATTAAATGAATAATAATACTGAAACATTAATAAAATATTATTAAATAATTAATAATATTATAAACTAAATAAAATATTATTTAAAAATTAATAATATTAGAAACTTAATAAAATATATTAAATAATTAATAAAATTAGTAAGTGAATAAAATATTATTAAATGGTTAAT
Organism: Hedera helix; assembly: GCA_947179155.2. Classification (NCBI taxonomy): domain Eukaryota; kingdom Viridiplantae; phylum Streptophyta; class Magnoliopsida; order Apiales; family Araliaceae; genus Hedera; species Hedera helix. The sequence continues at coordinate 32,242,768 of OX359269.1, read as the reverse complement.
AATAGTATGAACTAATAAAATATTATTAAATAATTAATAATATTAGTAAATAAATAAGATATTATTTTAGGATTAATAATATAAGAAAAATGAATAAAATATAATTAAATGATTAATAATATTAGTAAGAGTTTAAGGTAGTATTAAATGAATAAAATATTATTAAATAATTAATAATATTAGTGAAGGACTTAAATATTATTATTTGATTAATAATATTTTATAGAAGTTTAAACTATATTAAATGATTAATATAGGTTTTGTGTGATTAAAATATTGTCAAATGATAATAATATTTTCATGTGCCTAATATACCCTTAATTAATTACTTATGTGATTAAGTGTTTGTAAATTAAGGTTATTATATGAAAATATATATGATACTAATTAGAAGATCAACTTTATTAATTGTTAGGTCTTTACAAAGGATACGAAATTGTGTTGGTTAGCTGTAATCAACAATCAAGGCAAGTTTCTTATACTTAGCTTGTAAATTATTTTGCAAAAAGCTTTAAGTGGTTTAATTATTGAAAATTAATCCACATATATGTTGTTTATGTATTCGCACATAGTGCATGTAAAGCTTTATAGTTCAATTAATTCATGAACTGTTTAAGAAGGTCTAAGCTAATTGTTTCGGCTAGACATTGCATGTATAAATTCATTAACTTAAATATTTCTAAAAGGTTATCCAAACCATTGGTTGGTACGAATTCTTATAGTAAGACTGAGAGTCAACAACCCTAAATAAGAGGATTATATTCGGAAAACTGACCATTGCTCAAGATGTTTGCATGTTATGCATATACATAAGGTACAAGAGGCTAATTCCCTCAAATACCAAAATAATTAAAGGGTCAGATACATGTCTGATTTACCTTATGTTTTATTTCATGGTCCTTAGTGGCCACTCAGCAGTAAAGATTCATTCAATTATTTTAAATTGAAACTTGGCTCTTGTTCTTTCACAATTATCATATATTGTTGGAATCTCAAAAGTTATTCAATCATGATATATCATTATTATATTTATTGTTCTTAAGCTAGTTGCTCACCCTTACTATATCATGAACCATTTTTCAACCAAGCCCAAATGCTTTAAGAAAGACAATGGCAAAGGAAAAGGCAAATTAAAGCATAGACTTTGCATGCTAGTTGTGCTATTTCATATTTATCTAGATATTGTAAATCTTTTGTAAACTCTAAAGATATTTATTGTTATGCTAGGGTTAGAAGACTTTGGGGTTGTATTTCCTTTTTGTAAGGAACATTTATGTATTATTCCGCTAAGTTAATGAAGACTGTGTTTTTAGTTGTTATTATGTAATGGATTGTGAACACTAAACTCGAGATTATGGAACCCGATTTTGGGGGTGTCACAGATTTTGAAGGCATAAGAAATGATTTGTGAAGGAGAATATATGATTGATATGTGTTCACGTGTATTTTATGTTTATATGAACAAAAAAAATGCATGTAAGCTTAAAGCCCTAAGTGTACTAGTGAAGATATGAGATTTGGTACAAAATGAAATAAAATTTGTAAGCTATTTGCATAATATAAAAATTATATGTTGTAGATCTATAAGAAACGAAAATATTCAAAGTGGAACGAACGAATTGAAAACGGAGTTAAAATGGATTTATAATGAATTTTCTTATAAAACATGTCAAATGGAAACCCTAGCTTGAAGAACCAATAATTTTGATTAAATAAATATTTTTTTAAAATAATTTAAATTTTGAAATATTGTAGAGCTATGATTTTGTGAAATAACAAAACTGATTTAAGCTCTTTTGAATGTAAAATAAGCAAGTTAGGAATAATTGAATAAAGAATGGTAGAAAAACATAAAGTTGGAGACCATTCTACTAAAGGGCGCTAAAGCGTTGTTCCTCGGTATTAACTGGTGCGTTGTAGCGTCGATCCAGAAAACTGGTTGACCGGGTCGGTCAACCCCGGGTCAAACTAGTTGGGTTGACCTAGGGTGATCCAATAATAATAATAATAATAATAATAAACAAATAAAATAATTAAAAATTATTTTATTTGTGAGTAAAATAAAATATTAATAAACAAATAAAATAATTAAAAAATATATTTTATTTTTGAGTTAAATAAAATAATATTAAATAAATAAAATAAGGAGTCAAAGTCGGATAGAGTCGACGATCCAGGCAAGTACTCTAACTTGTACTCTTATTAATTCGAACAAGTAAAATTAATTGATGGAATAATTCATATTTATTTATAATTGTGAAGATTAAATTTATATACTCTGAAACATGAGACTATATTCTTGGACGATTATTCGAACCCTATTTGCGAAAATTGAACGTATTAAGTATTACTAATTGTGTTGAGAAGTACGTCTATGTCATTTATATCGACTAAATCAATGATAAGACTGATTGTTAATCAATTATAATTCTTTGAGAAAATTATTCAATCCAATTGCCTTGATGCAGACTCTTAAGATATACTGAGACGAACAACCCTCGTAGAAAGGGAAACTATTTTACGTTGGGGAACCGACACGCGCACAAACAGCATGTATAAGTGTTATGCATAACATAAGATACTTTAGACTAATCACCTATTGTACTTGTTTATAATATAGGTTGTCAGTGAAATATTGTCAACTCTAGTAAGGTTCACGATCCATAATGACCTCTCAGTTTTAATTATTTATTAACTTGGAATTATCGAATTATTAATTTTCCTTTAAATATCCTTTGATCCATAATGACTTTTCAGTATTGGAAATGATCAGATTTAAGAACTGTTGAAACTTTTTTGTTCACAATTCAATTTCTAAATTCCTGAATTATTAATTATTGCTACATCTCTTGAGATTATGAAACCTTACATATAAACGTCTACTTTTATTGCTTTATACTTGTTAAGCAAACTTATTGCTTATTTTTGCTTTCCTTAAACATTATAGTTAAGACTGAGCAAGACACCAACTCGGTAAAAGATAGGACAAAGATAAGATTGTTGAATAGACTTATTGTGATGTCATAATTGTTGTTATTCGATGTTGTATTAAGATTTATATTTAGAATTTGTTATTCAAGTTATGTTTGTATGAGTTATGGTTACGAGAATTGGGACGGAAATATTTATGTTAAATCAATGTAGATATTTCTATTATTCCATTGTGAGTTGTTATACATTTGATGTATGAGTTGGATCGTGAAGTACAAGATTCGAGGTATAGGTATTTGAATTTGAGAGCATCACAGAATCTTAGAACATCTCGGACTCAATTTTGTAAGTAAACCCTCCTCTAGGATTTGGATTGGGGACATTTTTGAGAAGCTGGGGAAGTTCAATTTAGAAATAACGTGCATATATGTAGCATATAGTTGTATTATAATTTTAATAATATTAAAAAACGAAGCAACTTTGGCTATACAAAAGTAAATTTTGTTTGTATTGAACTTATCAAAATCTCAACTTCATCGAATTCGGAACGGAAGATTTAATTTAAATAATTTATAATCGGGTAATCATTTATGTATAAACAAGTTAAGTTTAACCACAATTTTAAACAAACAGGCTGATGAATTCAAGGCTAAGCAAGGCTTGAATGACAGAATTTCAGTTGGTTATATATTGGTTGCTATTCAGGAAATGGACATCCAATCTTTCAAGTATATAGTGGTACATTAATTCTGCACAAAATTACACACACGCACACTCCATAACCCAATGGCTTGTGACATCATTTGCTTCTGTACACAATCTCTTCATCATCCACATCAAAAGCTGGATTACACAGGCACCTGAAGAGTCTTCCGATGCCCTGTGCAAAAACAAGCAAAACATTCGACATGAGATGCATGCATTCATTGCTGTTGACATAAAACTAGGGAATAGAAATAAAGTTGTGAAATTTGATTCATGTATGTAATTCCATTTTGTGTTCTAATTCGGAAGTGGGTTATTGCTTGTGAAAGTGCTCAATATGTCTTTAGTGTTTTTAGCAGCGAAACAACTGTATCACTAAAGGGATTGTATTCAGATAACAAAATGAAAAGAAGAAAGAATGAAGAAGAGATTATGCAGAAACTGTTATTGGTGAAGTGTGATCCAACTTTGATTCAAAAGTGATTGTAAGGCATGAAAAGAAGTAGGATGGAAGAAGAGATTATGCATAAATTGTTATTGGTGAAACTTGATCCGACTTTAGTTTAGAGGTGATTGTAAGGCTACGCACAAGCATAATCTAAGTTTGTTTGTGCTATGAATAACTAGGCAGGGTCTGGGCGCCTGGGGTGAGTTAGGGTTCTTATATTGCATTATACAACTCGGAGATCCTGCACTTTATTATGTACCTAAAGTTGCATAAACAATAGTCATTTATATCATTAAGTAGCAGTGGAGTATTTCATTTTATGCTCCTACTAATTACCTAATATTTGATAAATATAAGACAATAAAAGGTACTTGTCGCAATGCTGTTGAGAAATTCTCTGAGGAGGATGTTTAATAATATGTGCACGTGTATGTGTGTGTATCAAGAGCTAAAAACAAAAAATTTCTTCAAAATTTTACAGTTGGAGAACCAAGGAGCATACCTGTGTGACTAGAGGAGCTCGGTAATTGAGTGCTCTTGGTGAATCCTCTTCATCATCACTGCTATCCGAACTGCTTTCATCTACACTTATATCAGAAGCTATTTTCTTCTTTGATGTTCCACCACTTCGATTATTTTTTTCCCTCTAAAAGAAACAGACCTCTAATTAAAAGATAAAAAAAATAAAAAAAAATTACTTGATGACCCAATGGATTGTCTTCTTCATTTTTTATTTTATTATTTTTTAAAAATTGTCATATCCCAAAATGAATCACAAAGTTTCTAGTCAAATTTGATCCTGGCTTAGAAGGAACACTAGCTATATGCTTATCGCAAACAATTATGATACATGGAATGGTGGAACCTCTCAACTTGTCTAATAAAAACAAATTACCCTTGTGTATTGACAAACTTATAAGATGGGATTGCTTGTTTTTCCTTATCAGTAAAAATAAAGTTAAAACAGCATAAGACTGAACAAAGTATTCATAAGTTATAAGAGTATAAGCATGATTAAGAAATTTGGTATTAAAGATGTTCTTCAAGAAGTTGGAACACTTGCGAACCTGAAAAATTTTCCCAAGTAATTTAAGAGCGGAAGCACGTGATTTCAGCTCTTCCTTCTTGACACTTATTTCTTGTAGAACCTGCAAACATGTCAAAGATTGTCAACTCTTTTTTACAGTTCTTTTGTCTTCAATGTAGAAGTTATTAAAGTCATTGTAAAATTTGCCTACGCAAATGTAAATTGTCAAATCTTTTTCATGAAGGTCTACTTATGGGGAGCAAACAGAGAGTTCTCACCATTTGGCACACATGTAAAAGGGTTACTTCTATATCCACTACATTCAATTTCCAGAGTGAGTTCATGAGTGTGTCCTTGTTTAATCTTAGATGCGATTCCACAACATTTTCAGGGCCGCTACCATCCATTTTAAACTGGCGACGAATGTCTTCCTGAAGTTGCAGCAACTGAAATGCACCTGAAATGATCTCAAGATTAAATGTCGTAACCTTGAAGCAGGAAGAAGTTAAAGGGCCATGATGTATTCATGATATTACAGCATACCTTTTGCCGCAGTAATTTGGGACTTCCAGAAATGTCCTTTGTTGCGAACCCACTCAGCCATAAATGGGACTCCTAGATAAATGGCTTTCTTTCCAAGTTCTTGTGCAGCCTGCCTTTCGTATATGTAGCCAATAGTGTGTAAAATATTCACCCCAAAAGCTGTAAACGAAACATAAAAGGATTTATTCGAGAGAAAAGCTATAAATCCAATGATCCTGTTCTGTTATCTGACAGAAAAAGAAATATTTCGGAAAAAAAACACTCTCAGCATGAAAATCAAACTTGGCCAAGAATACAAAAAGTAAGTTCTACAAACCATGGAAAAGCTAAACTACTAGTAAGTGTCTAACAAATTAAACAGAAATCCAGGGGGAAAAGTGACTGGTATGAGTTGATTTGTCAGGAAGTAGAACTGAAGAATCTAGACTCAAAGTTTTAGCATTGTTCAAAGTAAGCATTATGCATGGATCTATTTTTCCATCAGAATTCCTACTCTCCAACTTAGTGAATCCTAGGAAATGTATTATTCCAACAATTTGATCAAGTATAACTTTGTGAATAAAAGTGAAGTTTCATTCAAATCATTCTGTCACACGCATGAAAAATTGATGGCACCAAAAAACTATCATTAGAGAATAGTTATTGCAGTTGAGGAGTGCTGGTGCTAGAAGACTTTAAGCCAACATTTAAATTGATAGTGCGATATTAAAAGTTCTGATTTTAGTTTACTTGGGATGAGAAACAAACAGGAGTTAGAGGTCAGAAATAAGTTCTGCAGAAACATGGAAAAGCTAGATTACTAGCACGTGACTAACAAATTAATCAGAAGTCCAAGCAGAAAAGTGACTGGTAAAAGCATCTAACTTCACAAAGTTTTAGCTTTGTTCAAAGTAAACATTATGCATGGATCTATTTTCCATCAGAATTTCCTACTGCCCAACTTAGTTTGTCACATGAATCCAAGGAAAAATGTGTGTTCCTACAATTTGATTAAGTGTAACTTTGTGAATAAAAGTGCCTTTTCACATCAAATCATTTTGTCACACAAACAAAAATTTGATGGTACCAAAAAACTATTATGTAACAGGTATTGCAGTTGAGGAGTGTTAGTGCTAGAAGACTTCAAATCAACAGTAAAATAGATAGTGCTATATTATAAGTTATGATATTAGTTTTTAGTTAGGATGAGAAACAAACAGGAGTAGAGGTCGGCGCTTAACTTGTATGCGAAAGTCGTTCTGCCTCAGTTTCAGCATGGCGCAAGAATCCTTCTTTGTCACCTCGAACATATTGGTGAAGAATATTCTTTAGAGTTCTAACAAGCTTTTCTTCTCTCTCTTTCTGGACAGCCTTCAGTAGATAGTATTTATAATAAGTTAATGAAAAAGGTTAAATAGATAGAATAAATGCTTTGAAAGGAACAGAAAGACTAAATGTTAGGATAAACTTGACGCTATATGTTGATCTGAGTTTGATTTACAAATCTGCAGGAGTACACTAAATAGATTATGTACACAAAGCAAAATTTCAGATTATGCTGATTTTTGGAACATACTTGCCTTTAATCTGTCATTCAATCTTTCAGGGTTGTCACATTCACCAGTTAACTCAGAGGAAGCCATTGATGCCACAGCTATATGTCCAATGTAGTCTTCAAAAAGTTCGCTTCCAAAAAGAAGAGCAAAGACTGCAGTGGAATCGAGCATGGATTCCCTGGGAATAAAACATCATTTATGACATCATTTAAGCACAATCAAGGGGAAAAAAAACCATGAATGGAAAATTCATTATATAAAAGTACAGATCAATAGCTATGCAAAAAAAAAAACCCAGTTAAGAGAGTAATGATCAAAAGCACTTGGCACAAAAAAGAGTGATGATAAAAAGCGTATGTTCACTAGTACAAACTTTTTGATAGTTAGGAGGTATATATGTATTCAATTAGGGGATTATGTTCTTTACCCACTTCTCTATTTCTTTACTGAATTTAGGGATAGCTTCCTTATTAACTACTCCCTCCATTCCATAATAATAGTCATTTTAGAAAAGAAAATATGTTCAAATTTATTTAACATTTGCAACTTTCTAGGAGAATAAATTATTTAATTTCCTATATTACCCCAAAATTTTCTCATTTTCCCAAGAAATTATCACTCGTGTTAATAATTCCCAAGTTCCCATAAAGGGTAGTAATGAAATTTTACCCAAACTTCAATCATCAAGTGATCTTGTTAAATGACTTTCAAAATCCATGTGAAGGAAGCTAAAGCGACTAATATTTTGGAATGGAGGGAGTATGAAACTAACAGATCCTTAAACACACACAGAGACTCACAGACACACACACACACATTTATATATATGCAACTGCAAAAAGCTTACCTAGATATGCAGTATTTTCCATTTCGATCATATGCATCCCTTTGCACTGGATCACTCAAAACCTGATAAGCTTCACCTAATACCTGTTGACATTGAAATTACTTCTTAACAAAAGTGAACCGCATAAAACAAGGTGTGAGTTATGAAGGCACACATTAACGCGAATGTCATGGCCTGAAAAGAGAATAGACACGAAAAGAAATGGACTTGCCTGAAATCTTTCAGCAGCCTGAGGGTCATTTGGATTTTTATCAGGATGAACCTGCTTTGCCTGTACAAGTGATAACAAAATCTTTTCTTGGCACTCTTGGACAATGTCACCAATTCATAAACTTCAAGAGTATATGCTAGTAAGCATATAACATATTTCTTAAAACCACTAAACAATGAGATGATTTTATATAACATGGATTCAATTCGAAGCATGCTTACTGTTTCACCATAAAAATAGAAGAATCCCTAGACCGAGGGTATCATAATGCAGTATTTGAATTTAGCAAATTAGGAGAGTAAAGTAAAGATCTTATTATATTTCCTTAAATTCTCTAGCTTTTCTATTTACCAACTACGACAGTAAGAGAGCTTAATAGCAAAGATGATTTACTCCAGTATGGTTTAAGGATTTTTTAAGAGAAAGGAAAGGAAAATGTGAATGACCCATTATATAATCACTTCAATAGTTATAATGGAAGTGATTTGAAAAGGGAAAAAGAATGGGTGGAAGGAAATTTTACTTTTACTTGTGTAGTGCTTGAAAAACATTTTACTTACTATGGAACTAATTAAGGAGAGCGAGTTGAAGGAAACCACATATCCTCTTAATTTTCATTTTCCTTTTGTTTTTCCTCACCAAATCCACAAACCACTGCTAAATCCTCCTTCTTGCCACATGAGAATGTAATAAAAATAATAACACTGTTACAAACTTTGTGCGGTTATAATCCAGACGGACAATTTATTTCAAAGAAGGATTTTTACAAACACATAATGTGCTGTTAAAAACACCTCTAAAAATACTTATAATAAGCCTGACATTCTAGTTTTCCAGCCACTAAAAAAAAAAAATCCTATACATCTAGCTCCAATGACTTAAAACATAGACACTTACAAGAATTAATACTCCTACAAAGCCAAATCAAAGACATTCACTCGATACTTCATCAAAATTTAGTGTATATTTTTTAAATAACTTCTAAAATGTACTAAATTCAGCAAAATCCCTTAAAGCTAGAACTTATATGCATTCGTGTGTATCATCATCAAACATTAAAACTACAGCAATCTCCGAAAAGCACTGGATCTAAAAAAATGTAATGGGATTCATAACAAAAAGGATGCATAAACTAAAAATGTACAATTATGTAAACAAACATACAAAATATAAAAAATCAAGAAACAAAACACATTTAAATAAACTACATATAATCACAAATAATTTCAATTTTCGAGAAAATTGAATTGAATACCTTAAGATAATAAGCTTTTCGAATCTCCTCTTCAGAAGCAGCAGGATTAACATCCAAAACATCATAATACCCTGTTTCTTTCACCATTTTGCTAGTTAAACCTCGACCCAAATCCCCAAAAATTCAAGTGATCTGACTGATATACAGAAAAGTATAATCTGGAGAGAGAAATAAGGGGGAAAAGAGTTAAGAGAGAGAAAAAAAACCACGAGACTAAGTTGGCTTTCCAGTTCTTTAGAAGCAATAAATAAATGCTTTATGAAAACTTTTTCGCGGGAGAAAACAGTATTTTAACTGTCACTTTGTGGCGCCGGTGGGTATATATCAACTGTCTTTATAATTGCCTTTTTTTTGTGCTGTCGGTGGGCCTTGGGGATTTGGATTGGTATGGGCTGCTTTAGAGGAGTGGGGCTATGTTCAGTACACTTAAAAAGCCCACTTTTGTGGGTGGAATGGACCTTCTCCAAAGCACGTATGCCAAATTGATATTTCCACGGGGTTGTTTAATATTTTCGTGTCAATATAAGTCTATAAAACGGTTTTTTAAAATTGTCGTTATAGGTTTATAACGACAATTTATATATAAAAATATCAAAAAATTCTATAAAAATATCACTTTGAATTCAATAGTTATAAAATTGTAAATTTAATGCAAAAGTACTTTATTTTAACTAAAATGATTATATATATTGTTTTTGAGAGCCGTCGGTAAAAATTATTACTTTAAAATATATTTTCTAATTTAAAAACTATGAATAGAGTAAAATTGTTTACTCTTTAATATTACATAATATATATATACTTGGGCCATTTTATTTTTTTTTATAAAAGGGAGAGTATACTCGTACCATCCCACAAAAAAGTATGTCCACTCATACTTTTTTGCTTCAAATGGGTGGAGTACTACTATAATACAATAACAGGTTGATTCATATCTGGTGTGGGTGGTGTGGGGGTTAGAGTGTTGAGAGAACCTTTAGGAAGGAGCGTATCAGTTATTGTATTCACAGTGAACATTGGGTACCGAGATAGAAATGAGGGAATATTTACTATACCTAAGTTTAATTAAATTTAGTGATTAAGAATAAGATACAAAATAATGTGTATGATAATTGTTAATTATAATCATTGAATCTGTTCATATATAATAGAATATCAACTAATTATAATTCAATATATTATTTTGTATTCATTTTTTTGTATTCATCTTTTGTCAATATCATAGCATCACATTTCTTTATTACAAGCTTGATAATTTCTGCAAAATACGGATAAATTTTAAAAATTACATAGCAGAGAAATTTTAAAAACAACATATTTGAGCTAATATCTGTTATTATATATAATTATGGTTAAAATGCCCATAGTGTGATTTTGAACCAAACGAAATGTTAGTACATATGTTGCTTATATATTCATTCAAGTTAATAAAACGTATGTTAATATATTATTTATTAGATTTTGTACCATATCAACTTGTAGATGTTCATTTTTAAATGTTGAGAGTTCAAATTTATATTGAGGAATAACCAAAGTATTACATATTTTGGTTAGCGACGCGTCTCTGAAAAAGCTAATTTAAAGGTTCATCTATAGTGATTTTGTATGATTTTTGTGTGTCGGTAGAATGTTATTCATAGTGAATTAGAGAAAGTTGAATGACATATAGATTTATGCTAATTTTTTAATGACAAAGAATATATTGTATCTTTAATAGTAAACTAGTTCATGATCTCGTGCGAAGCACACGTTTTATCATAAAATTCTTATATTTTATATATTTTTTGTATGATGCTATATTAATATATTAACTATAGTAATAATTGATTAATATTGTGTACGACAATTTTTATATAAAAAATTATTTTTTTCTAAAATATATTATTTAACTAATACATATTTAATAATAATAATTCATCTATTTATGTAATAAAAATAATAGTATTTGATGATTCATTTGTTTATATATTCATAAATAGTAAATTATATTTAAATTAAAATAATTATACTTATATAATTTAATAATAGAAAATTATTAATATAATTGATAATAATATAAATTTTACAGCATGCTAACTAAATTAAAACTTATATGAAAATAAGAGATAATTGTAAGTACATAATTATGATAATAATAATAATATAGATAGAAAAAAAATTAAATTGAATATAAGGATAAAAAAATACTTGAGTGAATTTTTTATATATGATGTATTTTTTTCCAAAATTTTAATTGAAAAAAAAAATCTTTTGATTCTTTACAAATTTTAGATATGGCCAAAACTTGTCACAGTTAAAATAAAAATTATTAATGGATTACTAACACTAAACCACTTGAAATTATTGATGTTACAATGTTGAAATATAAAAGATAAATAATATTCACGACCTCCTCAGCATTTAAATCACTATAGCATGTAACCTGCATTATTTACCAATAAAAAAGAGATAATTATTGAACTATAATTTTAAAATATATATATGCGAAGTAATTATCAAATAAATCACCATACATCCAAAATTTTGAAGATTTGATGTTCATAATTGAGAAGTAATTTTGATGATTAGATGTTCACGATTGATAAGTGTTGTGATGCCTCCAAATTCGGGTTCTAAATACTCGGATCCGGTCATCACGATCTAATACAAACATTCACCTCTAAATAACATACAATAACTAAATGCGGAATAATAAACATATGTTGTTCATTCAAAAGGGGTTACTAGTCCCAAGATACGATAACCTTACACAAAAGTACACAAATACCCTTAATAAAGTACTTAGGGTTTATATTACATAACAATTAATTTAATTAACTACAAGGTTGCATCCTGAAGTCTATCACTTCATCTTTCATTTACCTTTGTTCTTTCCCGAAGTCTCGGGTTGCACTACAATAAGATTTCATGATATAGCAAGGGTGAGCAACTAGTTTGCTCAACAAATTTAAATAACAACAAGAAACAATATATCATGAATGAAAGGGAATAGCTGAACAATTCAATAATATGAATAACATAAGCAGGAATAATGATTTGCTTTTAAAATTAGGATAGTCAAATAAACTATGAACTATAAATATCCACTGGAGTCAATAGCAGGTTGACCCAATGGTTACTACCAGAAATATGTATCCGAGGGGATCAGCCTCAGTACAATATGTGTATGCATAACATTTAATTTTCTTATTTTTTTGTACCTGATATTAGATACATGATACTCCCCTATAATAAATGGGTGTTCATAATAGTCCAAGAATCCGCATCTTCAATGATTTGGATAGCTTTTAAAATCTTTAACATAAATGTCTAGCCGAACAATGACTTAGACCTACTTTGAACAGTTCTTTAAACAGTAGAACAATAATTAAGTTCAAGTCAAGGACTGTACAATATCAAGTGCAACAAGTGCGAATAACAACAATATCGATGTGGAATAATTGTAAACAAATTAAACCACTCAAAGCATGCTTGGAATTACAGTTCAAGCTTAAATAAATAATTTGCTCAATGAAATGAGTTTAGAGATAAGGAACTTGTCTGTCCGCTCAGCTACAATTAATGTCTAGCTTTAACTAACTGACTTTGAAAGACCTAACATTAATAAAGTTGGTCTAATAATTAGTACGACGTATTTGCACAACTATACGCTCACTCAGGAACTTATTTATCATATAAGTAGTAACACATAATTTACATCAGTAAAAACAATATTATTAACCTTATAGACCCTTAATCATTTTAGGTTAATAATTTAATAAGTTAGAAAATATTTTTCTTAAGTGTTGGACACATATTAAACCCTTAAACAACTTATTACAATTGTTTAATTAAATCATAATTAAATTCAAATTATTTTATTAACTCAATCTCTATTTAATTACTATTTAATCTTGATTAAATAGAAATTAATTAATTAACTTTAGTTATTATTTAAAATAAATAATAACTAATTGTATTTACCTATTATTTAATAATAATTAAATAATAAATAATTATTGATTTAATTTTAACCTTCTTTAATTTAATATTAATCAACTAGTAATTAACTAAGTAATTAACCTCACTTATTATTTAATTTAAGGAAATTAAATAATAGTTTACTAATTTTAATCCTCTTTAATTATTATTTAATGTCAATTAAATAATAATTAATTATTTAATTAATTGTAATTATTGTTTAAGATTAAATAAAATTCAATTTATTTATCCTTATTTATTATTAAAAATTAAATTATTAATTAAATAACTTAATTTCCATTAATCATTATTTAATGCTAATTAAATAATAATTAATTACTTACTCATCCTTATTTATGATTTAATATTATTTAAATAATAAATAAGTAATTTATAAATTTTTATCTCTCTTTAATTATTATTTAATAGGATTTAAATAGTAATTGTTAATTTATCACCTTTATTTATTATTAACATTTTAAATAATAAATAATAAATTTATTTAACTTAACCATGATTTAGCTAACTAGATTAATATTTAAAATATTTAAATATTAAACTTAATAAAAAATATTCTCCCAAATATCATTTTTTTTATTATTATTATTTTTGTTATAATTTTAAATTAGTTTTCAAATATTTAAATTAATTAAAATTAACCCGAATGGTATTTCTGTAAATAAGTTGAAAACTGATCCGAGGGCAAATTCGTAATTTCGTCGAAAAACGAACGGAGGGGCAATATGGTAATTTCTGCCAAAACTGGTTTCCGCGCAATGCGCGTGCTTACAAAAACTACGGCAAAAAACGGTGCCGTTTTGAGAGACGGCTGTTAGGTTCCGTGCATACGCGCGGAGTAAAAGTTTTCTACGCCCAAACGACGTCGTTTGGTACCGGCTTCCAGCAGAATCTTCTGGCGCGCAATGCGCGGCCAACACTTTTTTTTCTTTCTTCCAAACAGATTGTTTACAGTACCGGCAATAAACTACCAAATAAAAATTATACCTTCAAGTAAGCTTTTAAATCTTCAATAAAAATTCAAAAAAATTACCAATCACTTAATATCAATTTATAACATGAAAATTTAATTTTTCATGATTTAATATCATTTTTTTTTATAAAAATTTTTACATCACATAAACTACCACAAATCATAACTTTTTGTGTATAACTCCATTTTGAGTGATTCAAACTTTGTTTTTCTCATAATTTAATGTTCTATAATATTAGAACATTAAACCTAAGGTTTATAAAAATATTTTTGGTCATAAATTTCAATACTTGTTTACACACTACTAAACACATATTTTAGCATACAAATATACTAAAATACAAATCAAGCATATTAAACTCAAGCATGACATAAATATTACTACCACACATTATTAACTATATTAACATGTTTATACTAACATGATAATTTATTTAATTTTAAAGCAAAACTATATTTAAAATAACCATTACCTTGATTTAATGGCTATTTTCTTTTTTCTTCCAAAATAGGTAGTATAAGAAGATGACATAAACTAGCTTAGAACTCCTTCTCCTTCTCTTGCTTTCTCTCAAAATACTTTGCTCTCAAACTCTCTCTTTTGGAACTTGGAAAAAAATAATGAAGTGCAATATTTACCAATGCAAATATACTTGTAAAATTAATAGATACACATAATATATCTAATAATCTAGACCATCATGCACCTATATGGATATTTACACAAGAAAGCTAGCCAATGACTTAGTTGGTGCCCATGTACTTAAAAAATAAAACAAGCAATCCATTTATTAAATAAATGAAAAATAAACCAAAATAAAAACAAAATCATTTTTTTCTCTTTTTCCCAAGCATGTCGGCTAATGACTTTTCTTGTCCCAAAATAATTGTTACTTGCTTACTTTTTAAATAATTAATAAGTTATATAATTGTTTTTCCAAGTGGGTCAAGTATTGGGCTTTATTTAAAATACCAATTGGGCTCCTATTAAATTGTTTAGACTACTAATTTGTCAAATTTTATTATTCTTCACTTGGGCTATTAATTGATCCATGTTGGGCTAATTTAATAATTTACACATTAATTATTTAATCCATGATTAAATAAATAATTAGATTGAATAAATAATTAAATACTCTAACCCATAAGTATTAAATTACTAAATGGACTAATAAATATTATTATTAATATTTCACATTATTTACATTAATTAATAATCATATTAATTAATTTATTATATTTAATTAACTCATTATATTCAATTTAATTGAATATTTAATTAATAGGAAACTTATCAATTATTTTGATATTAAAACTTTAGGGTTTGTTCACTAATTTAAATAACATATTAGTGACCCCCTTTAATTAATTCTAGTAATTAATCACATAATCATTTAATCACGTAATTAATTAATCACATAAAAATATTTAAATAATCTCGTAAAACTAATTCGTTAGAAATTAAATTAATAATTTTAATTTATAATGACGTAAAAATTCTAGGACATTACAAGTGTTGTCCAAAAAGTCATGATAACGGCTAGACTAGAGTTTTTTTTTTTTTAGGATTTAGAATTTTATCATTTATTTATAGGTAGGGTTTTAGGGTATTCCTTCAAATTTTAAGTTGAAAGACCATTCCTAAATTTTAGGGGTGAGAGACGATTTTGCACTATTTATTACAGACAAACTCACCAATTCTGTGCGAAACACGAGTAACTTGATAATAATTTATTATGTTAATTATTTACATAATAAATTAAATGTAAGATAAATATTTAATTAAGATTTCAAGAAGATAGTTGTGGTTATTAAATTAGTAAATATTTATTAAAATAATAAATTATACAATTATATATTGTAGATTTCTTCCGATGTTTTGAAAGCAGGTTCAGACTGATTGAACCGGAAGTCGGTTCACTTTCCGGTCCAGTTTGGACCAATTCAACCAATTTGGTCAAAAATCGGTCGACTGTCGGTTCGACTGGTGGTTCAACTGGTAAAATCGGTTAGTTGGCTCGGTTGAACCGGTTTTGAAGTATTTTTTTTTTTTTTTACAAAAATATTTTTAACAATAGTATAACATAATTTCAGTATGTTTTAGCTTACAAAAAATTAGATGTTTTAAAATTTTATTAATTATTAATAATATATATTTATATATATTTATGATGTCACTGGTTCAATAACGGTTCGACCACTGGTTGAATCAATGATCCATCCACTTGGTACCATTTTCAGTTCGATGATTGATCTGGTTTTGAGAACATTAATTTCTTCGATCTATTATTAAGGTAAACATTTGAATGGAGTGTAGATTTATTTGGTTATGATTATGAGAAAATAGTTATTTTATTTTTATTTATGAAAAGGTAGTTGTTAATGTTTATTGTTTAATTAAATATTTATTAAAATTTACTTAAGTTATTAATGAATTCTATATTAATGTTTATATTGAAAAAATTTGTTTGAAATTCTAATTTGAATAGAATTATGAAACTCAAGTTTTAATAAATTTTACTTTAATTATAATATTTAGTTAGTAAAGAATTTGCTATAATTTAATTTAGTTGGTTATACCAATTGAATCTACCATATAATATACTTAATAAATTTGGATAGTATTACAAATTTGAATAGTACTACTTTAACTAATTAAATAGGAAAAAAAGGTTAAAGTTAAAATTAAAATTTTTATTTGTTATAGATGTGGATAGTAATTAAACTATTTTAAATAGAAAAGATAGAGGCTGAACAAAAAAAATTATAAAATCAAGTTTGTACTTTTAATTATATATATAAATTTTAGAGTTGAAGGATCACTCCTAAAATTTATAAAATTTAAGGTTAAACAATGATTTTGTCTTTTCTATATGTGTGTGTCTGTACTAAAATTTTGTGAAATTTTGCCTCTTTTTCCTAATGACCCGTTAACTAAATTTGATTGAATGTTTCACAAATATTATATGTCTAAAAATACACCCACAAAAAAAAATTAAATTAAAATTCAGATTAATGATCTAGTATAAAAATGCATATAAATTTATTATTCATTCTTTATATAATAATTTACTATCTATATATATATCTTAATTTGGGTCTTTTAAGTCTGAAATGCACTATAATACCAAAATTAGGAATTCATGAATCAAGAAGTCAGGTAAATAAATAAATAATTAAATTGAGCTATTAAAACTTTTTGAGAATATTAAAGGAAAAAAGGAAGAAAAAAAAACTTTTGAAGTGCCGAATCATTAAAGTTGGATTGTTAAGTTAACTCGGGATAAACCAAAATAACTTGATATTTACGTTGTTATATTTTAGTATTGATTGGTTGATGAGATTAAGGTTGTGTTTGATAAAATTGAATGTTAAGATTTGAAGAGTCCAGACATCTGAATAATATAAAGTATCTGTCTAGAATTATATCTAAATGAAAAAAATACTATTTGCTAATTAATTTTTTCAAAATGTCTGAATACCAGTATTTTATCATTTTAAACCTCTGAATATTTTAAGTAAAACGTGTTTGATAATCAAAAAAGTGAATAATATTTTAAATACATATTTATAATATTTTGACCACAATATTATAAAACAAAATATATCAACTCCGTTGGGTGATTAAAATGGCCCCAGGCGAGCTTGACCCAAAATTACCAGGGTTATACTCGACCAAAGCTAATGGGGCCTTTCGAATAACATGGGGGCTAGATCTGTAGACTGTCCCTTCCAGAGGACTTCTGTAAAGGAGATCCTATGGATTCTTTATAGAAGGGTTGCTTGTGATGCAAAAT
The DNA here is from genome assembly GCA_947179155.2 of Hedera helix. Taxonomy (NCBI): domain Eukaryota; kingdom Viridiplantae; phylum Streptophyta; class Magnoliopsida; order Apiales; family Araliaceae; genus Hedera; species Hedera helix. Next base: position 32,224,518 of record OX359269.1, on the reverse strand, counting down.
CATACCAAAATGGATCGTGACCAAAATATATATTAACTCTATTAAGTTTCTCAGCTGGAAACATTAGCGTCCGCATTTCTCTCATCTTCACGGGATCAAGACCAAGGTGAGGAGGAAGAGAATGTGAAAGCAAAGTTGGATCCATTATGGCAATTTCCTCGTCAATATGGGTGTCCTCACCACCATTCATCTCATTAGGATCCTGAACTTCTGAAGCGGCATCATCCATCGTGACATCTTCCTCGTCAGCTTCAGTCAAACCACATCTGCTAAAATGGACTGAGAATTTCCATTCACCATTTGAGGGATTAGGGTTAAAATTTTATTGGAAATAAAAGAGGAATTTTGTAATATTGAAGAGGTTATTTTTGTTTAGAAAAAATATCTTTCAGTCAGATATACCTCTAAATGGTTAAAATTATATTTTTCTCTTACCGATTAAGAAAGAGGCAAAAAAAATTTTACCAAACAACTATATCAATCAGATGTACATCTATTAAGAGGTATTTAAAAATAATCAAACACTACCTAAGGTGATTATGACTTGGGTATAAGGAGTTTAAATCAGACCTCTATTTCCGTGCAACAAGCACAAATCATCTTTCAATCAAAATTTGAGGGGAGAAAATTCAATTCAATTACACTATCTCAAATTTATAACAAGGTATATTTGAACAGGTGGGCAATTGCCTCTTCAGCTCACGTTAGCTTCACCCCATTTCAGTTTGGCTCATCGCTATCCATTTTCCTACCACTGCTAAGTAAACTCTGGGAAGAAAATGGTGCAAACTCCGAAAACTCTCCCTTTACCTTGCCTTTCCTCTCTTGCCATTTTTTCCACCTTTACCAAACTTTTTACCCTTTTTAGGATTATTCTTCATTTGTGAAATTCTGGTCGCTTTCTTCTGCCTTTCCTTCCGAACCTGTTCGTTATCTTTAATCTCTGCACGCACGTGAGCATTAGGTATAGAGTGATGCTTCTTTCCACCCTTGAACCTTCTGTTATCCATTCGTAATCCTCGTGATCCTGCCAAGAAATAAAAAATGTGCTCAGACGGATTAATGAGCCATTGAACTTTCATTTATGCAATAAATAGATTTAAGACTGATCCTTAATAAGTTGCTCTAATTCTACCTGCCTGCTACATAATTAGTTACTCTTGTAGAGCAACTTGTTTACCTGAATCGTAATACACAGGATTTTATATTCAGAATAACACTGAGTCAGAATGCGAGTTGGTATATGATTAAATGGAAGGAACTACGGTATGGGGGAGTTGGTACAAGATTAAATGGAAGGAACTATAGTATGGGGTTTATTGAATAACTCGAAGATCTGTTAAGTAAAAATCATCAAGAGGCATTTACTTGCAAGATATCAAAAGGTGTTTACTTTTAAGATATCAAAAAAAAATGAAGGTTCACTGTTTAACACCATTCTCCAAAGGAAATAATTACAAGCTCAATTAAAGACTTCGAGAATAACCCTACTACTAATATATCCTAGACATTTAATAGGACTAATCTCAGAAGCTTCATCAAAACAAAGAAGATATCCTCTTAAATATATGGCTCACTAAACCAGCATGAACGGCAAATGCAACAGTTCAATAGCTATACACACACACATATATACACACACACACATAAATACATATCCAAGAAAGATGGCACAATTAAACAATAAACAAAAGGCAACAACAATACAAACTACATTAGACACAACTCACAGACAACAAACATTAGTTCTTTGTGAGAGCAAGTATTCAACTAGGCAACTGATATCAATCCACAAAAGGACATACAGTGGAAAAGTTTAAGAGCTGAAAAAAGCATTAATATCATTATTTGCAATCAAGGAAGCTATCAGACGAACATAAGTATAATGAAATCAAAAATTGAGTCAACAAGTTCTGTAGTTAACTACCAATGTAATAAACATGCCAATAAGAGAGGATAAAACAAGAATACAATGTAATAAACGCCTATATTACAAAGAAACTACATGTAACAAAGAGAGAAATAATCACAGAGCACTGAACTGATACAGCATTAAACATTAAAAACATAAAATGCATGGGTATCTCAGACATGAAAGCATTTACCTGCTGTATTAGTGGCTACTTCAGCACTGCCTTCATTACTTGTTCCTCTGAAAGAAATTTTATTGTGTGACCGTTCTTTCCATCTCTTGTATATCCCAGTTTTATTAGCTTTAACTTTTGCACCACTTTCGGTTTTTATCTACACACCATTGAGGAATACATAGTAAGAGTCTTGACTCTTGACAAGCCTGAGGAAGGGATAATAAACAACATAATCCTTGTTTATAGTATAAAACCACTTATTTAGCTATCCCACTACTTCCCCACATATGCTTTCCCCTTCCCACCCCGTCCCCCATGCTCACAAGCACACAGTATAAGGGTCAAAGACATATAAGAGAGAACGGCAAGAAGAGACCTGAACTGGTAATGCAGAACAAGTAACGTCTGACAAACTTAGAATTAAGCAATTTAACAATTGCAATGTTTCGCCAGCCATATTTCAAAGTAATGTGGGGTATGGACATAATTAATCACTTTTTTCTTTTTGATAAAAATGGACAGAATGAATCACATTAAGAACTATTGTTTTATGTCTGGGTGTTGAATAATTATTTAAGATGGATTCTACTATGTAAAATAGTATACAATGAAGACAGAACACTGCAGGCCTTCAAAAAGCTTCTTTCGACTACCCATCCCACATTCACATAACTTAAAATGATTCTTATTTAAATGTATGTTAGCCACCAGAGAACTACAAATATAAATTCCCAAAAATTGACTGCTAATATATGATCTGTTTCTCCTATACGCAATATATTTGATTAATTACTCAATTCTTCATATACATGTTAAAAATGCATGTGTCGAAGAGAATACCTTCCCACTAGCTGTTACACGGTCTCCGTTGTTTAACTTGATGTATTTCTTACTTCTCTGTCATCAATGAGATCCAAAGTATTTGAGAAAGAAATATATATATATATATATATATATATATATATATATATATATATATATATATAGAGAGAGAGAGAGAGAGAGAGAGAGAGAGTGATTTAATAGTAGAAAATCATCTATATTTCAAACCTTGTCCCAGTGATATGTAGTTTTTTGTTTTTGAAGTCCACCACTATCATCTGCAGCTAGATCCAATACAGCAGCTTCCAACCTATTGATATTGAAAGATGCTCAAGCAACGTTAGAAACTAGACCTTTTATGAGAAAGAAGATGAACACAAGGGAAGGACAAGAGGTCCTCCAAAAATGGAACAAGACATTATCAATTATCTTATAAATAATTCATCAGATTATCGCTTCAAGTCGCATCAAATTATACTTGAGCCATTTCATTTAATCGCAACAAGAGAAAAATACAGGCTGATTCTAGGCCAACTTGGAAGTCACCTTGGAGACAATATATACTCCAATCAGCATTATTTGGAATTAATAAATAAAAAAGAGTGAAATAACATCTATTTAGACGCACTCAATAATTTTTCTGTAGATTTCCCAAAAGAACGTAGTTTTGGTTTTACTTGGTAGCATGGGGGGGGGGGGGGGGGGGGGGGGAGAGAGCGAGAGAGAGAGAGGAGAGAAGAGGATAGAGAGATCAGTTTATCAAGAGGACTTATTTTCTATAGATTTGCTGCAAGCCATCAAGTGAAATGTAGTCTTCCATGTTTTAAAATATTTTATCATCTTATTACTATATTAACCATGGAAGCAAATATTCGTAGAAGTAATCTTTTTGAAGTTTCAAGGTTGAGGACACCAAGAAGATACTCCCTCCATTCCTTTTTATTTGTCTTATTTGAGTGAGAATATTTATTCCTTTTTATCTTTTGTAGATTTTTAGGAAGCATTAATTACTTAGTTTCCCATATTAACCTTACATTAAATATTAATTTGTTTCTCTTTCCTCTTTTCCAATCAATCACGAAACATTAATTGCATTTCTTAATTTTTGTGTTTTCTCCTAAAACGTCAATCAAAAGGGAATGGAGGGAGTACCAAAGTTCTCCACTAAACAGAGAAACTCTTAAGGCAATATACTGGTGTAGAAAGTGAACTAACATCAAGAATATAACCATATTAAATTTTGGGCCCCCGCCAAAGAAACTTCTGCTTCAGCATTACACATACGTTAATAGATACCGCCAAGTTTGGAATGGTTGAACTTTATAAATTATGCATTATAGTTTAGTTTAACTTATAAAATAAAATAAAATATACATGCATGCATGTATGTATGTATGTAACGTCTGCTTATAAGTTGGAGGAGGCGTTCACATAGACGGATCAGATCATGGCCCTATGGACCCTCATCCTCTAAAACCTCTTTGTAAAAATATTCTCATCTATTACATTCCTGTATTTTATTTTAGTTTAGTTTTTTCTCCTGAATTCTCTCTATAAGTTGTATGCATATTATACATGATAAAACTACTAGTTATAAATAAAAGGCAGTGTTGAGTTGAGTATACATGATAGAGAAAATATTTGAATGCATCCATTTCCAAACAGGATTAGTAGTCCAGCATTATTTTTGTTCAGTTAAACTTCTTTCTAACATAATTTATCAAGCAATTTTGATTGTTGTTCTGAGGGGGAGGAGAGAGGAGGGAGGGGGGAGGGAGGAGGACACACACACGTGCACAAACTTACGCAGAGCCAAAGTTATAAAACTTCTATTTTTCCCAGTAATTTAAAAACTTTTACTTTTATTTCTAAGTTATTTAACTTAAACGAAAGAAATATATAGCATCTGCTGAGTAAGGCCACATTTAGCTCGAGTGTTGAAAAAACGTAATTTGAACAAGTAACCAAAGCGTCTAAAACATGCTATTAAATTTATTAACCTTGTAACCATAAGATCATTAAAAAAGTGAAATATGTAATAGACATTAAGCTTTACCTGTTTGATTCAAAGCCTTGGTTACCCCTAACTGAAAGTCCTGCCTCGAAATGCTGAAATTAATGCAAGTAAATGAATTAATAATTACTAACAATGCATTTCCATGGCATAATGTGGAATCGTCACAACCATGATAGAAATACTGTGAGAACATGATCGGAATTTAAATTCAAGATGATGAATGGTTGTGGTAAAGCCAATAGCATAAAAATAATTACCAGAAAGGGACTAATAACCTACTTGATTTGTTGGTACTGAACTTATAAAGTACTCCTCATCCTTGAAGCTCTTTGCCTTCCTTTTAGAACCAGATAATGCTGAAATAGCGAATAAATTTCATCCATAAACTTATATCAGAATAGTTGGATTAAGAAGAACAAACAAGCATATGGACCACAAGTATAGCAGTACCAAATTAACTGACACTAAAAATGCTAATAAGAAAAGATAACCCTAACAACAACAATTAAGATATTACTTAATAGCTTATATTAGAAAGAAGTTTAATTAAGAACAAAAATACAACAGCATAAGCAAGTAACTATTATCAACCCATTTCCAGACATTCCTGATCGATCACGTCTTATTCATTCAAGTACCCCTTAGTTCTCAAATCTGTTCTTATTTATGAGGTGTTACTGGGGTGAATCTTACTTAGACATGCTTTCAGATTACCATTGCTTACAAAGTTAAATAGTGAATGGGATATATTCCTTATATAATCTATCAGCAAACTACTTCTCAGGTCATCAAGAATCTTATCTTTTATGGAAAAGTTGGAACTACAGAGACAATTGAGTTCCATTGAGGTGGACTTCAAGGGAAAACCATGTTCAAACTCCATTAAAAAAATGCTAAATCACAACTTCACAGCTCAAAAAGGCAATCCAGCAGCATAGCTATAACAAAAAAAAAAAAACATAACAAGGGGGATAAAACAAGTAACCATAAGCAGATTTGTCTACAGTTGATGGCAATTTACATCAGGTTCTCCCCTTTGCCATGTAGAAGGTGGTGGCTCACAATTAAGTTATTAACTATAAAGATCATCATCTACAGCTTCTACATAAGAGAATGCTGCACAACACTCGAATATAATACTGATGGGAAAATGTCAAACTGGACTAAGAAAGAAAATAAAAAGTAGCCAAGGATAAACCTTTCTTTTCCTTGTCAGTTGTAGGACTGTATTCTGTTTCATCTTCCTGAAAATGTATCATGAGATTTTGTCAACTTAACAGAGAAAAAGATCTAAGGATCTTTAGTATTTCATCAATCATGAATGAAAAATGGTACCTGCTAATACTTAACATTTGCGCAACAGATTTTGAATGATAAATGCTGATAAATGGTATATGCCATATTTTAAAAAGTCATGGTAAGATGAGCAACCATATGGTCAATTATGAAAATTCTTGCTTCATGATTATCAAGCGTTATCTTTCAATTAAAGCTTGGCATACAATATTGGAAGTTTTACCTTTGCAACATTATCATTGGAATGCTTCTGATGTACTTTATTAATGATCTCCTCATGAATAGCTCTTTTCATCTTCATCACATCAACCCATTGACTTGCAGGCCCCTACAATTACAATTTCCACCCTATCTCAATGTAACTCCACGAAGTTAATCAGTAAATGAATAAGACAATCCTCTAAAACCTGAGAAGGCATTCGCTTCCTATGAGCTAATACATGACATCTAAGAAACTAATCACTACCAAACAATAGCCTAAACATAAATAAAATGGCACAAAAAAACCATTTAGTACACACAGACATGGAACACGTTCACTCTTTTTGATAAGTTGGACTCCACCTTAAGAATTCTAAAAGACCAGGATACCATCACAAAAAGACATATTACTGCATGTGTTAGTTAGATATATCAATATATGTGCATGGTTTTCCATAGTAAGAAAGACAACAAATTTATGCATTTTGGAAATCATGTAAATTAGAAATAGCAACTCAATGAAACACATTCATTTGGGATCTATAATATCAAAAATATGACATGTACCACATGCATAATACTTTATGAATTCCACAACTGCAACTCTATTAATTATTTTAAAATAAGAACAGCTCAATATTATTATTAGTATTGTTCTTTTCGTAAGTAAAACTCCCTCGATTTTTTCTCTTCTATATTGGAACTGCATATCAAATGGTTTCTGTTTAATGATTAACGTATCATGGACATGCCAACAAAAGCATTTCTTCAGAAACTGTAGACACGTTGCCTTATTTGACATAGTTCTTTTCCACTGTTATAGAATAACCCTACGGATAATGAAATTACACTTCATATAAACAAATTAAGTTAATAAATATAACTATGGTATGATTGTTTATATAGCCAGGAAAAGCTGTTTGTGATTATAGCATTATGCCTACTAGCTAGCCCAAACTAATTAGAGCATGCATAAGGAAACTATTAAGAGAAAGAAAATAATCACGAACTATATGATTAAATGCATGTATTCACAAATTATACAACATCAATTGACTCTATGACTACAGAGCAAAAACATACTTGTACATGTTTTGACTTAGCAGCTTCACCTTCAGCTTCCAAGATGGTCTGCTTGGGTCTAGTATACATCAGCCATCAAATGGTTAATGAATAGATTCACTAACATCTTCCAGTCAAAAAAAGATACGAAAACTATCATACCTTAGAATAATACCATGAACACAAACTATACACAAAATTTTATGCACAAAGAGTAGGACCCATGTGTAGCAAACCAATGAAAATGTGTAAAACATCCGATGGCAAGTCTGCTTTCCTATTTTCTCTCCTTTTTTATAGTGTTTGTGCACAATTTTTTGCGTATAGTTTGTGTCCATAGCAGCATTACTCTATATCTTAAAGACTTATAAACAAAAAATCCCATTAACCTGTACGCTTTCAAGCGCTCAGAAAATGCTAGTGCAGTTAACTCACTCCCACCCAGCATGCTTTTGAAAATTGGATGCAATCCTTCACAAGGCAATTTCTTTGCTCTTTTAACAGACTCCTTCGAAGGTTTTGCCTTTGTCTTTGTATATAAACGAAATGCTTTAGCACAGGGTCTCTCCAATGAATTTAATTCAGTAGATGAATCCAAAATTTCGCGAACCCTATCTGCATAAAGATCAATTACTGATTGTGGGAAACGCCCATAAACAGTTTCTCCATTTGCAATTGCTTGATCAATTTTCGACATAACTTTATCCATGTTTTGCAACACCTCTTCCTCAGGGGGAGCTGCCCTAATTGGTTTTGAGAGAAATAGATGAAGATCCAAAACATTAGGCATATCCTCAGATGTGACAAAAGAAAAAGCAGTGCCAGTCCGACCAGCCCTTGCAGCTCGTCCTACTCGATGAACAAAAAGCTTAGGTTTAGGGGGGAAGTCCCAGTTGATAACATTATCAAGCAATGGGATGTCAATTCCCCTAGCTGCAACATCTGTCACGATCAGCAGCATAGTTTTTCTTGCCCTAAATCTGGCTACATGAATCTTGCGAGCATCTTGGTCCATATCACCATAACAAACAGAAGGCTCAACACCCTCTTCTCTAAACAGAACATTAAGGAACTCAACATGATATTTTGTGGAAACAAAAATCAATGTCTGCTGGTCAGAACTAATTTGTTCCCTAATTAAGTACAACAATGCCGCATGTTTTTCTTCATGCCTTAAAGTGAAAAACATAAGCTTCAAATCAGGGCTAATCTTAGTCTCCAAATCAAGTCGCACAAGCTGAGGGTCCCTTAAACCCGCTTTGGCAAATTCAGCAAGGGCACTAGGTAAAGTTGCACTGAAAAGCAAGGTTTGTCGATTATCATTTAGTTGGGTAAGGATTTGATGCAATTGCTCCGCAAAGCCCATGCTAAAGATACTATCAGCTTCATCAAAAACCACATACTCCACACCACGCAATGACAAATCTTCAACTTCAGACAAATGGTGCATGAGCCTACCAGGAGTTGCAATTATGATATCAGGATTCTGTGCCAATTCTTCAAATTGACTTTCCATGCTATCACCACCAACCAATAAACTAATACGAAGATCTGCATGGAACACAAGGATCTTCAAATATAATTTAAGGGAAGGAAAAAAGAAAGCACTACGATAATTATGCTAGCAAACTTCTTCAACTAAATACAAACACAAACATGCATTTAAGCAAAAGCAAACAAAATACAAGGCAACTTAACAAAAATTTAGACACCCTGTGACATCTATAGAGAGATTGGGGGGGGGGGGGGGGGGGATCAAATAGATTTCCCAATTTCCACACATGCATAAAGGAACAGCAATTCACTTATTTAGTGACACGTTAATGAAGTTTTTCCTTTCACTTTAATCCCAAATAAGTCGGTCTTCAATAAGCATGCCTATGATGGTGTAAACCGTGAAGACTCAGAGTATGCAAAAGCAAGGAAAAACCAGGCTCCTTCCAAAAAACTTAAGTTCCAGATAAAAGGCAAGATAAAAAATCAAAGAGGAATCCTAAAACAGTAAAGCCTTCAGTGTCATTTTCTTCAGATTGAAAACTGGCTTTTCCAATCTTCTCAAACTAGGCCCTATAGATCTATTCCATAAACTTTAAGGAACAGTTAAACGTAAAGGTGCTGTGATCAACTGCCTACCTCTACTGCTGGTAAGACCCCTTCACTAACTCTGCAACCTTGGAAAGACCTCTAAGTTACAAACCCTCTACATATCAGTGCCTCCTTTCGCAGGCTCTCTTGCTATTGTGGAGCCCCAAAGAATAAATAAGCTACACAAAGTTAATCCATTATACTTTTTAATGTCAATACACCATTCTTTACGATGCAAAAATTAACCCAATCTATGAATTTCTTATCAAACTTGTCATCTACAAAAGTCCTTTTAAGCATAAAGTATCTTTGCATTGAGTTCTATAAGGAGGCTTGAAAGTAGAGATGGTGCTTTCAAATATGGATCCCTTTTAATAGAAGTATCATTCTCATCCAGCCAAATCTTTCTCCATAGGCTCAGCTGACTGAAGATGACAGGGTCCTTTGCAAACAATAAATATTGTTCAAATTTTTTATTAAAACGCATTGTATCACCTGTATTAGACTACAAATGCATACATAAAGTCCCACTAACTAGTAGCAAGCAAATAGAAGGGCTTGAAAAATCAAGGCTTCGTTTAGCTGCTACGAGGGGAAAAAAACTTCAAAATTTTAATCAAATAACCCTCCATCTTAAGAAAAGAATACTCCCTTTCTAGTTATTGACATTTTTCCAAATACAAAGGTTTCATATAACATAGATTTATTTCTATGATCTTTTCTTAATATTAAAGTTTAAAGAATAAAATTTCTTACTGTCGAAGAGTTATCTCTGCAGAACTTAATATTCAGGAAATAACAGAAAAATATCAAAACAAAGGAAAAACAAAATATTTATCTTTTATAGGATTGAGGAAGTAATAAAATACAAAGTGATTACGCTTCTCAACAAAGCTATTAAAACAAAAACAAAATGCAATGTGGTTTGAAACCTCTAAAGCTTCCATCTTTAACAACCCAAATAGTAGGAATCACATCGCTCAAAGAATCATCAAATATTAAGGACATCCTCCCAAATTAAATTTCCTAATCATTAAACACAGAACCCTCAACCGTTAAATTTCGAATATGATTATTCATAATCATCTGCCATCACGTAACTTATGAGATAAATTAAATTATTTCAATTCATTCAATTGTTGGTATTCTTTCATTTCATTCAATTGTTACTAAATTCTTTCATTTCATTCAATTGTTGGTATTCGGAGTGCCAGAGGCACGGGTTAATGCTAGTCTACATATATGGAGACAGCGAGAGAGATTGCTGACCCGTAAATCGACCAAGTTCTTGCGCAAACTTCAGCGTCTGAAGCGCCAAATCTCTAGTGGGCGACAAAATAAGTGCCCTAACACCCCCAGCCTGAGGCACATGCTGCTTCAACTTCTCAAGCATAGGGACCAAAAACGCCGCCGTTTTACCCGATCCAGTTCGAGCCATGGCAACAACATCGGCCCCGGAAAGTATGAGAGGCATAGTTTTGCGCTGAATTGGAGTTGGGACTTTGTAGCCCTTACGCTTTACTCCTCGAAAAACATTAATACTCAGACCCAATGACTCAAAACCTCCTGATTTAGCTTTCTTCTGCTGCTTCTCCTTTATCTTTAGCCCCGTAACAGAGCTCACAAGAAGAGAACCGTCAGCCGCCATTAATGGAGATATCTGAAGATAAAATTAAGCTCGTTAATATAGACAAAAGTACACACACACACATATATATATATATATATATATATACATAATTTGTATATGTATATGTATGCTTACATGCTAATTCTCAGTCAGGCTTTAAATGGAAGGGAAAGAGCTAGAGTCGGAGAAGAAGAAACAGGGAGCACGGAGGGGGAGAAGTGGGTAGAGACTAGAAAGAGTAGAAGAAGACGAAAGAGAAAGGGTTTCTTAGGTTTTGAGTTTGTTAAATATGGGCCGTATGGTGCTTGGTGGGTCGGGTTTCTAACCCGGCTTTATTACGCTAGATTTTTATTTCAAGGCTTTGTCCAATTGTTTTGCATCTATTTAAAAATTAATATTTTTACTAATAAATATTAATATTTATATAAAATTTATCTCATATAAATATAAAACTTATTTATTCATTTTACTTGAGAAAATATCAATTTATTTTATTTTGACGTAATTTTTAGTAAATTGTTTGATAAATATTGTTTTTAATTTTGATTGTGATAAATTTTAATGTGCATTAATAAAAGTCAAGTAAATTTGACATAAAAATTGTAATATGCATATAGATTTTCATATAACCAAGTACAGTAGATTTCTTATTATAGACATATTTTCTCTATTTTAAAAATAAGTCTATTATTGACTTTTTAAAATTAACTTAAGATATTTTTTAATTCAAAATTGACACGAACTGTTTGAATTTAATTTTTACAATAATAAATATTATAAATTATCTAAAAATATAACTCATTTTAAAATTTATTATTTCATAATTTTTAATAAATTATTTTAAGTTTTTAGATTTAAAACTATTAAAGTAACTTTCAAAAATTAATAATGATTTTAAAATTTCAAACAAAGGGAGTATACATTTTCATACAATTTAGTAATAAGCGATTTTATGATTATAAAATAAATAATTAAATTTGAGTCGTTAAAAATATATTTATTTTATACTATTAAAATAATGATACCTTACAACCCTAAAACATGTAAGAATTTATATGTACTATTCATTTTATTTTAAAGTTAGAGATATAATTTAATTTTTTAGATTAAATAACAGCATATTAAACTTTAAATGTATGTGAATTTATTTAATTTTAATTGATACAATTATTATAATTATATAGTATATAAAAAAAATTATTAATCACAAAATTTATATTATTTTAAATTTTTATAAATTATATTAATTTTAAAATTTAATATACTGTCGTTTGATCGTACCTCTAATTAATAATATTTTTGCGTGCGCGGTTAAATTATTAAGTAAAAATTAAAATCATTAGGCATTTGAAATTAACTTAGGGTCTAATATTTTAAAATTCATTATTAGTCGGACTCACCTACCAAAACACATTCCAAAACCCACACAACTTCTCCCTCTCCTCCATCTCGTCTATCTGGACGCTCTCTCTTATGCCAGTAAAAATCATAATTTGAATTTTCATTCTCGCTTCCTTGTCACTTTCTGTCGTTGTTTGACACCACAATCTCCATCTTTAACAATTAAAGCAACCACTAGGTTCTTAAATGACGGTGATAGCCTATTCGAATATGGCGGAACAGTTGAGAGAGTATCAGATTTGATCCCAGCACGATTGGGCTTTCATCTCTTTTTCTCATCTACCTCTAATATATCTTCTTTCAGGTATCCCCTCTTTTTCTAATTAGGATTTGAATTATTTATTGGGTTTTTTTAAAGTAAATTGATTTGATATTTTTGGGAAGATTATGGGCCCGTTCGGGAATGACTTTTTTTTTTTAACTTAAAGTTAAAATTTGAGTAGATTTATAAGTTAAAATTTGAGTAGATTTATAAGTTAAATTTAATAAAAGTGTTCGGCATCATTTTTACTTATAAGTCGGGAATTATAAGTAATAATTATGGATGTGTTCGGGTAATAATGACTTATAAGTTAAGTAAAATGTAAAAATTACTAAAATGTCCTTTAGTATGAAGAATGTTAAAAAAATAAGGAGGGACAATTTTGTCATTTCACTGCAGTTGACCAACTTAAAAAAAATGACTTATAAGTCATTTTTTTTAAGTAACTAAACCTTGCTTATTTTTTTGAACTTTTTTTTCGACTTATAAGTCATTTTTTAAGTCATTCCCGAACAGTACTTTTAGTAAACCAACTTATAAGTTAGGTTGACCAACTTATAAGTTGGTCCCGAACAGGCTCTATGTATTCAATTAACTTTTTCTATAGAGGGATGTATAAATAGAAATAAAACTCTAGATAACTTTTGTGATTTTGGTTTTAATCAGTGTGTTTGTGTAGTTTGCTGAGAGGCGATGGCTCCAATATATCCAATTTCAACTAAGTTTTCTTCTCCTAACTCTCTCTCTTATTTCACCATTTTATGGCCAATTTTCCTCTGCTTTCCTAGGTTCAATATACCAATGGGCATGGGGTTTAGACTCAATTTGAAATGGGTTTTCTTTGTTCAGTCCCCTTCCTTAACCAACTCATTGTTTTGGCCCTCATCATATTCATGTGAGTCAATCATCCCCAAAGCTCAGACTTCATCTGTCTTTCTTTCTGTCTCACACACATACACACACTGTACTGCAATTTCTAATTTGGTTGCTATGTAAAGATGAAATGTTGTGGTAATATTATTATTAATTGGGTCATGATTTATATTTTTCTGTACTAATTGATATTGTAGAATTTAATTTATTTATAATTGGTTTTTTTTCACATGAATGTCAGTTGATTTTAGTATTTTTTGTGTACAAGGTTTTATGTAAATTTGCTAGGGTTTTGTTATTATGATCCTGGTTTTTTATTTTGGAACTATGATGTTGTGGGTTTCTGTTTTTGTTCATTTTTTGTGGAATAATATTTTACAATTCATTTTGAAAAAGGATGTTCAGTTGAAAAAGATAACTTTTGCAAATACAAGGATGCCCAAATGCTTACTTTATGTGTGGGATTTTTTGGTCTAATTATCTTGTTGGATACCTTTTATGCCCAAATCATTGTAGCTTGAAATTGTCACACAAAATGATTGTGTTTAGTGTGCTTGAAGTTTTAGTATATGACACGGTAATGGCTTTAGCTACTGCATTGCCTAACAATACGAGCACCACATGGTGATAAGTAATTGAAAAATTCAATTTTTTTTTTATTGAAATCAAGGTTAAACTTAGCTATGGCTTCAAGTTGATAGGAAATGGCTTTGGTGTAGAAGGAATAACCTTGTGGCTGCAGTTTTGTTTAGGGCTTAGCTTTTGGGATTTCACGTCTTATATGTGTTTGCAAAATGCAATAGTCAAGCAGTTGACATGTGTTTGTTATTTGTTTTATTTTTAGTTGTTTCCTCTCTTTTTTTCTTTCTGGATTTGGTTATCTGCACAAGGACCAAGGCAGGAACTAAATATTTGGGATGACATATGTGCCATCTTTGCCCAAGACGATGTCAATGGAGAGGGTGCTCAAACTGCACTTGAGACTAAAAGGGAGATGGGTTTAAACAACGAGTCTAATGATTTGGAAGAATTATTTGGGACAAGAGATGACAGACGTTTGGAAGATGACGCAGCACACACATTTAGAGTTCAAAATCAACAAGGAAAGTCCAATGCATCCTCCTCAATGTCGTCTCACACCAAAAAAAAAAAAGCAAAGTGCAATTCAACAATCATTAGATCAAATGACATATGCCTTTCTTAATTTTCTGAAATCTGAACCATCTCAAGCAACTACGCAAATGACGTTGGATGAAGTTTCCAAGGTTCAAGACCTCAATGAAACTCAAATCATAAGGATTGTGGATCTTTTGATGAGTGACTAAAGAAAATTCGACACATTTTCTAGACTTCTCAACGGATTGAAGAGGTTTTGGCTTACAATTCATCTCAGCGTAAGATCCATCTTTATGTCACCACTACAGTTCATTTTATAAGCCCTATTCATATGTAAACTTCTATTTATAAGAGTCATTAGATCATCATACTATTATAACATATGCAACAAAAGTTTTGCCTTGTGTTGGTAGTACTAGAAATGGACTTGGCATTATTGAGATCATTAAAAATTGTTTCATAATTATGTGGATAAAAACCTTTACAGTTTGTTGCAAAAGCATGACAAATTAATCATGATTGAGCTAAAAAAGTCTTCTTATTTCCTTCTTGAATTGTTATTGGAGCACTACACTACAAGAGAAAGTTTAAGGTTTTGTGCTCATTGGGGAATTCATTATGGGTGTTGGTGTCTGATTTTATAATGATAGTATATGTTTTTACAGTAATCTATGTGTAAATGATATTTTTAGGGGTCTCTAAGCCTGTTCAATCTGTTATTCATCTACCTCATCTTGTTGGTTGTAGGACCATGTATTGAAGAAGATGATAGAGATTGGTAGTCATGATGCTGACCTGTACATACCGACTATTTCTGATTCAGTTTGTGTTGCTGCTTCCTCTTGTTTTCAGACTTTTAATTCATCATTTACGTTGTGGCATGCGAGGTTAGGTCATGCCCCTATGAATGTAATGAAATAACTTCCTATTTTAGTTGTTTGTCCTATTTATTCCACTTGTGATATTTGTCATTTTGCAAGACAAACTAAACTTATCCTTGAATATCACTTGTGATATTTGTCATTTTGCAAGACAAACTAAACTTATCCTTGAATATTGTAGAGGGTCAGGACTTGGGATGTTTATGGTAGTTCCAAAAGTTTTCAAATCACTTAAAAGGTTTGCAATAAAATATCTGCAATATGGATGTATTTGGTATTAAGCAACTTCCTTACTTTCAATAAGAATCGATAGAGTTCTTGTATGACTTCAGAAAATGGCATCAATTATTTCTACAGAAATGGCTTCCATATATGGACCTTTTTACAATATATTCAAATGCTTTATTTATTCTCTTTGTTCAACTCCTTTGTTCAAAATTTTATTTGAACATGTAAATAGGATAAATTTAAAAATGACTTAACAATAATATTTTTTTTAATAATTCATTTTTTTGTGTTTATTTATGATGAATAATTAGTTGTGTTTTATTTTATATTCATACTAGGGATAACTCGTGCCTGAAGGCACGATATAATTAATATAACAGCTGAGTATTGTATTCAATATTTTTAAATTGAAAAATCTAAAATTGTTGTGGATTCTCAGTTCCATAATAGAACTGAGAGTCCAACCATTAATACAAAAATATTGATACTCAATCCAGCCATAGTTTCTTTTTTAGGCAAACATTAGTGTGTTACTCATTCTCAATTTAAAATTAGTTCTTGGTAGGTTTGAACAATTAATTAATTGACGATAGCGGGCTCAAATTTATGTAATATAGTGTTTTCGGGTATTCCACACATCTTTCATTTATTGACAAAACAGAATGAGAAATTTGGCAGCATTTATTTGCCTCAAATATCTCTAACCATCGATCAATATGATGCATGAACAATATTTTATGTGGAAAAAGGGTAGTACTGCAAGCGATTTGGTAGGATCCAATGAGAGAAAAAAAAGATGTAAAAATTTAAAAGAAATATTTTTGTATATACCAAAAAGTATAAAATGAGTCATCTAAGTTCAAACAAAAAAGTATAATCATAACACAAACTAAATCGCATTACCATAACATTTTTTTTATATATTTTTTCTTGAAATTGGACAAGAGATTATCATATCATGAGTCAGAGCCTACTACAATAGTTGCTCTCGATATAGCCCGCAAAAACACCAAAGAAATGACACGTAATTGCCCGTCCCCAAAGGCACGACGAAAATTAAAATTTTAATAATACTCTATTACCTAAGACTCTTTGCAACCTAAAATAACTTACAAATCAATTAGAATGAATTTAAACCGTCACTGTGATTTTCCACCCAAATTAATTTGCATATGGAAACATAACGACCGCAATACCCGAAAAACAGGAAAATGGCGTCAATGTTAAAAGGGTGACCCATGTTATTTACATGGAATTTTTATTTATTTATTTATTATTATTATTATTACTATCCTAATAATAATAATAATAATAAATATAATAATAATAATAATAAACATAATAATAATAATAATACTAATACTAATAATAATAATAATAATAATAATAATAATAATTATTATTATTATTATTATTTAATTATTATTATTATTATTATTATTATTATTATTATTAGTATTAGTATTATTATTAGTATTTGTAATGACCACGAATTTCATTATACATTGTAATTATAATTAATATATAATTAACAATGAATTTAAAAAATTTTGTATTAATAAATTGTGCATTAGATAATTAAATAAATGTAGTTGTATGTGCGTATATTTAATTAAAGAATTAAAGCAAGGGTATAATTAATTAAAGCAAATCTAATTGGATTATATTTGTAATCCAAATAAGTTGATAAACTAGGTCCAAGATATTAACCTAGTAGCCCATGTAATTAATTTAATTACTAGCCCATATAATTAATTAAACAAGCCCAATGCTTATTTTAATTAAAGGTAGCATAATTATTTAAATGCTAGCTCAATGTGATAATTAAATTGAGCCCAAACCAATTTACTGGATGAGCCCAATATATTTAATCCTAGAGTCCAAAGTGGAGCCCAATAGAAAGTCAAAATTGGTCAAAATTGTTACATATATGAATATACATATATATATATATATATATATATATATATATATATATGTATAATTAAAGTAGAAAAATTAAAGAAAAAATGGCTAGGAAAATCTCATTTTGCTGATTTTTATGAGGGTCCCACTTGGATTGCTTGATTTGCTAGATTGCTTCTCTTACACACTAGATCAAAGTTGGCCAACAACTCTAGTCAATCAACTAGTCAATCACCATGTCAATCCATCAAATAGTAAGCTTGATTAGCCTTTAATTTCACCAACATTGGTGAATTAGGAAGCTTAATGGTGTGTTAGTAGATGGCTATAAAAGGAACACTCCACACTTGTTCTATGTTTGTTAGTTCATTTGAAGTTTGCTAGAAAGAAAAATAGAGAGCATTTGAGAGTGTAGAAAAATATTTTGAGAGTGTAGAAAAATATTTTGAGAGCAAAATTATCAAGAGAAGGAGTTCTTGGTTCATGTCATCTTCTTTCACCACCTATTTTGGAAGAAAAAGGAAGATAACCATTAAATCAAGGTAATGGTTATTCTAAATCTAATTTTTGTTTTAAATTAAATAAACTAACATGTGTGTATAAATATGTTAATATAATTAATAATGTGTAGTGGTAATATTTATGTCATGCTTGAGTTAATATGCTTGGTTTGTATTTTGATATCATTTATATGTTAAAAACATGTGTTTAATAGTGTGTAAACAAGTTTTAGAATTTATGTCCA
The DNA here is from genome assembly GCA_947179155.2 of Hedera helix. Classification (NCBI taxonomy): domain Eukaryota; kingdom Viridiplantae; phylum Streptophyta; class Magnoliopsida; order Apiales; family Araliaceae; genus Hedera; species Hedera helix. Next base: position 32,205,907 of record OX359269.1, on the reverse strand, counting down.
AAAATATTTTTATAAAACTTAGGTTTGATGTTCTAATATTATAGAACATTAAATCATGAGAAAAACAAAGTTTGAATCACTCAAAATGGAGTTATATACAAAAAGTTATGATTTGTGGTAGTTTATGCGATGTAAAAATTTTTATAAAAAAATAATGATATTAAATCATGAAAAATTAATTTCTCATGTTATAAATTAATATAAGGTGATTGGTAATTTTTTTTGGATTTTTTTTTAGGAGTTAAAGATTTATTGAAGGTATAATTTTAGTTAAAAATGCACTGTTCACATTCTGCGAAGAAGAAAAAATTAAAGGGTTTTCGCGCAATGCGCGCAGACACTGTTCACCGAAAACGCGGAGACAAAACGGCGTCGTTTCATATAAAGAAAAAGTCAATCCGCGCGTACGCGCGGAAGCCATCAGCAGTGTCTCCAAAACGGCACCGTTTTGGTCCTGCTTCAGCTTAACACGCGCAATGCGTGAGCACCAGTTTCGCCGAAATTACCAAACTGTCCCTCCGAGTTTTTTTTGACGAAATTAGTATTTTGCCATCGGATCAGTTTTCAACTTAATTACAGAATTGCCATCGGTCCGGTTTTTCAACTTATTTACAAGTTTGTCATTCTGCATATTTTTAATTAATTTAAATATTTGAAAATTAATTTAAAATTATAATAAAATTAATAATAATACAAAAATAATATTGAGGATGATATTTTTCATTAAGTTTAATATTTAAATATTTAAAATATTAATCTAGTTAGCTAAATCATGGTTAAATGAAATAAATTTATTATTTATTATTTAAAATGCTAATAATAAATAAAGTTAATAAATTAGCAAATTATTATTTAATTCCTATTAAATAATAATTAAAGAGAGATAAAATT
>OX359269.1:29980016-30165016 GCA_947179155.2 Hedera helix | reverse complement strand
AATATATTTATATCAAATAACAAGGCTAAAGTAAAAAAAAAAACAATTGTGAAGATAAACATGAAAATCTACAAAGCTAAATAAAACAACATTACAAGTTGAGTTTTAAACATCGATTACAAAATACAGAAAATTTGTAGTTATGCCGCATGTATATTTTGCTAATTTGCTCAAGTGATGAGCTCTTCAACAATGCAGATAGATAATACATGCAAAGAGAGAACCAAGCAAAGTAATTAAAGCCTCACTCATGATACAAAAAGAAGATAAATAAATCTACTAAAATGATGTCAAAGGTATATACTTGCATACAAACACACTCCCTCCCTCCCTCCACAAAATGATGGCCTGAATATAAAAAAGATAAAATTAGTTCACACAAATATGGCACAAGTACAAATATGAGACATAAATAGTTGACTGGGGTTTACTATGTATATATATTAATATAATTAAGACTTATTTTATATCGTTTTTAATTTACGTAAAAAATTATACTTATGCCAACTTTTGGTGAATAAAGAAGACAAGAGGAAGGTAGGGGGAATGCCGCGTTATCTATACCACCGCAGTGGCGTCATTCTTTATATATATTTTTTTATAATCAAAAATTTTATATATATATATATTTTGTAAATATAAGTGGAGAATTTTTTTTATAAAAAATTATGTCAAATTTACTACAAATTCTAATTTTTATAAATTTATAAATATAAACAGATATATTTAATTTTTAATTTTAAAATTAATCAATTTAACTAAAAAAAATTAAACAAAGTCAATTTTTAAGTTACGGATGGAATATAAAAATTTAGGGGCACAATTACTCTAGTTATAGTGGTCTAACGCTCTACGTAAACTAACTATTATTAAGTCCAACCAAGTCTACTTTTAACACATTTAGGTAAATCGTCTCAGAAGAATCACTTACAGAAATTTCTTCAGTTCATCATCAGTATTCCATTTTCAATTAACTACTTTGGAATAGACTGATGGATATATACAACTAATCCTCTCTTTTAAGTACTTACATGAAAATGTACCTAATTAAATCCTTATCATCAATCAAGAACAGTTAATTATATATATAGGAAAGTAATTTATAGTAAATATTTGTTATAGTCACTATTCCAGCAAACAGATATTACAACATTCATCAATAGATCCAACGGCAAATTTAGAAAGCAAAAACTTGTCTGCTGTCACTCTCTCTGACGGCAGGTAATAACTTAATAGCGATCAAAGAAATAACTAAAATAATCTTATGTTAAAATTAAAGTTAATAGCCGCCGCTACTACCTATAGCGGCGTGAGTTAAACGAAACAATTTCAATTGCAAACGGTAAAGTTTTATTAGCCGTTACTCCGACTATAAGCTTTTGCAAATGGCGGCGTTTTAGCGGCGATCACAGATTTAATACCGAAAAGCAGTTCTGGTCCAGCAAACTTGCGTTTGTTATTGCTATTAGAAGAAGAGAAGAATAAGACAAGGCAGATTTAGAGTCACATAGCAGTCTAGCTACACCAAAATCATATTTTAAACCGGTTATTCCACTCAAGATTCAAGTAAGAATATCTGTACCAATTAATTTTTATGTAAAATATGTTTTATACAAAATTTTGAAGAATTTAATGTTGAAAAAAATTTATGGAAGTGAATTTAGTGAAAATTAAGTGGAATATATATTTGTATATATATGTATGCGTTGTGATGGACAAATTTCCCTTTATTCATTATCATATAAAAAAAAATTGAAATAATTTAAGAAAAATATATACAATACTTTCTTGTAATTGTGGTTAGTTTTTTATAGTATTCAATTGACCAACTATTTATTGTTGATAATTTACTAAAAATTAATTGGGATATATATTGTGAATGAAAAATTTACATTATTTGATTTCATATAAAAGTTTAAGAAAAATAAATAAGAAATAATTTAAATAAAATATATACAATAGTTACTTGTGATTGTGGTTAATTTTATGTAGTTTTTATTGGGAGATATATATATATATATATATATATATATATATATCACTGTTAATTTATTGAAAATTATTTGGAAAGTATACAATAATTGTTGATTATTTGGCTAAATACTATGTAATTTTCAATTATAGTATAAACATAACAAATGACCCAATTGGTATGAAAAGTCCAAAAGACTTGACACGTTTTTTGGTGAATAGTATTTTTAACGACCATTTCTCAGAAAATGGTTAGACGACCAAAAAGTCGAAAAAAATATTTTTCGTCTTATTCCCGACGCGTTTCGAGAAAAACTTTTATTGCTTATTACGCATCGCTGTTGCATACAAACACTATATCCTTCAGTGGAACGTTCAAAAATGGAAAAGATTTTCGTTTGAAGAGCATTTTACGTTTTATTTTTGAAAAAATATCAGTGACTCCCTGGTATCTATTCCCCGTATAAATACTATATCGTGAAATGTAAAAAGTCAAAATGTCAAAAAGAACGTTCAAAAAGATGACAAACGTTTTCTCGTAAATCGTGACATTTTTGTCTTTTTCCCCTAAAAATTTTATCGATTCCCTAACATCTAAACCTCATATTATCAATATGTCGTGAAATGTAAGAAGTACTAAAGATGAATGAAACAGTCAAACGAATGAAAAACGTCACCTCGTGAATAGTGCTTTTACACGTTTTTTGAGAAAAAATTTTATTTACTGTTATGTGTTTTCAAATCGTGGGAATGTTGAATTTTGAAACAGAATGTCAATTTGACCTACACGTTTCTCTCAAGAGCCTAAGTTATTTTCTAAGGTTTAAATCCTAGGGTTTAGGATTTAGGTTTTAACTTTTTCCCAATTTAGGTTTTTACCTTAAATTGACTTCTGGTTTTTTAATAAGTGTTAAGATTAACCACTTAAACCAAAACACAAAATTCTACACATAGATAATTCACATAACTCATTTAAAAGCTCAATTCAAGCTTTACTAATCACATAACACAAATTAGGTTAAACATTTTTAACCTTTTAACTGTATACGATCGTAGTTTCGAGTCGTATATATTCTTTCAGATAGCTCAAGGTATGCTTGAGCAATCCTTCTTTAGGTTTTGAATTAACAACCCTGCTTAGATCTTGTTAGAACACTTTTGAAATGTTTTGGACATTACAATCAACCCAACTTACAAGAATTTCGTCCTCGAAATTAACTTTACAATTAATTTTAGTTATTTAATATCATGTTTATAAGTGCTATAAATATTCAGGATATTACAGGGTCTCCTCAATTAATCACTCTATTTATTTATCTATTTTCATATCTACTTATAATTTTCTATCTCCATGTTTTCCATATTTATTTATGAAATCTATAATTAGTCATATTTTAAAGATTATTCTCATAAAACTTTTAGTGAAACAAGGAATAGGTAGAAAATTTTCAACAGTACACCAATGCAATTCGATTTTATAATTTACCACATACATTTTGTGATATTAACATTATTTATTCTTTTTTTAATTACTTAAGTTTTTTTCTTTTTTCTTAAAATATATACCGATCGAATTTGAGACTTTATGAGGTAAAAAAAATAAACTATTATCATTAGACTATCATTTATGGGCTAGTTACTTACTTACGTAGTAACATTTGTTAATTAATTAAGCTACTCGATCGATTTGGACTAAAATGACATTTTTTATATGTTAAATATAATAATCCCATGAAGAAATGTCAAATCCGCGTCAGATGAAAATATTTTTATTTTTATTTCATTATGGCCTCAAATCAGTGTCTGCTGTTTGACTTACCACCTTGTGTTATAAAATTATGAAATTAGCCTGTTTTTCACTCGGTCTAATAAAATTTAATTATTTTAATGGGAAAGTTGTTATTAGTTTATGACAAGTTTGACGATATTTGATTAATAGATTAGGTAGCTTTTGTTGTTCTGGATCTTTTAGATCAATAAACTTATTGACTAAGTAATACGGCTGCCCTCGTACCAGTGTATGCACATCTACAGCTCATTGGTTACCACCGCCACCGGATAATTCCCACCCTAAATGAAAGTCTCATTCAATAAAGATTTTGCATTTTATAAAAGGTAGTCAAATGATCACTCAAATCTTGGTTTAATTTCGTAATTCAATTTAGATAAGATAAGAGTGGTGATAATATGAAATTGATAGTTGCAGACTTAATTCTATAAGTTTAGAAAAAAAAAAATGAAAAAAAATAATTTAAGCCTTAAAGGCAAGCCCTATTCACTCCTATATATCATTCTGAGTCTCGTTCTTTCTGTTATATGGCATCACCATTCTTTTTGACAGCATCTAATAATTCAAAACTTAATTTAAAAGTCATATTTTGAATCTTTTTTTATTGCTTAAGCTCACACATTTGAGTCTACTACTCCGCAAGTAAGCTGCTTCTAAATTTTTCGTCATAATTCCTCCCTTAACCTCTACTTATGTTCTCCCCAGACTACTAAAATAAAATGGGAGTTCCCAAACCAATGTTAGAGAATTTGAGAGTAAGGGGAATAATTCAGCCCACACCCCAATTCAAGCCCATGGCCGTCTGGTTTTATCTGGTAGCAAGGATTATGATTGGGATGTCATTTACCGGATTAGGACAGACGGAAATTGTCTTTGCTTATGCTAATAGTACAAGTCTTGATGTCTTTAAATTTTTATAGAGTTAAATGCACTTTTATTATACAAAATTTTATCAAATTCATAAATTGGCCCCTAAAATAATTGGTTTTAATCAATTTTACACATAGAAATATTTCAATCAGTTTTAACTATATCTTAACTAGTTTTATTTATATATTTTTACATAATTATTTCTAGTATATCATGTTTTCGATAAATATTTTTTGTACCAATAAGTGATTCAAAATTAACTATCCCTATTGTCTTCTATACTAAAGGTAATTTTTTTTGTTCCAAAAAATTATTTCACGTACAACATCGGACCACAATGTATGTACTAAATCCACTAGATACTACTCCCTCTCAGAAGAATTTTTTTTTGACCCTCTTTATTTGTCATTTGTATAGATTTCGGGGGGGGGGGGGGGGGGGGGGGGGGGGGGGGGGGGGGGGACAGTATCCCAACAAATAATATCAAATTTTCATAAAACGTATGAAATTAACACAAGTAAATTTCAACAACTTCTCCATCAAACTATGTTCTATGGAATCAAAGAAAATAGAAGTTTTAGGATTAACATAGAAACTGTATCCAGTAAAATTTAAAAACTAAGGGTTTGGTTAGATAAATTTAAGGATGAACAAAGAAAATTAGGATATGATTTGAAAATGTTGGGGAGAACTGGGAAGCAATTTGTTAACTAGTTTGTCAATATCCAATATTCAATATTATGGACCATGTGAGAGTGTGCAATATTTTGGCTTAAATACACTTTAAAAATCTCAAGGTATTCACTTTTTATAATTTGAATCCTAATGTTTCAACTTTAAGATATCAAGTCTTGATGTCTTTAATTTTTTTTAAAGTTAAATATACTTCTATTATACAAAATTTTATCAAATTCATAACTTGACACCTAAAATAATTGGACTTACAAATCGATACATAAAATTTCTAATTACTTAAATATTAACCCCAAAATCAATATCTGGCAAAAATTTACCGGAATGACCGATTTGCCAACAAGCCAATATATTTTATACTGTTCGACCATATTTAGATACTATTTGACTTAATTAAAAAATTAAAATATTTTGAATGAATAAAACAAAACCAATAACAAATGAATAAGAAATGTCTTTTTATCTCTCCTCCTCTTATATACATCACAATCTCCAGAATTTCTACTCTCTCTCTCTCTCTCGCTTCAAATTTGCATTTCTAGATATCATATCTATTTGCAAACCCTAGGGAAAAAGAGCAAAAATGAGAGACATCTTACACATTCAGGGAGACCAATGGGATAACCAAATCGGTTTTAAGTTTTGGGAAGTTATCTGTGACGAACATGGCAGTAATCCGATGCCGCCATGTTATTGTTACCGCCGAGCCTCCAATCTTCAGCTCGAGAGGATCAATGTTTATTACAAAAAAAAAAAAAAACAAACATGGTTACCAGAAAAACTGCAATATGGTAATGAATTGTGTTTTAGCACAAACATTCCAAAACAAAACATGATACAATTTCGTTCCAAAATATGGCGATCCAAAAAGAATCTCTTATTTACTTAAACTTCTATTGCGCGACTGTCATTACTACGTTTCTTTATGATTTATAGATGAAAAACATCCATTTATATAGCCCTTGGGTTATATAACCAGCAGATAAAGATCAAATCTAATGAAAGACTAGCTTCACAATCTTAAATCATCCTCTAATTATGTAGGATATTTCCAAAGTATAATAATTATATGAATAACTTTAGAACACTTTATTAGAAACCTAATATGTAAAACAAGATTCTAGTAAATGTCACCTACTATAGCCAACTGAATGCCTTATGCATGTCAAGTAAGCGATAACATAACGCAATCTCGCTGAAATTGTGCTTGTTGTGACATTACGCATAGAAACATTTCAATCAGTTTTAGCTATATCTTAACTAGTTTTATTTATATATTTTTACATAATTATTTCTAGTATATCACATTTTCGATAAATATTTTTTGTACCAATAAGTGATTCAAAATTAACTATCCCTATTGTCTTCTATACTAAAGGTAATTTTTTTTGTTCCAAAAAATTATTTCACGTACAACATCGGACCACAATGTACGTACTAAATCCACTAGATACTACTCCCTCGGTTCTTTTTTATTTGACTTTTTAGAAGAAATTTTTTTGACCATTTTTATTTGTCATTTGTAGATTTCAAAGAGGCATTAAATGCTTAATTTTTCATATTATCCTTTATGCATATTGGCTAATTTATTTCTCTTTCATCTTTCCAATAAATTTTAGAAGACTAATATTGAAATTTTATACTCAATTTAGTCAATCAAATAAAGTATTAATTGCATTTCTTAATCTATGTGCATAATCTTAAAAAGATAAATAAAAAGGAACTGAGGGAGTAGAAATTTAGAGTAGTTAATGATCGATCAAGAACATTCTTATGACTACTGAAACCGAAAGTGCTCTTAAAAGAGAAGGATCCTTAGAAAAGTTTGTTGCATGGAACTCAACATGTTTTTAATCCATTTGGATGAGTATTACATGAAGGATCTTAATCCATTTAATCTATGGGCTGTAATTCTTTCTGGTAACCTTTGAAATAACTGAGAGGAGCTGGGGGAATAGGGTGCTACTTGACTTCCTCTTTCACATTAATAAATTGTGATTATTTGTTCTTCAACACTGTCCAAAAAAGAAATACTAAAAAGTAAGCCCCCTTAGTGCAGCTAAACTCAACTAAATAGAGTGAGTCTATCCTAATAAACATGGATGAATGTATAATGAATTAATGTTAAAAAAAATTGCCATTTGCACTCCATTGTAGAACAAAATATGCATCATCTTAAGCTTTCTAACGTAATAAAACGCAAATGAAAAAAATTGAAGTGCAAATATAATTTTCTTTAATGTTAAAAGAAAATACAATATAAGTGACATTCTTCCCCATAACCCATCTAAGAATTTCAAAATACTCATACAGATATTGGTAATAAAATAATATTATACAATGTTGTCGCGGGATAAATGTGGTCTGCATATAGTAACAAACTAATGAACTGACAGTCTTAGTCGCCGAAAAAAACCTTCTGATGTAAGATTTAGTACAGACATTAGAGGCATTAACTGAAATGAGAAACATTATATTCTAGTGTAAAAGCTTAACTTAGGCATGTAGCATTCCATATTTATAGGGGAGAGAGAGAGAGAGAGACTTGCGCTTGGTGGAGGATTTTCCTTGGGCTTTTGAGCCTTAGATATGGGGCTTAATTGGTGATATTCTACTTCTTAACAGACATTGCACAATTTTATTAAGTTTGAGTCAGCAGAGAGATTGACAAACCCATGCATGCACAACAATTGATCTCTCAAATAACCAACGGTTAACACAAAACAAGCCTTGGAATGTAAAATTGACTTTCTATTACCTCATTATCCCATGCAAAATACAGACTTTGTTATAAAATTATTGTATACTTATATTTTTATATTATATTATATTATATTATATTATATTAATGTATTAATTAAAAAAAAACAAATTAATATCATGTGCGATGATTTTCACAAAAAGAATTATTTCTTTCTAAAATATATCATTTAACTAATAATATTTGATGTATAACCAAATATTGATGAAGCATAAAATAAATTTAAGAATTTACAATAATAGTCCATCTATTTATATAATTTAAATAATAGTATTCATCTTTAAATTAATAATTTATTTAGAGAATTTATATTTCCATTAGGAAAATAGATATTTCTATAACACTCGTTTCACATGAATAGTAAATGAAACACACACTCATATGAGTGAAACCTTGTGAAAATATCAAAATTTTCTTATAAAAATAATATTTTCCTCTATTTGTTTATACATTCATCTATTTATGTAATAGTAAAATATTATTTAAACTCAAATAGTATTAATCTTTAAGCTCAAATAGTAATTGTTTTAAATATGTTAGAATAAGATATAGTGGTTAGTAGATAATTATGATAATAAAAATGTAGATGAAAATATCTAAAAATCAAGTAAAACAAAAAATAGTTTATTTTCCTAAATTTTAGGGTAGATAATTATAATAAGAATGTATACGCAAATATTTTGAAATCAAGAAAAGAAAAAATAATTTCTTTTTTCAAAATTTTTTAGGGTTCTATTCTTAAATTTTAGGATTGAAGGACCATATAAACTTATAAAATTGTACTTATACTTAATCTATTTATACAATATAAATGATAGTATTCGTCTTTAAATTTATTGATTTATTTGTTTATATATTCATATATTCATCTATTTAGGTAACAATAAAAAAAATATTATATAATTAAATATTATTCTTATCTAGAATAAATTTTAAAGAACACTAACTAAATTTAAAAAAATATATATATGAGCATAAAAGATAGTGGTAAGTAGATAATTATGATAGTAAGAATGTAGATGAAAAGATTTTAAATCTAATAAAAAAAATGAAAAAATAGTTTCTTTTTTAAATTGTAAGTTTCTATTTCTAGATTTAGGGTTGAAGGACCTTTCAAAAATTGTATGGTTGAGAGACCATTTTGCGTACGATAATTTTTATAAAAAACATTATTGTCTTCTAAAAAATATTATTTACTTCTACAATATATTATTTAACTAATAATGTATAACTGATTATTGATGAAAAATCAAATAAATTTAAAATCTAAAATAATAGTTCATCTATTTATATAATATAAATAAAAGTATTAATCTTTAAATTAATAATTCATTTGTTTATATATTCATATATTCATCTATTTATGTAATAGAAAATACTATTTAAACATAAATAGTGTACTTATTTAAGTTAATTTTAAAAAATTATTATATAAATAAATATTATTATTATTATTATTATTATTATTATTATTATTATCAAAAATATGCATTTTAAAGGACACTATTGAAATAAGAGATAGTGGTAAATATATAATTATGATACTAAGAATGTTAATTTAAAATTTTTTGAAATCAAATAAAAGATGAAAAATAGTTTCTTTTCCTAAATTTAAGTTACTATTCCTAAATTTTAAAGTTGAGGGCTCATTTTGTACTATTAATTATATAGATATAGATATAGATATATATTTAGATTGATAGATTCATCTATTTATGTAATATGCAAAACCTTATTTAAAATCAAATAGCTATACTTGTATAATTAAATATTCAAGAATATGAATTTTTAAAAACACTAATTAAATTTAAAAATGAATGATAATAAGATATAGTGATAAATAGATACTTGTAAGAGTAAGGATATGGATGAATTTTTTTTGAAATTAAATAATAGATGAAAAAATAGTTTATATTCTTAAATTTTAGTGATGAGAGACGATTCTGTATTATATATATATACACACACACACACACACATATATATATATAGCGCTCAAGATACAATGCTTACAGAAAGTAGAGAGATAATCTTCACGTATAGCGCTGAAGATAACTTTTATATTTATAGAAATAGTTTATTAATAAAATAAAATTTATATTAACTGAAAATATATTACAAAATTTACTTACAAGATAGCTCAGCAATCTTGAATCATAAATGTCCTAATCTAAGATAAAAGAACTGAAAGTAGAACTGAAAGTTTTTAGAGAGAAGGTGAAGAAGGAACAAGTAGAGAGAGAGAAAATAGAATTGAGAATAAGACCTACCTTGAACTTTTACAAACCATGACTTAAATAGTAGAAGGAAAAGAAAAGACTGTGGACTCACGCGTCCGTTACTATTACAATTATTAAAATAAAAAGTACTTTTACTATTGATGAACAGTAAAAGTTGTCTTCACTTTCGGCTGGCTGATTGACTAAGGGACAACATCTTTTGCTTTCGGCTGATTGATGGATTAGGGGACAATATCTTTTACTTTTGACTGACTGATTGACTGGGGGACGACATCTTTTGCAAAAATTCGGGACATCATCATGCATAAAGGTCCTGAGCATCCTGGAATAGTTGACTGTTGTATGGATCAATACTGGTAATTGAAGTATTATTAGAGATAGAAGAATTTTCTTCTGAAGCTTCTTTATGGAGATCACTGGCTCGATCATTAATAGCGTCCATTAATAATTTTAACTCTGAGGCTAAATAATCTTTGACTGAGGAAACATCAAAGGAAGATGAAAGGCAAGAAATGGGCTCTTTGTCATTTGGTGGATTTACTTTTAGAGTTTGGATTGGAATAACTGAGACTGTGGGAAATTCATTTTGAACTTGGCCAATAATTCTATTGACGTCGAATTTATCCCACCATTTAATGAAGAAAATATGAGAAACATACCTGGTTTGGCTATGATTTTTAATAATAGCTTGGGACTGTCCAGAAATGTGAACAGTTGACTCTACTGGCGTTTTCAGGTTGTACTGTCATTTCAAAATCCAAGGAATTTTATATTTACTAGCAAAATGGAGCTTTACTGGATACCTTCAAACTTTGGATTTAATTTGGTTTTACTGAAATGCGTTATTTGATTCTGAAGTGGTTCAGGTAAAATGGAAAATGTTGGTTCATACCTAGACCATCAAATTGTGAACCAAAGAGGAATCTGACTTTTGAATTTATGGTCAAATTGGATAAACCATGAGTGATTAAATGACTGATTTTGGTAAAAAAAGATTTTGTGCTAAGCTTCAATATAATCATAATAACTAGAGGTTTACTAACTAAGGCTGAACTGTAAGGTTTGGGTATTTGGCCCAAAACATGGTACTTATTTACTAAGTCCACTGCAGGTACTGGGTTAACTGGGTGAGGAACAATTGCTCCTTTAAGTTTACTGGACTGAGTTGGGGTAGAAGAACTTCCTCTACCACGACTACTACTACCTCCTCTCATACTCATTTCTGCAGACTTGTTTGGAGAAACTCTCAGGTGAGAAAATCAGGAATTGAATTATTACTACCTTTAATATATTCTATATCAAAATCAAAAATACGTAATAAAGCTTGTCATATAGCAAAAATTTGCTTAGAAGCAATATTTTCAACATCTTTATCTAAAATATATTTTACAGATATGCAATCAATTCTTACTAAATTTTTTTGATTTAATAAATCATTTTGAAATTTATTAATACATAAAATAAGTGATAAAATTGCTTTTTTAATAGTAGAATAATTTACTTGTGTAGAATCTCATGCACGAGAATAAAAAGAAGCAATGTATTCTGGTGAATTGGGGGTTAACTTTTGTTTGAGAATACCTCCAAAACCAATTTCAGAGGTATCAGTTTCAATAATTTTGAATGTATCAGGATTGGATATACCAAGACAGGGAAGTGTCGTGACATGCTTTTTTACTTCTTGAACAATAGAAGTGTGAATATCAGTCCAAGGTGGAAGATTACTTTGTAATCATTCAAATAATGGTTTACAAATTCTGTGCAAATTTTTTATAAAATTCACCATTGTAATTGAGGGAGCCTAAAAATCTTTGAAGCTGGTTTTTATCTAAGATCTTCTCTGGGAATTTGCTAGCAAACTGTATAGCTCTAGTAAGAGACTGAATTTGACCATATTGAATAACATAACCAAGGAAGTGAACTCTAGTATGGAAAAGAGAACATTTTGACTGAGAAAGAACCAATCCATTGGTTTGAAAAGTCCTAAAAAATGAATTGAGATGTTTTCAATGTTCTTCAATAGAGTTTGAAAAAGTAAGAACATCATCAATGTAAATAATGACAAAGTGACTAAAAGGATTTAGAATATCATTCATAATATTCTGGAATTCACTAGGGACATTTTTCAAATCAAATGGCATGACATTCCACTCATAATGACTGAAGGGGTGGTATTAGTTGTCTTATACCTATACTTCTCATGGATTTGGATTTGCCAAAATTCACTCTTAAGATCAAATTTACTAAAAGCAAGTGCCTGACTAAGCCAATTAATTAAATCCTTTTTATTAGGTAATGGATACCTAATCCATTCAAGGACTTTATTTAATGGTTTATAGTTAATAACTAATCGAGGAGTTCCTCTCTATTTCAGCATTTTTATTTACATAACAAGCTGGACAAGACTAAGGGGATTTACTTTTCTAATTAATCATTTTTTCAATATATCGTTAATTTCATTTTTACGATAACTCATTTGTTCATGATTCATTTGTATAGGTCTAGCCTTAGAAGAAATTAAATGTTTCATAAATTTCTTAGCATAAGTAGGCCTAATAATATGTCTCTTTCTATGCCAGAAAGCATGCGGTAAATCAGAACAAACATTCTTAGTTAATAAGTCATGAAAATCTTTTATTTTCTTTTGAAGATTAATATTTTGTAACTGTTCTTAAATTCTTTTATATTTAATTTCATCTTTTAGGTATTTTAAATGATTTGTTTTATTATTTAAGATACTTAAACTTTTGAAAATTGACTCATTTTGAATAATCCTCAAATATTTACTCTTAGGTTTATTAATAAAGAAAAATATTACCTCTTAAACCTAAGTAGTTACTAGTTAAACCTTTCGTATTAGTAGTAAAAAGGTATAATAAATATATAAATGGTAATCCTAAAATAATCTTATTTGTTATGTTTTTTTATTAAAACAAAAGATGTTTCAAAACAAACATTATTTTGGCCGATATGAGCTTTAGGTAATTTATAATTTATATCCATTTTTTACTTCCATTAGCTGAAGTCATTCTATTAGTAGTTTTTACATAATACCTAGTTGGAATTAAACCTTCTTGAATACAATTCAAGTCAGCACCAGTATCAATTAAGGCTGAGATTTCTAAAGTGAATGTTTTGTTAATAGTTATAGTGACTTTAATATACCATTTCTGAATGGTAAGAGATTTTAATATTTTTAATGACAATCCTTGTTAACTAAGGGCTTTATTATCACTATCTTCATTATCACTACACTACAAAAAAATGGGGCTTTAGCAACAACTGATTTTTGTTGCTAAAGATGCCAAATTTCGTTGCAAAAAGGCTTTAGCAGTGATTTTCTTATCGTTGCACCTTTCGTTGCGCAATGAGCATTGCTAATTGTTCCACAACAAACGTATTTTGGTCGTTGCCGAAAGTGATACATTTTGCAATGAAAGTTGGCTTTCGTGCAAAGGCCTCGATCCTTTAGCAACGAAATTTATAGTTGTAGAATCAATAAAATTTCGTTACTAAAAATCACCTTTCGTTGCAAAAGTCTACTAATTGGCAACGAAATGAACTATTTTTTTGGGCAACGAACATGTGTTTTCGTTGTGGTTGGTTCACTTTTGCCAACGATCGGTTTCGTTGCGGAAAAACATGGAAATTATTGCATAAACATGTTTTCGTTGCTGATTGTATATTTTTTAGCAACGATGTTCGTTACTGATTATACTGTTTTGCAACGACATTATGATTAATCAGCAATGATAATGTTTGTTGCAGATTATTTTTCAATAGGAATAAAAGTTATTGACTAGCAACGACATTATACGTTGCCGTTTCTTTATATTTGCAACGAAAATTGATATGATTTGCAATGATATAAATGTTACTTTTTTATTTGGGTATAGCAACAATATCCTCCCCGTTGATATTAGGTTAATTTTTCGTTGGCAAAAATTGTATTTGAATGCCATTAGCAACGAAAACTTGTTGCTAAATGTATAAAAAGTTGTTGCTATATCCTTAATTGTACAACGCTTTGGTAACGAAATAACCATTGACTACGTTGCCAAATCAAAAATTGACAATCTTGTTATGTACCTGATTGGCTCAATGACCCCATAGCAAAAATAAAGAATAAAACTAAAATATTATTAACTTAATAAAATCATCCAGTACATAATCATTCATCATCTTTACAATCAACCATCTAATGCTATCACAGTTCTTCAATTAAATATATATTTACATATATAGAGAGAGTACACTTCTTATTTCGTCCATTTTCTTCCGTAAACATAGCGCATCATATACTGGGAATTTGGTACCCAACATTGTAAGGCATATAGAAGCAGTCTTCCTGCACATATTTAAAAATAATAGCAAGTCATAGCTGTAGAAAAATGAAGCAAATAGGTCATCAGAGGCACGTAGTGCCAAAATCAATACATAAAGACAATAGAGTTGCAGCGTTGTACTAATGTTCTCTGGCATATTGAAAATTTAATAAAACCTAGAGGAGGAAAGCAAAAAAATTGGACAAGAAGTCCTCTAAAAAAAATAAAAAATACAAGTGGTAATTGAACCAAGAATAAAGCTTATAATGAAATAAATTTGTTGATTGAAAGATGTGGCAGATGAATTGATGTTTACTACTTATGGCTTCAAATTATATGTTCTAGAAAGTTACCACTGAGGAATGAAAAGTATTTGAATCTCCATACGTCCAGGGTCGACCACTGGCGCCCTTGTATAAGCTTGAAATATTTCTTCCGATATTTATTTCTGCAAACAATCAGATAAAAAACCATATGAATGATGAAATAATCAAGCTGAGATTAATATGTACTAGTAAAAAGGTGGGGTCACCAAAATGGTCCTAATATCTTGCTGTGTAATTATTGATAATTTTCGGGAGAAATGGGAAGAATTTAGAGAGAAAGTTAACATGTAATCAAAGTCACCAAACTAGTGTTTATCACAAAAATATAACACGTAAAATCTAGAAATCAATTAATGGAACACCACAAGAAAAATAGTCAATTCCGACGGAATATTCCGTCGTATATAGCATTTTTTCGTCGGAAATAACTTAATTCCGACGGAAAATTCAGTTGCAGATTTGGACGGAAATAAGCGCGTCGGGATTATTTGCGTCGAAAATTTGGTCAAAAATATTATTTCTCAACGATTTTTTTTTTCTGTCGTTTATTTCGTCGGTATTAATGTAATTACGATGGAGTTTATTCCGTCGGCAATATATATTCCGTTGGCCATCGCTATCTAATTCCGACGGAATATTTTGTCGAAATTAACGAATTCCGTCCGAAATGATTTTTAAAGCATTTATGAAACTGTTAATTTCTGCTTTAATTCTGACGGAATTTTCATCGAAAATATGCAAATTTCGTCTGAAATAATATTTTTTTTTAAATGTGTTTTTTGTTCAGTGCCAGGTTTTAAAACCACATTTTTGTACCTGCAAACCTGCTTTATCCCAAAAACACAACAACAATCCATTATTTATGTTCACACAACATATTTCTTCATATGAATTATAATAAATATAAACGACGACACATTATAAAATAAATTATCGTTTAAAAGTACAATACTTTACAAAACTCAACAAAATTACAATGAATTACAATCAATTAAGCTAAATTAAAGTAAGTAAAACTAAATTATAATCTATAAAACTAAATGAAACTAGTACTACCAGCTGTCTGCAAAGAATCATCGGCCGGGGATCGACGGTTCTGTTGTGGTGTATGAAAATGATCGTTGTCACCCCCCCGGTAGCGATCGGCATCGCCAGCATGCTCGGAATTGCCATCCTGTTAATACAATTACAAATATTAGTCATTAGTTCGTACTTGAGACAAAAATTCACAACTAAACAAAACATGCAGAATATACAACTTAAATTGAATAAAATACTTGTGCAGTCAAGCGCGTCGTCAGCATCGGGCTAAAAGCCTCCAATAGCAGGGTAGTCACCATCTGAATCACCTTGTCTCGTATTGCGGTGAACTGCTTCGGAGATGTGCCCGTACTCTTGACACTGGCCCTTGCTGCAACGTCCTGCAAAAGCTGGTAAAGACGGGCACTGGTAGGTAGACTCTGACTACGGAATATTAGATCCGTACAAAACGTCTTCGACACCGCCGCCATAACCCGCTGGAACAACCCATCGTCCAAGCCAGCGCCCGTATGAGATTGTCCAACATGTCCTCTTGAACGCTGGCTAGAACTCGCAAAATTAAATATAACATTAAAAAAATATTGAATATCAATATAAATTTTGAATTAACGAGCAACATATTACAAAAAATACCTCCGGTCAATGTATATGCTGTTACCATCGGTAGCCTCAACACTAGATACCTGTTCGTAGTGCTACTAGGGGGATCTTGAGACGCGACCCAAAGAGCCATATCTCCTCATCCCTAGATAAGCTGATGTCGGACAGAGTGATGGTAGAATCTCCCATAACAACCTGCAACTCAGCTACACGCTTGTCCCGAAGGCTCTGAAATCGATCCTGCAATTTATTATGTACATTCCTTTGGCGTATGGGCTTTATCCTAGAACTCGATCATAGTGGGAGGTCGTCCCAACTCACCGCTCATGACCTAACAAATAAAATTTTAATTTATCCTTTATTTAGTATATATTTTTATGAGAATATTAAAGTAAACTAAATATATGCATACCGATTTCACTTCTTCAAATGACCGTGAACTCGTAGTATGTACTACTCGGAGCTGACTACGATTTTTCTTCATTTGTTCTAATTTTTTTTGAAGTCATCAGCATCCCAATGAGTACACATGACCTCCTATGCTGCATCTGAGACAATATCGGGTTGATGGTCTCAAATAGTAGTCCCGGGCTGGTCTACAACTGCCCGGGTAGCCCTATGTCTCATCTCATACAACCAGTCGGCGTAGTTCTTCGCGACATGTGCAATAATAACACCGTTGCCGACTGCCTGAGAGATGCCCTCCTCATATATAAAATAAATCTAAGAAAAAGAAGTAACTTATCAGAAAAAATAAATTGAATGTGTAAGTAGTATGTACGTATACAGTTTAAATTATTTAAAATAACTTACATGAAATTCACGTAACACGGTATCCATGAAGGAGGCATCATAATGCGCGTACTGCGTAAATCGCATGCAGTCAATGAGGAGTTGTGTCATACAAACGGCGTGTAAAGTGGCTTTAGCCACAGGATCCATAATACTACAATACAAAACAAAGAACGCAAAGTTATAACATGTGTTTTACAAAATAAATTAATTCAATTTAACATAATGCTATTTTACACTTACTGTGCAGAGTCGACATCTACACGGACAATATGCGCAACAACTGGCGAACGACCAAATAACCCGAGGTTCGTCCCTCGGGGACGTCGGCGAGCAGTATCTGTAAGTAAAATTGAATAATTAAAGTTAATAAATCAATTCCCAAAACATAACCTACAAATAGTAAGCAAAACAAATTAATATTTAAGAAAACCTACTACCTGACGATGATGACCCGCCCTGAGTACCGTCAGAGGATCCTGCATGACCACCACCGCGACGACCGCTACCACTATGCCTAGCCATAAATATATTACTGAAATATAAAAATAAAATGCAATTAATATGCAGTTAATTAATTTAATTAAATAAAATATACTTCTTAAGTTTATATTTAATACGTCGTCAAACCCATCAGAATCATGTTCATAGTCATCCTCAAATTCTGACACGACTTCTTCATTATCAGTTTCGTCATCGTTATTATCTTGTATAAAGACATATTCATCGTCAACCACGTCTTCCTCGACTTCGTCATTATCGTGTACGTCAATGACATCTACCAACACATCGTCGTTATGTAGGACTACCTGACTGAATTTTCTAACATCATCCTGCAATGGCTCATCTGTCCCAGACATATTAGTATCATCAAATGGACGAGTCTTTGTTGTGACAACTGTATACCAGGGGCTTTTACAATTTACGACATTAGATGCGTAATACACTTGAGTCGCTTGACTGGCTAATATGAATACGTCAGCAGAATGTAACTTTGACTTTATATTTACTGTGACGATTCTGTTACGATCAACTTTAAAACCCTTCTCAGTATCAAACCAGCGACATTTAAATGTAACTACCTTTTTACCCCCGGGATAATTGAGCGTAATTACTTCCTCTAAACGTCCATAATAATTGGACTCCGACTCTTGGTAACAACTGCCCAACACAACAATACCAAAATTTACTGAAGTCGGTTCATTTATGTCATCGACCTTAAATCTATACCCATTGACGATACAGCCGGGAAATGAACTAATCAATTTGTAAGGTCCTTCGATGACATCTTTAAAACGCTCATAATTGTTGTCTTCTGCAACCCTTCTCTTAAACCACTGTTGAAAATTTATAGTCGTGAATGATTCCAACTGTACTACATTTAAGCCCGGGTTTAAAGCACATGCTTCGTCTTCGAATGCACTGAAATAGTTATAACACGATTTAATTATAGGCTAAGCTTTTAAAAATTAAAATTTTAAAAATACTATGTACATACGTTATGTATGACGATACTTTAGGCATATTTAGAAGCACATATGTAGATACAATTTTCAAATCTTTTTTGCTTAAGTACATCATCATCTCATGGCCAAATGGTTTAGTCGGATAGGAAAATATAGCTAACTCATCAACACATGATTGGACTCCGACGACCTCATTTCGACTTAAACGATTATGTTTTGTTGTGACAACATCCACAAAATACAATGAGCTGAAGTTGACAAGCTCTTCCTCCGTGTACCATTCAGCAATAGAGCCCTCTACACGAGCTTTATTTTTTACTTTCTGCTTTAAACGACGCATGTACCTAAAATACAATAATTAAGTTCACAAACATTACGAATATGAGTTATGAATATCAACAAAAAAGAAATGTAGACGATAATACCTCTCAAACAAATACATCCATCGATATTGCACAGGTCCACCATGCTTAAGTTCATATGGCAGATGAATAGGCAAATGCTCTATCGAGTCAAAAAACCCCGGAGGAAATATCATTTCTAACTTGCACATTGTCAGCACTATATTTTTCTCCATCTGCTCCACATCGGTATAACTTATAACCGTTGAGCATAGATCACGAAAGAAATTTGAAAGTTCGGTTAAGGCGTCAACAATTTTTCTGGGTAACATCTCGCGAAATGCAATTGGCATCAACTTCTGCATGAATACATGACAATAATGACTTTTAAACCCAGTAATTTTCAACTGTTCAACCTTACTACAATGACATATATTAGAAGCATATCCATCTGGGAGCTTCAACGCACTTATCCATTTGCAGATGTCTTCAACTTGTTGCTTGGTTAAACAGAATAGAGCTTTAGGTTTTGAGTTGTTAGGTCGAAGCCACAAATCTGGCCATATGTTAAGTGCCTCTAGATCTTTCTGTGCATTGTCGTTGTCTTTTGTTTTACCACTCGCATCTAGCACGGTGTAAAACAAGTTTTCAAATACATTCTTTTCTGTATGCATTACATCTATACAGTGACGGACTGAAAGCGTCTCCCAGTACGGCAACTCGAAGAACATGGGCGAATGCGTCCAGTTATGAGCCTTGTTATAACCTAGTGCTCTACATTTACTGTGCTTTTTCCTTGGCGGTGAAATTTTCAGATCGTTCAGCCAACTGAAAACCTCGCTGCCTGACAATCGATCGACAACCCCCTTTTCTATGTTTTTCTATTAAACTGTGGACATCTTTCTGTAACTGTGATCAACAGGCAAAAATCTACGAGTAGTACCAATGAAACTAAATTTTTGCCCATGTTTTAAATGTGTGCCTTGCACATCCCTCACACAAACTGGACATGACAACTTCCCGTGAGTCAACCACCCACTGATCATCCCAAGTGCCGAAAAATCAGTGATAGTCCACAACAAGGCTGCCTTCATCAGAAAATTTTTCTTTATCGATTTGTCATAAGTCTGCACCCCCGTCTCCCATAGCATCTTAAGTTCATCGACTAACGGCCTGAGGTACACGTTTATGTCCTTTGCAGGACTCTTCTTCCCCGGTATGAGTAAAGTCAATAATAGATACGGATCCTTCATGCACATTGACTGTGGAAGATTGTAAGCTACCATGATCACTGGCCACACAAAGTATGGTTGACTAAAATTATTAAATGGACAAAACCCATCCGTAGCCATGCCAAGCCTGACATTCCTACTTTCCTCAGCAAATTGAGGAAAATTTTCATCAAACTTCTTCCACTCATCTCCATTTGTGGGGTGAGACAACTGACCAGGCACGACGTCCCTTGTTTTATGCCAAGTCATATGCGCAGCAGTGTGGGTCGACATGAATAGACGCTGAAGTCTCGAGGTAAGAGGAAAGCACCTTAGGATTTTTTTAGGCACACACTTAGTCCCCCCCCCCCCCCCCCCCCCCCTCCCCACGTTTAGTTGTCTTGTAATGAGGTGGGTTGCAAATGTCACATTGCAATTTATCTATGTCAGCCCCATAATATAACATGCAATCCTGCTCACAAGCATCGATCTTTGTAAACCCCAAATTCAAACCCTTTACCATCTTTTTCACTTCATAATAATTTGAGGGCAAAGTGTGACCATTTGGTAAGAACTCACTGATAAGCCTAAGCAACTCATTGAAACCTCTCTCACTGCAGCCATGCTCATTCTTGAAGTGTAAGAGCTTTGTCACTGCAGATAGCCTGGTGTGCTTATCATTTCCAGCATACAATGGGACAACAGATTCAGATAGCATATTGTAAAAGGTTGTTGCTGTGTCCTTTGGCTCTTGATGAGCAATGATTGACGACTGCTCATTTGCAGACTAATTAATATTGTTAGGGCCATACGGATCAACCAACATCTCCAAGGCGTCATAACTATCATCGTATCGATCCCCGTGAATTGGTTGGCCTATGCTGTCACTTCTTTTATTGAACTCAGTTGACTCTCCGTGATGAATCTATAGAGACTACCCATCTACAAACCCACGCGAATACAAGTCATACTTAATATTGTCGGTTTTATTCCAAATCAGGTTTTTACATTTGAAACACGGGCATCTCATCTTTCCGTTCGAATTATCCGCATGTTCATTGGCAAAATTCAAAAAATTGGGCACCCCATCACGGTACTCAGGCAGTAATCATCTTCCATCAACCGATATTCTACGGTACATCCAGCTCCAGTCGTCTGACATATTTAACTGAACAATATGATGTTTCAAATTAACCAGGGTGCTTAGCGTATGTGTGTGTATTCATGATTCCTGTATGACTTCAACTTCTAAGTATACGGGTCAAGCTTCTATCTTGTTCCTAGATGCGTCTCCTCACTCGTGCCAACACCTTGAGCACGTTTTTTTTGTTTCAAGGAAATTTCGACAGCACCTCCCCATGGTCTCTAAGTACACGAAATAGACCACGTCAACATAGGCTAAGTATGCACTCAGAGAACATATAGAAATATCAACGAAAAGTCCCAAAACAAATAAAACGTACTCAAATTGTTGGCACAAACCTAAGTGAGAGACATAACATCTAGTAATAGTCCCAGACGGGGGACTATTCGACATTCGCTCCTAGTGAGTGAATGTCAAACGAGTTTCTAAGCTCCTAACCAAAGTACATGCACAAGTAATTAGAAGGAATTGAATTTAATCTAATTATATTAAATTAATTTTAGTATATTAAATTAATTTAATGATATTTTATTTTACTTAATTTAATTTATTTTTTTAATTATATTTCACTTCACTTAATTTTATTTTATTTAATTATATTAAATTTGTTTTATTTCATTTTGTTTTAATGAATTTAATTTATTTTATTTAAAGTATATTTAATTTAACTTAATTTTATGTAATTAATTTAATTTAATTAATTTAATTATACTTTATTTTTCTTAATTTATTTTAATTATATTTAATTTATTTATATTATATTATATAATATTATATTACTTTTATTTTATTTTATTTTACTTAATTTAATTTATTTTTCATTATATTTAATGTAACTTAATTTCATTTCATTATCTTTAATTTAATTTAATTTAATTTTATGTAATTATATTTAATTAATGTTATTTATTTTTATTTTACTTTATTAATAAATAGATAATCTGCATTATAGTATATTATACTATATTATTTAATGTAATTTAAATATTTTAATTTACTATAATTATTTTATTTAATGTAATTTATTTTTTATCTTTTTTTTATTTTATGTTAGTTCATTTTATTTTATGTTATAAGTACAAAATTAAGTAAATAGTACTTAGTTTATTTTAATATTGAAAATTTTGGAAAATACATCACAAATATTGCAATTGCAGAATTCTGACAGAAATTACGTCGAAGATGGCTAATGTAACAATCCAATACATTAATATCACAATATATATACACAAATTAATTTCACATTTCATATATATATATATATATATATATATATATATATATATATATATATATATATATATATATACCTTACACGGATGTGCCGGACGGCGATAACGGACGAGCAACCGGACGGCAGCAACGGCAGTGGCAACGAGTGGAGATGGAGATCAGTCGGTCGAAGAGAGAGAGAGCGAACTGAGACAGATAGGGAGGAGGGCGAATTGAGAGAGAGAGAGAGAGAGAGAGAGAGAGAAATGAAAAGTAGTGGAGGCGGCTGGGAAAAAAGATGATGAAATAGGTTTTTAAATTATTTTCGACGAAATTTTCGTCGAAATTAACTCCGTCGAAAATAAGTTAATATCGACGGATATTCGGTCGACAATATACATTTTTTCCGTCGACATTATATTGCCAGGCGCGGGAACTTTGGCGCCAACGGGGAGTCCATAATATCGACGGAATTCCGTCGAATTTAAAGTATTTTCGAAAGAATTAAAATCGACGGAATATTCTGTCGATGATGAATTATTTTCGACCGAATAAATTCCGTCGAAAATAATTCCGTCGGAACTAGGGTCTTTTCTTGTAGTGTATTTTTATAATTTGCGTAACCATCAAGTGCATGTGTCATTATATCTGACTTTTTAGGTCGATTGGAATGGTGTTGGGGTGCACACTAACTACTACAGGTACTCCTTAATTTACAGGTCTTTAGATAATGAAGTTTAAATAACTTATAAATATATAAAATTCTTTGAAAATGGAGGAGTTGTTTGCTTCATTTATTGTTTTTGCAATTTCAATTTTATTTTTTAGCACCAAGTCCGTGAGGACAGACGGTAGAATTGATGTGATCAAAAAGGTCATAAAGAAGTTGGGTTTGCGCCATAACGAGCACATTTTAGTGTATGAAGAGGACAACGAGAGAAGATTGACTGGTGGCCATGAGACTGCATATATCCACACTTTTTCCTGGGTAAGTTGCACTAGGAAAAAATTGTCCTAAAAACACAATAAGCGCATAACTTGAGTTAGTTAAAAGTGTGGGGAGTTCAAAAAATATCCTCAAATGTTGGTCTTTCGTTGTTAAGAGCATTTTAATATACGAATTATTCTATGTACACTAACAGAGATAAAATCGTTCGGAGATTGAGATATATTTATGGATTACTCTTCTTTCCATACCTCAAAGTGCTACTAAACTGTATTGTTCACAGTAAATAATGGATCTTATAGATGGTGACTGTTTAAATAAAAAAAAAAACTTATAAGCTGTTTTTTTTAAAAATGCTTATGAATAACTGAATATGCCTTGTTCTAATTAATGTCGGTCCATGTAATGTAAACCATGCATGTGAGGTGTTGGGAATCTCTAGTTCAACTGTTAAATGATGGCCTATGTAGAGGACTCCAACCATTAGTTATAAAATTGACGGTCTCAACTTGTTATGGCCATGGAATGTGGTAGCCATACATTCTTGTTTTCCATTATCTATTTTTGCAGTTATTTATTTTCAGCAATTTAAATTAATCAAAGAACCAGGATCCTTGTCAAATTTTGTTACTGAAAGAAAAAGAATTATTGTTGTCAATCTAATACTTGAATTCTGTCCCAAAAAGAAAAAGAAAGAACATAAATTCACACTACACTTTATTACTTTTTTTTTTTCAATTAAAAACTTTGTAATATATTAGTTATTAATTAATTTTTTGTTGTTTTAGGCACACTTGGAATAACTAGAGGGCGGTGCAGTCTTCATATTTAGTTTGTCCAATTGATTTGAATTATTTAGTTTTTCATGCTTTATGCTGCACCACAAGAGGTAACAGATATTTAATTCCTTAACCTTATTTCCTTCTAGTATAAAGTAATGCTGAATAGAGAAGATTTTTAATTTATTTATTTTTACGGGTATTTGTGTAAATTGGATCTATATTTGACTTAATGAGTTAAGTAACATTTCTAGTTTTTTTTTTTATCAATATTCTTGGAGCAATGAATTGACTAGATCAGTATTCTTTTTGGCTGACGTCCCACTCTCTGACCTATAAGTTTTGTACATAACAAGTTTGGAAAGTTATTATTGCATATGTTCTATCTTTCTACAAACTCATACATATTTATTATCAGGGTATCCAAGATAACCACTTTATTGGTGTCATTCCAGAGATGTTTCAATCTATTCACAACCTATGGTAAGCTACTAGAATCTTTGTTTTATTTTCCCAGATAAAAAACAGAATGCTTTAGACTGCAAATTTGGCAAATCATTTGGGCTTCTGGATTAATCTTAATATTATCGAAGAGATTGATGGAACTAATACTTATTTTAATAGTATTTAAGGCTACTTAATGAGGAATGAAAGCCCAAAGTTTTAATACTTTTTCAATTCTTTCTCTCTCTAATTGTTCTAGATTTTATTAGTTGAATTTCTTTGTCTTGGTGAATATTGAATCATAGCATGGATTAAAAAATTCTCATTTGTTTCTATTTAGCTTCCAAAAGATGTAAAACAAATAACATAAAAGCCCGTTGAAGGTCTTTATCTTTATTTGATTATCCCTGAGTAGAGGTGTTAGAATTGTTCCCGAATGAAAAATGTTAAATGGTTACAATTTTTCAATAATATTATTGTAATTTTAATATAGAAATTCATCTCTTAAATAATTGTTTTCACTCAATTTTATAACTATTTGGTATTTTTATTTTGCAGGATATTGAAAATGTATGAATATTGGAGTTTGCATCACTTTAAGGCTTGGGTTTATAGGCATTGAAGACTTTGAGATTTTATTTATTACTAATATTTTTAACATGTAACATTTTCACCATAGCAGGCAATTTCATAGGTGACTAACCTATATTTTTTTTTGTACTGGATGATATTATTTATTAATAATATTTGACTTTTTTTAATGGATGGTTTTATTTAATTAATAATATTTGAATGATCATGTACTGGGATGAATGATTATATTGTTGCTATAAACTAAATAAAAGCTAATATTTATAACGTTGCAAATCATATCAATTTTCGTTGCACATATAAAGAAACGGCAACGTATAGTGTCGTTGCTAATCGACAACTTTCATTGCAATTGAAAAATAACCTGCATCAAACATTATCGTTGCTGATTAATCATAATGTCGTTGCAAAATAGTATAATCAGCAATAAACATCGTTGATAAAAAGTATACAATTAGCAACGAAAAAAGGTTTAGGCAACAATTTTCATGCTTTTCTGCAATGAAACAGATTGTTGGCAAAGTGAACCAACCGCAACGAAATAGATCGTTGGTAAAAGTGAACCAACCGCAACGAAAACACATGTTCGTTGCCCAAAAAAAGAGTTCATTTCGTTGCCAATTAGTAAGATTTTGCAACGAAAGGTGATTTTTAGTAATATTTTTTTATTAATTCTGCAACAATAAATTTCGTTGCTAAAGGATCAAGGCTTTTGTACGAAAGCCAACTTTCATTGCAAAATGTATCACTTTCGGCAATGACCAAAATATATTCATTGCGGAACAATTAACAATGCTCATTACGCAACAAAAGGTGCAACGATAAGAAAATCGTTGCTAAATCCCTTTTGCAACGAAATTTGGCACATTTAGCAACGAAAACTGGTTGTTGCTAAAGCCCCATTTTTTTATAGTGTTTTATTTTATTTTTTCTGCATCTTTCCCTCTCCTTTTCTCATTTATTTTTTATTTTTACATATGCGGGTGAATTTTAATTTATGTTTATTTTCATTGATGCATTTTGATTCTTTTTATTTATGTGCGTGCGTTCTCTCTCTTTATATGTTTTTCATTTTGTATTTCGCCCGTCGCTCGCATGCTTATATTAATTTTTATGCTTTTATATATACGAATTTTTAGTCTTTTCATCTATCTTAGAATAAAAGACACTGTTAGATGAAGTTAGTTAAAATGTATAATCCAGACATGGTATCATGAAATTATTTTAATTGTGAAAGTATGTATGTCACTATCATGATTGTCATACTAATTATTTTCTCCAAAACTAAAACTTTAAAGATTTTGTTGTTGTTGAGATGCGTTAATTACAATGAGATTCATTTATATATTTTAAAACCCAAGATCGATATATATAATAAATGTTAAAAGTACAACATTTTTAATAAAAAGTTAGACTTAACATAATTGTAATTAAAATTATAATGTATTCGAGTGCAATAAAGTGTAGTACATTAATTTTGAGACTAAACTCTCATAGTAAAAGGAGACTTTTGAGCACTCCAATTAACACGTTTTCTTGCTCATCACTTAAAACTATTTGCTATGAATCAGCTATCATATATTCTATTTTTAAAATAAAATAAAAAATTATTTGTAGTATAAAACAGTAATTGATCTATTTTAGTTTCGCAATGAGGCATAAATGGAGATATTTAGAGAGCACGTATCAGCTCCTATATAATACTCAATTCCAACTAATTCTTCACCTTCAGGTCCTCCACAAATTTCTTCCCCTGCTACAGGTCCAACTCTTCCATCGCCACCTTTACCTCCTTTCTAAAAATGGCAACTATCTATCCAAACACGGTACTAAATCTCTTGCATTCTCTCTCTCTCTCTCACACACACACACACACACTCACACACACACACACACACACACACACACACACACACACACATATATATATATATATATATATATATATATATATATATATATTGTAATGACCAATAAATTCATGTTTTTTTTTTTTTTTATGAAATGAAATTATGGAAACTTGTTTTGTACAATGATGTGGTGTATAATATCTTTATATATTATATATATACACGTGTTTAAATTAAGAATGAAAAGAAAAGCTAACATGAGCTTACTTAAGAGTGTTATGTAATGATTGCGAGCAATGCATTATGTAATATATTATCTAATGAATTGATTTAATTAATTTATCGGGGAATAAAAGGTAGAACCATGTGATTTAATTGATTTAACCAATTACATGGGTTATGATCTAAATTAAGTTATTTAAATGAATAACTTGAATATGGGTCTTTAAAGGCCAAGTTAATGTAAAAATTAATTAAACACTAAGTTTAATTAATATGGTAATTAATCTATTGTACCCAAATTATTATTTGTCAAGTTGGGTTATGAATAATGAATCAATTAAATTAATTGACCAAATATGGATGTACTCTTAAATCAAGTTCATGTGTATAGTGAGTCAAGCCCAACCCTATTACTTTACTTATAAACTAATGTTTTAATTGACTAAACTCAAACCTTGACCCAATGAAGAGGAGAATTCAGCAGCCCAAGTGCTTGATAAATTAAGCGTAGAAGTTATATATTGTGACTTATATTTTGGGACAAAACCCACAAGAAAAGCCAGCTGAGAGTTCATGTGAATGACTATCATGATAGCAACTGTGTATGAGTTCCTTTTTGGCTGCCCAAGGGGCCTATTTTCAACAGCTCAAGGGAGCATTTGGTATAAGATTTTAGCTTCCCTAGGGTTACAAATATGGAGTATGGTTAGGGGTGAATCTAAGGGGCTAGTAGGCTGAAATCATTTACCTTATAGTAGAGATAAATACTACTACTAATTCTCAGCACTTTCATTTAGTTCCCTTGTCATATTTTCTTTTTAAGTGTGTGAAAGAAGGCTCATAGAGAGTACTTGTTTAGAAGAAGGAAAGAGAACTGTCAGTTCAGAGAAGAAGGACCCCAGCTGCAGCTAATAGAGTTCAAAAGCAAGAGTTTATACCAATAAACACATTTTAAGGATTAAAAGTAAACTTGAACTTAATCTCCTAGTTATCTTGTGCTTCTAGATAAATTATGTTTTGGTTTTCCATGTTGTGGGAGTTTGTTGTGAATTTGGGGATCATGATAGATCCATAGAAGTATAAGGATGGATATGACAGTAGTTTATGTGCTCTATGTGTCATGAATGTGAGATTGTTATAAGTTAATGCATGCATGCTATGTGTTCGATCAAAGTTCTCAATAAAATATTTTACTAAGTTTTGCTATTGAAAATGTTGATTTTGAACCAAAGGGTATTTCTTCGTATTATAAGAATCATGTTTGAATCTATGATGTATGTGTATGTGATCTTATGATTATATTGTATTATTGAGGTATTGACTATGATTCATGTAAAGGAGGTGTGTGTTTATATAGGTGCTTATATGTTTAACTAGGAGTTAATGCATGTATGATAGATGTTTGATGAAGGTTCTTACTGAAGCAAGTTTCAATTTTTTGCTATTTAAATGCATGCTTTCTAAAACTAAAAAGAGTCACATGTGCATAAGTTAGGAAATGCACGAATCATAAGTGTTTATCTTAAAATGAAACATGATTTTACTAAAGAACCAATGTTGGTTGAATATGGTCTTGAATATGGTTTCATAAACTGAGAGTGTTCATAAGGATAATTTGAAGCATGTTGTGAAAACTTATCATTGTCAACAAAAAAAAAAACAAAAAAAATAATTCATTGTGAAAATGAATCAAAGGTTGTTTTCTTGTATATGAAATTTCGAACTAAGAAACCCTTGCATGCTGAAATTCTAGAAATAGGTATGTGTACGAAGTGCATGATGATTAATATTAGCTTATATGCTTTAGAATATCAAAAGTCAGAAAATCTACAGAATTTCAAAAACTGGATAGAGCGCACCTGCGCTTAGGGGCAGCATAGCTGCGCCCAAACTTTCTGTCCAAGTTTTGTACTAGAGCGCATCTACGGTGAAACCAGCGCAGCTGCGCTTGGGTCCAGCGCAACTGCGCTAGACCCTGTTGGTTTTAGGTTGTCTTTTTTCATATTTTTGTTATGTGGTTGTCATGCATGCCTATATGTGATCTAATTAACTTACATAAATGATATAACATGTAGATTGAACCTAAGATAAACGGAAATGACATAATGAACCTAATTTGAGTGACGTTTAAAACAAAGTGTTATGTCTTGAGCTAAGATGCATAGACTTATGCCATGAATACTTAACCTATATGTTACGTGCTATGTATGTGTAAGAATACTAGTAATATAAACTAGTATGCATAAGGTAAAAGATAAATGCGATGTACTGTGTGGTTTGTAACCGGTATATGTATGCTTGATAGTAAGGTTATGTGTTATGTGCGAATCGAAGTAGTGCGTTAGAACTAGCACGTATCTAAGATAAATGATCGGATTGACATGTGGCATTGTTAACTGTGTAGTCAATAGACATAACGAAATATTAACGTTAAGCGTAAACAACGATCAAGGCAAGTTTCCTTTACTTATGCACACTCTATTATTCCATGCAAATGTTTTGATTTCAAGTATCCCTATTCGAACTCGATATTCAAGTGTTATGTCATGATCGCACTTACATACATTTCAAACGTCATTCAATTATTGAACTGACTATAAGTTTTAAAATCCTTTTGCATAAACTGTTATGAATTACGAGTCTAAGGCATTGTTCAACTAGATCAATAATGTCATGATAATTTCAAGTCTATAATTCTTAATGCTAAACCAAACCATATTGTACTGGTGCTGTATCTGTTAAAGATGAAATGAACAACCCTCATAGTAGGGGCTTAAAATTACGAATTTAGATATAATTCCTATATGGCATGGTTGCGTTGCTGGATGTTTTATACTGTGCATAATGTATTCGTACGATGGGTTGATCCCCAAAAGTACACATATTTGTTTATTATCAATTACTATATAGATTGTTAATAGTCTTAACGATATCGGTCTTATGACCATTGGTTATTGTCATCATTTATATAAATGTCAGTAGTATTAATGAATTTTAAGGTCAATTGACCATCAGCATGAAAATTCTTCACTTCGAGAACTAAAAGTAAATGCCTATGTATAGTTATCCTCAATTGAGGTTCAATTGTCCAAACGTTAGAAACGTTATCGTTGTTTATGATTATAATGTCATAAACTATTTTATATACTTGTAGAGTCATTCGTTGATCACACTTGCTTAAAACTAGACCTTTCAGCTAAGCCTGAAATCTCGGAAGGTTCCAAGAAGGACAAGGGTAAAGGAAAAGCCAAGGAGTAGCATTATCACAGTTCTGTTTAAGTTTAATTATGTTGTTCAAACTTTTTATTATGATGTCACATTTTGTAATAAAGGTTACTTAACGTGGGATATTATGTTTTTTTCGTAGATGAACAATGTATTTAACATTGTATTTAAATGATTGAATGGGTAAATAGTTGTGTGTTGGATGTTGTACCGTGAGCACCAAACCCGGGATTTAAAGAACACGGATTTGGGGGCATCATAGGTTGGTATCAAAGCTGATAGGTTATAAACCTTAGGTGGGGGAAGAACCTTAGGAATATGACCGTAGTGAAACTCATTTTAAGTTATAAGGGGTAAATTATGAAAATTCATCGAGCGTTAAAAATTTTCTGAAGTTATTAGGTGATTATGTGAAAATAAAAGATTGTTATAAAAGACTAATTAAGTTTCTTATGGTACTGTAGAATGGCTATGAAAGGTGAGTCTAGTCATATCCATGAGGAAGAGCCACAAGTGGAGCAATCGATGGTAGATGAGTCAATTGCAGTGGTGTCAGTTACTACAGTGGTACCTCCTTCAGATAGTGAGCCCGAGGAGGCAGATGATGGAGATGAGTTAGGAGGATTCTCGGATGGACTGTTTCCATCAGAGGAGGATTTCTATAGACATCAGATGGATAGGATTTAGGAGCTTGAGGACAGGGTCCAACAGCTCGAGGCAAATGATCATGTATATTAGTACATGGAAGAGCAATACAAGTCGTCGGTACATCAACTAGTGGCAAGGAATGTCGAGCTAAGTGAGAAGCATCATGAGGCAGAGCATAAGATAATGGACCTGCAGAACGAGAAATAGGTCATTCATGCCTATTGGAATAAGAAAATTGTTGCTAGGATTTGGTTGAATCATCAGAGAGACGATACCATGGACAAGATCCATGACCTAGAGAGCAAGGTTAGAGGCAAAAGTAAAATTGGACAGGATGAGTTACGCTTTCAAGACCGCACTTGGTAGGTGGAAATCAAGGATTCACCACTATCCGATGAATGAGGGACATAACCGACGCTCGGTGAGTCAAACAATTATGATGGAGATAGGAGATTAGGAATACAATAGCGCCAAAAAGCGCGGTATGGTTTATCCTTAGTTTTTATATTTGTGCCTATACTATGTAATTTTGTGAATCCCAAAACTTTCAAGCATTAAATGGGACAGTTTGTTTTATACCCCGTCTTTTGTATTATTAGGGGTTATTCTGTTAAAATTCAACTTTTGTGTTAAGGGCAATGTTATGTAAATCCAGATCGTATGTGGTCGAAAGGATATTATGGTTATCAGTTAAAAAGATATAAGTGCTAGGCATTTTTTGAAACGCATATAAATACAAAAATCTTTATGATATATGTTTTAAAATGACTACGTGTTAGAGTTGAATAAAAAATGTGCTATGTGAATGATAAAAGAATAACTGAATAATTTTTTATTAAACAGAAAATGCCATCAAGAAGGAGAGCACGACCACCACCAACTCAAGAGGAGTCAGTTAACATTACACCAGGTCCAGGGAACCCTATGCAGTAGTTTATTGATCTGCTAGTAGATGCACTACAAAATAAAACTGCAAACTCTGTAGAGGCACAACCCCTAGCAGGTCATCTGGCCAACTTCAAGGATTTCAAGACAATAGGACCTTTAAAGTTTCAAGGGATGACTAATCTGATTGAAGCTCATACGTGGGTTAAAGAAATGGAGAAAGTTTTTGAATTAGCCAAGGTAGTAGAAGAACAAAAGACCTCTTCTGCCACATTTATGATGAAAAAGGTTGCAGATTTTTGGTGGTAGGCCAATAAGAATACAGCTAGAGAGGGAGTGATACCGTATAACACATTTAAGGAACTCTTCTTTGAAACATACTTTCCTCAAACGACTTAAGATAGTATAGAAGTCAAGTTTCTGGAACTGAAGCAGGGCAATATGATAGTGCCAGAATATGCGGTGAAATTTAATGATCTGGCGAGGTTTGCTCCACACCAAGTGGATACTGAAGCTAGAAAAACGAAAAGGTTAGAATAGGGGCTAAAACCTTGGCTCTTTGGAAGGGTTTCGATGTTCCAAATTCGTACCTTCACGAAAATACTAGAAAAGATAATAATAGCGAAACGAGACAACGATGCTCTAACCAAGTACAATCAAGAGAAGAAGGGAGAGAAGTTTGATCGCATTTAAAGAGGGGAGTAGCAGTGGAAGTAACTTCAATAAGAGAAAGTGGAACAACAGCAACACCAATACCGGAAGCAAGTAAGGGGAATTTAAGAAGAAGAATGAAGTCTGTGGCAACTGCGGGAAAAGTCACCAATGAGTATGTATACGAGGGAAGTGTTAGGGTTTCGACACAGTGAAAGCAGCGAAATTTTAATTTTTTTTACGAAACCCTAAGACAGGATCCAAGCAAAAATAGATTAATTCAGAGATTTAGATTATTTACCAATTATTCGAGATGGACAAAAGACGATGGAATTCTGAAACGGCTTCGAATCTTCAACGCAATCCAGCGACTGCGTCTCTACAGTATCCACACGAACGCTCCGCGAACCGTCACACGATCTACAGCAAAAGGGATCTGCAGTACTAGCCACCAAGATCAGGATTTCTAACCTATTTTTCTCTCTAGCCTCTTTCTGAAAGCGGCTAGGATTTTAGTTTTTCCTTACGTAATTAAGACTACTGATATATCATATATATAGTAGTTAATAGGAATTAACTAAAACCTAAAATAAATAGAAAAATAAAATCCGAATTTATATATATTATATTTTAATTAAGTCTTACTTAATTAATATACATATATACAAATTATCCTATTAATTTAAATTCGTAATTTTTAAATACTATCAATCATATTGACATATTTAAAATACTTACAATTTAAATTAATTCCCTTTTAATTACGTTCTAAGTGTGTGACCCTATAGGTTATTATTATGTTGGCAATAATTTTAAAATCATATTATAAAATTATAAACAGTGAGCGGCATCTAGTAATGCATCACTGTTACCCAAATAATAATAAGATTGGTGATTCGATACAACCTTTTCGTGACCAATGTTTCAATGTAATTTAATCCTTTAAACTTTATATCCTAGATTAAACTCGAGGCATGGAATGTGTCATACTCTTCATAATTTAATCTGAGTTTTCTTAATCAATGAGTAGACTATATGAAACAAATCACTATTTAAGTATGGCCATGCATTTCATAATCCTACTAAATCAAGAGGCCTATGGATATCACTCCCTAATTTATAGGAGGGTTAAATTCCATCTAGATCACTCATATTCCTCACACGATTCATGATGTGCCCAATAATCACCTTTATTGTCCACCCTATTAAAGGTGACATTTGATGATATCAAAGTACATAAATTCTCGTGTAATAATATAGTTATCTCAGGTCGGAGGATCATTACATCATTGTCACTATGAGAATTTCTTATGACACTTTGCATAATTCTCCACGTAGAATTTTCACGGTGGGTCAGTCCAGTACATTGTTCTCTAACATGTACCTATGCATTGACTCAAATATCTCATATATTTATGACCAATGAGATTTGGCCATCAGTCAATCTACATACTAGTCTCAATGCATCATTGTTGTCCCATTAACAATGATACTTAACTAGGGACATTTAAGAGAAATGATATTAATTGTAATTATATGATCTCATGTTCAAGTCACATACTTGAAGCTATATAATTTGTATCATTATTCTAAGGACTTTTATTATGTTAACATTTATATAACGCAGCAAATAAAAACATAATAAAATAATATCATTATTCAATCAAATATAATATCAAGAAAAGTTAAGCAATTACATCAAATAATTGGACTATAGGGCATAAACTCTAATAGGAAGAACATATGCTATCGATGTGGGCAGGAAGGGCACATCGCTCCCAACTGTCCTACTCCGAAGTTGAGCAGAGGGTATATTTTTATAGTCAAACTGTCGTTATAGATGTATAACGATGGTCAAAACTGTTGCTATAGGATCTATACTGACGTTTTGGTTTTGAAAATATAATTTTGTGGTGTGGATTTATAAATTTCCTTAAAATAATGTATGTTCACATTATACATTTGAATAAGTTTTGATATAATGTTTGGATCCATTTGACTTGAGTAGGTATGTTTAGTTGCTGGCATGTATTTGTTAGTAGAGGCTACAAGAACCAAATGAATAAAGTAATATTATGGGCACTATTTTTTAATTCAATTGATAAGTAGGATTTTATACCTATTTATTAGGTATTTTAACTTAAATATTTGTGAGTTTTTAAGTATTTTTAGTGTTTTAGATAATTTATTTAATTTTATACATTTTTATTAATTTTATTAATTTTATATTATTTTTAATTTTTTTAATTTTATTTTGTAGGAATTAATTAAAGCTTTGATGGCAAATTATTAATTCTTGAATGGGTTGATGGCATTTTGGTAAATAATAGGAGCAGCGATGGCGCCATGCACGTTGCACGTGCTAAAGTCAGCAGCAGTTAAGTTGCAACGGCGTCGTTTGGGGTTCACGATTGGAAGAGTTTAGCGTCATGCGCGTGAGGAGTTGAAAAGGAACGACTGGGTAATGCGCGGTCGGTTGAAATTATAAAGCAATTGGCTTGTTTCTTTCTTTCTTTATACATTACGCGTGGCTGGCAGTTTGTGGTTAATTTTCGTGTGGGTCTCAGGTGCCTTGAATCAGTAGCTTGTTGGTTTTCCAATTTTCGTGCGTGGTTCTAGCAAAGTGAGGAGATTAATTATGGAATCCAATAGCAATTTGGAATAGGAAAATTAATAGGGATTTTTATATTTTATTATTTGTATTTTAAATCCTATTAAGGTTTAAAAATAATAATTCCTACTAGGGTTAGGAGGATTATGTAGCTTATAAATAGAGGATGTAATACACAATTGAGAACACAACTTCTACTAGAAAAATTCTCTCTATTATTCTTTTGCGCTTTTCATGGCTATGTGTGGCTAAACTATTTTCCTTGGTTTAAGTGATTGAAGCCATCAAAATTTATACACTGTGAGATCTAATTTATTTTAATTGTTCAATTTTTATTTTGAGTATTGAGTATTTTTCTGTGGTTAATTATATGATTGATTCATTTAATTGCTAAGAGGCCTACTAGTTTATTATTCACATTAATTTACTGCTAAATTAACTATCAAATCCGTAATTGTTTGGTCACTTTTATTTATGAAGCAACTAAGATTAATAATTATTTTGCAGATCAAAAGATTGTTATATCTTAGGAAGAATATTCATCTAAATTAAATGCAAAAGCTTGACTTGTGTTGTTTAGCTCAACGATCTCTCTATTTCGTTAAAGTTGTTACTATGTTAAATCTTTAGCATTTGTCTGGGGTTATTTAGTAGTAAGGGTTATTTAGATCGCTTGTTTCTGCTTAATTAAAAATAAGGAGAGATAAAAAAATTATTCGAATGAGAGTAATTATTCCACGTTGAATGTTTAAAATATGAATTGAGTTATTCTTGCGTCAATGATCAGTTGTAATTTCTTGATGGTGGATGTTAACTTAAACCAAGGCTTTTTCTTTTTATTTATTTCATTAAATAACTTGCATAATTATTTTAGTTAACTTTATTTAAATTATTTCTTTAATTAAAAACCTCTCAATTTTGGTTTACGAAAACATAAAATTAAATTAATCATTCTTTGTGGGATCGACTCTTACTTACACAACTACATTAATATTTTTCCAAAGTAAAATTTTATTTTTGGGTGTCTGCGACCACATACCAATTTTTGGCGCCGTTGCCAGGGAGTAATTTTATTTATTTTTGTGCTTTTGTAAATTTTATTTTACTTTAGTATTTTTTTTATTTTTTATTTTTCTAGTTTTCAGATTTTATTTGAGTTGTGTAGGTTAAGGATGGAAGTCGTGGCTAGAAATCAGACTTTGAAAGTGTTTACAGCCCCTGATTTAAACCATCAACCTTTAAGCATAATTTTTCCTACTTTAGATGCTAACACTTTCTTTGAATTAAAGTCTAGTCTATTCCATTTATTGCCCAATTTTTATGGCCTTGCAGGTGAAGATCCTCACAAACATTTAAAAAAAATTCACATGATATTCACAAATCTGAAACCTTCTGGAGTGACTGAAGAACTAATTAATTTAAGAGTTTTTCCATTCTCTTTTAAAGACTTGGCTAAGGAATTACTCTACTATCTACCTTCCGAAAGTATCACCACATGGGAAAAGATGACGAAATTATTCTTGGAGACATATTTTCCAGCTTCAAGGGCAGCCAACATTAAAAAAGACATTTGTGGTGTGAGATAGAGCCATAGAGAATCCCTATACGAGTATTGGGAACGTTTCAAGAAATTATGTGTAAACTGTCCCCACCATCAAATCAGTGAGCAACTCCTTCTCCAATATTTCTATGAAGGACTTATGTCTACCGATAGAAGCATAATCGATGATGCTAGCGGATGAGCTTTGGTGGATAAGACTCTTGAAGCTGCAAGGAATTTGATTGCAAATATGGCGGTTAATTCCCAACAATTTGGCATTAGGCTCGATTTATCATCGTGGCTAGTCTAACTTCTCTTGTTCGTCAAGTGGCTGTAAATAATACACAACAAGTGAAAGCTTGTGGAATTTGTGTAGTAGTAGGATATCCAACGGATATGTGCCCCACTCTTTAAGAGGAGTCCTATGAACAAGTGAGTGCAGCAGGTGATTTTCCTGGTC
The DNA here is from genome assembly GCA_947179155.2 of Hedera helix. NCBI lineage: Eukaryota > Viridiplantae > Streptophyta > Magnoliopsida > Apiales > Araliaceae > Hedera > Hedera helix. The sequence goes on along the minus strand of OX359269.1, from coordinate 30,127,382 downwards.
AACCACAAAATAGATATTATCCCTATTCAAACACATACAACTCAGGATGGAGGGATCATCCCAATTTCAGTTATGGGAATTCATAAATGAATCAGCCCATAAATCAGAACTTTGCAAGCTACCAATAATACAAGCAGCCATATCCCAACACACAACAATAAGGCTAATCACCTAATTCTAATGTCTTTAGAGGATTTGGTTAAACAATTTACCACTGACACTTTGCAATTTCAACAGGACATGAAGGCAAAAATGCAGAATTTGGAAATGCAGGTGGGACAAATGGCAACTGCAATCAGTCGACTAAAGGTGCAAGGTTTTGGAAAATTACCCTCTTAAACGGTGATGAATCCAAAAGAAAATGTCAGTGCAATCACTTTGAGAAGCGGTAAAAAGATAGAAACTCCGGAAAAGATAGAGTCTGCACCAAAAAGAGCAAAGCAAAGCAGAAGCAGACAATACAGAAGCATGCAACAGTAAGGAGGACGACAATGTTCTAGGCAACAATGGTACCCCTAAGCATAAATTTTCACCTCTCTCTGATTATAAATCAGTACCCTCTTTTTCTCTTGCTTTAACAGAAAAAAAGAAATATGAGAAAGATTCAGATTTATATGAAACTTTTCATAAATGCGAGGTAAATATTCCATTGTTAGATGCTATTAAACAAGTACCTAGTTTTGCTAGATTTCTGAAAGAATTGTGTACACACAAGAGAAAACAAGCACTTAAAAGATATGAAAAGGTACAAGTATAAAAGAATGTGTCGACAATAATTCAAAGAAAATTTTCTACTAAGTGCCAAGTTCCAGGAATATTTACTATCCCTTGCAAGATAGGTGACACTCGATTTAAAAAGGTCATGTTAGACTTAGGAGCATCCATTAATGCCATGCCATATTCTATATATGCTTCTTTGAAACTTGAACCTTTGAATAGAACTGGTACTATGATTCAGTTAGCTAATATATCTAGTGCTTATCTTAAGGGTATAGTATACGATATTCTTGTGCAAGTAAATAATTTGATTTTTTTAGCTAATTTTTATGTGCTTGATATGGAGAATAATGATCAAAATGCTCCTATTTTGTTAGGAAGATCTTTCTTAAAGACATCCAAGACTAAGATCAATGTTCATAGTGGTACACTGACAATGGAATTTGATGGAAAAATTGCTAAGTATAATATTTTTGATGCCATGAAATATCCTAATGATGATAATCATGTTTACTCTGTTGATGTGATTGATTCTTTAGCACATAAAATTTTTGAAACTGATGGAAAGGATGAATTGGAAGCAACACTTGGTCAGAATCTTGGGAAAGAGAATGAGGAGTTAGTCTTGAGTACTAATTTGAAGAAAATTATTGCGGCTTTAAATGGTTCTCTAAAGACAGGTAAGGATCCATATTTTGGCTTACCAATTCCTAACAAGAAGTCTTTACCTTCTGTTTTGCAGGATTCCATTTCAGATTTGAAACTTCTCCATAGTCATATCAAATGTTAGATCATTGAAGAGGGAGTAAGACATTCATATCAACTGCAAGGGAGATTGAACATGTCCATGATAAATTAAGTAAAGATGGATGAGATTGTCAAAATTCATGAGAGATGAGTGACGTAATGTTTAAACATACTGTCGAGCCAATGACAATAAATAAAGGCATTGCTTGGGAGTCAACCCGAGGAGAGTATAATATTTTATTTTATTTTATTTTATTTTTAAATTTATATTTTAGTTATATATGCATTTTTCTTTGCACTTTACTTTACATTAGGGACAATGTAAATTTTAAGTGTAGGGGAAGGGATTTAAGATTTTTGTCATTTTTTTAGGTCTAATTTTTTAAAAAATTGAATTTTGTGGGTATATTCACTGCAAACCCTTATGAGACACAACTCGTCCACTTGGGTTTTAAAGGCTTGTTGTATATGCTAAGTGTAACTGCGTTTCCTACGAAAATAGGATAATTTTTTTTATATTATATTTAGAATGAGTCACTTGAGCAATGAGTTAATTAGATTTTAACTTTTTAGCCAATGATAAAATTTTGAATTTTGATTTTTATAACTCATGAAAAAATGATAAATTTTTTCTTAGTCTAGATTTTTAATGTAATATTCTGATCTTCTGAGATAGTTGTAATCCGAATTTATATACATAAATAAATATTGTATTACATCTAATATGTGTTATGGAATTTTCATGTGTTTATTTTTATGTTTCGTTTCAAGAATACAACTTAAACAATTATTAGGAAAATAAAAGTAAAATTTTTGAAAACCTAAACCCTAATTTTAGAAACCCTAAGGTTTAAACCCTAAATCCTAGAAAGTACTATTCATAAATACATGTATAAATACAAAAATTATACAAATAAAATACAATAATAATACTAAAATTATACGGTATAAATATGAAAAGTCAACTATGAATAGTAAAAGTGAACCATACAAATTAGTATACTTAATTAAGATTAAGGCTAAACTAAGTAAGTTTGATTAGTCATTAATCAACTAATCAAATGCTAGCATATAAAGGACTAAACTACCCTTGAACTAAGCTTGGTAAAAGACCATCAATGCCCCTCAAATAATGGGTTATTTAACCAACCAAACAAGACCTAGAACTATTCCTTTGGTAGGCTAAGTTGTGTACCAATTAAAAGCCAACAAGTATCGTATTGTGATGTCACAAAAACATGATCATTTCAAGTAATTAATGGCATTAAAACCATCAAGATTGTCGGCCAAACAAGGGAGGGAATGGGTGATGCACTTGCCTTTACTTAGCTTGGAAGTTTTGTAACAAAGACTAAAATAGCTTTGGTTTTCCTATAAATAGCAAGCATAGTTCACTTGTTATTTCATCCATTTTCAAAGAAAAATCAAGAGAAAAATTACTCTTTATATCTATTATTCATAGTTATATTTCAAGTATTGAAAATTGCAAAGAAATAGTTAAAGCTTGCAATCACAAAAGGTACGATCCTTAGTTGTTGTTATGTTTAATTTTTCTTTCAATTTATAGTCGATAAAACTCAAAAGCACGAGTTGTAGCGATGTACGATTGTCATTCTCCGTGTTCTTCATGTGTTCTTGAGATTTTCTTCATTTTATAGTAGTTATAATGTCCAATTTTCTTTTATTGACAAGCTCAAGAACATAAGTCATAGCCATGTACGATTTTTCATTCCCTGTGTTCCTTATGACTTGAGCAAGTCGTTATTATGTCATTTTCATTTCATAGTATATAACTAAAGCTCAATAACCGCAAGTCGTAGCCATGTACGATTTTTCATTCACTGTGTTCTTCATGTATTCTTGAGCAATACTTATAAACGGTTAAAATCAAGTAAACAAGTCGTTATAATGACCAAATTATTTCATATAAAAATTTTATAATCACTTATACAAGCAGTTATAATGCTCAAATTATTTCAAATATGAAATCCAAAAGCTCGAGAACATAAGTTGTTACCATGTACTGTTTTTCCGTTCTTCGTGTTCTTCGTGTGTTCTTGAGCAAAAGTCTTAAATCTCTATATAAGAAGGTTTATGATTTTCTTATTTTATGTTATAAAGTGTTATTGATTGTTAGAACATGTTATCTTAGCAAATTAAAGCTTATGGTATCATGTTTTTATCAATTTAGTCAAAGATATATTGAAACAGTTTCTGGCAGTCCCCTTACTATCAAAATCTATGTAAATCAATAAGGAATTTCGAACTTTGGTCCAAACATAAGTTATGAACACGTGAAATTTTGAACGACTTAAAAATGTTTTAAAAAGAAGAAGTTATGACCATTTAACTGAGCCGGGGTCTGACAACCAATGTTGTTGTTCACTTTTTATAAAGTCACTTAAAAATGAGTTTTTGAGTTTGAGAAGTTTTCAACTAAAGCCACCAATGGAAATAGTCTAAACAAGTTATAATAACATTTATTAAGAAGTAAAATTCGATAAACTAACATTCAAGTACACGTAAACAATTATGTAGGCATCTAACGTTTTATCGGGAAAACCCTAAATTGCTTCAAGGTAAGTTTTCTATCCTTAACCTTTGTTTACTTGCTTTCTATGTGATTTATACATTTTGTACAAGAAACGTGTTATAAATCTTTGATATGAGAGTTATTACTTCTTGTTTCGGCATAGCTTGTAAAATGAAATGCTTATTCGTGATATATTTTGAATCATGCTTTATTTTATCAAACCAAGTTGTCTTGGGGCGATCCTGACATGTGAAGTAAACTGAGATGAACGAATATGTACCAATGTTCATGATTAGTCCAGTGTAGTGTATGTTATGCGTAACATAGGATGTCGTTAGGTTGATCCATTTTCTATATCCACTATAAATGGTTTTAAGTCGAAAGACAAAGAACAGTTCTAGGTCTAACCACCACTCAGTCTTACTATGTTAAACATTTTTAATATTAATTATTGTACCATGAATACTTAAAATCCATATCAGTGTGAGTTCACTTATATGCTATGTATTAGACTTGCTAAGCTTTTGTATGCTCACCCTTGCAAATAAACCCAAACTGCAGACAAACCCGAGAGCTCCAGTTCTAAGAAGAAGAAAGGAAAGAAGAAATGCATAGATTAGTTTACATGTTTTATTATATTGCTTGTCTTTTTATTTTAAAGTCTTGATGACTTATGTAATATGAACAAGCAAACCGTGTAACCAACTCTATATTAATATATATCAAGTTTCATCACATGTTCTTGTTACGTCTTTACTTTGATTAAACTTAGAATTGTTAAAACTTAACATAGTATTGATAATGATCTATTTATCTGGATGAGGATCGATAAATAACTTGTGAGTAATGTACATCCGAGACAAGACTAAGCGATGTTGACTGGTCAAATCCATCGTTAAGGTTCCTCGGACCCAGGTATAACTCGTTATTACTATTCTGAATGTCAGATAAGTATGATTATTGATATAAAGAGATATCACTATAACCAAATATGTTTCGAGTGAAGGTTTTAACTAATTGGGTAATGTTCTGTACGGAAAGAGAATTTTGCACCGGACAAAGATACAACTATTTGACATGGATAAAGATGCAAACATTTATCACGAGTGAAGATACAAACATTTACCGTGCGATTCTCTGTTCCCAAGAGTCATCCTAATGATTTAATGCCATGGATATTGGAACATATAAAGTTATAGAATATCTAAATCTTAAGGATAAAATGTCATGATTGAGTATTAAGTCTCTTGTATCAATTACAAGGACTTGATATAAAATAATGAAAGATCTTTAGGAATTAAGATGAGAACTTTGTTTATGAATAAAGAAAATCATCCATAAACCTAATGATTTAGCATTTATAGTGAGCACCAAGTCATCTATAATAAGTATAGTGATTTGGGGCGTCACAGGTTGGTATCAAAGCTGTAGATCATAACTCTAAGGTAACGAGTATCTTAGGATATAATATGATGGAAGTAGGACTAAATGAACTTGTGAAAAGTCTATAGATAATTAAAAGACAAATAAATCTTAAACATAAAATGTTATAAGATAATACATAAATTTTAAAAATGAAATGTTATTTGAAAGAAATATACTAATTAAAACTATATTCTTGTGTAGGATGGCTGATATTCCAAGTTGGGAAGAGATAATGCAAGCGAACGCACATCCTGTGGTCCTCGAAAGTGATCCTGAGGATCCAATTGAAGATCCAATAATAAATCATGCGGGTGATCACCTCGTGATCATCTTTGTGGACATGTCTGATTATGATGATTTTAATGAAATTCAACACGACATGGATATTTTAGACGCCGAGGATGGTGATCCAGAATATGAGTTGGATGAAATCATCGAAGAAATGAATGAATAAGAAGCGGAGCAAGTGGCATTATTGGACGTAGCTACTGAAAGAATTGAAACTCTTGAAATGTTGTGGTTGGAGGAAGTTGAGAGAAACCATGCACAAGAGCTTCAGTTAGCCATCAAAGAAGCCGAAAAGCTCCAGCTGCAGGAAGCACTTGCCCATGAAAGGAATGAACGTCACTATTCCTATTGGGAACTTCACAATGAGGTGGAATATTTCCCCACAACAAGGAATGAATTAATCGGGTTACGAGATCAATCCATATGTAGTTTCGAGCATGCTAAATAGAGCTTTTAAGAAACTCAATTAAAAAAAAACTTGTAATCTTTAAATTATGGTTTATCTGTGTAATATTAGCATTCCCATTTTTATACGGGATGTTAATAATACTAAAGTAAAATTATTCACTCGGTTAATAATAGTTTGTAATGTGTGGAAGTTTATAAATATAAATTTTTGTTATGAAATGTGATGTGTAAAATTTTCTTTATGCTTGCATATTTATACTTGTTTTTCTTTTATTTCAGAGAAATGGCACCACCAAACACAAGTGCAAGAGTGACAACACATGCTAGTAATAGTAGTAGTGAGCGTGTTGAGCAAACACCTAGTGATAATCAAACCGCTGAAAATCCTATGCAACAATATGTTAATATATTAATGAGTGCCATAGTAAATCAAACTAATCCACCTCGAACACACACAACTACGTTTAAAGACTTTAAGAACGTATGACATCCCGAATTCCAAGGAACCATTGAACCAATTGATGCCCAAAATTGGGTTACCGAAATTGAAAAGGCTTTTGATATAGCCGAGGTTAAGGAAAACCAAAAGACAAAATTTGTTGCCTATCTGTTAAAAGGAGAAGCAAACTTTTGGTGGAAATCCAACAAATCAAGGGCGGGAGAAGGTGTAATCACTTGGGAAAAGTTTAAGAAATTATTTTTCGAGAACTTTTTCCCAAGAAGCATGCAAAATCGGATGGAAGTCCAGTTTCTAAATTTAACACAAGGGGACATGACAGTGCCCCAATATGCCACCAAGTTTAATGAACTCGCACATTTCGTTCCTCATCAAGTAGCGACGGAGGAACGTAAAGCGAGGAGGTTCGAAGAAGGGTTAAAACCCTAGATTTATGGCAAAGTTGTCGTATTACAGCTTGAGAATTTCTCTTAGCTTCTGGATATATCCATCATTGCCGAAGGCGGCATTGATGCCTTTAATAAATATAAAAAGGAAAAAGAAAATAAAAAGAATCATGAAGGGGGTCTAGTAAAGTAAATAATAGTGAGAGAAATAACAAAAGAAAATTTAATGGTGGGGAAAATACACAAAAAGAGGGAGATAACAAAAAGAAAATAGAACCATATAAGACATGTGGCAAGGGCCACATAGGAGTATGTCTTAAGGGGAAAAATATTTGTTACAACTGTAAACAAGAGGGACACTTAACCACCACCTGCCCAAACCCAAAGAAGGACACCTGCTTCAACTGTGGAGCAATGGGACATCAAGCCAAGATGTGCCTTAATAAAGGAGGAGAAGTGGGAGGGAGCAAGGAGAGTAACGTCGCCCCGACAACTACACCAGGAGGCCCGGGCCGTCCAATGGCAAGGACTTTCAACATGTCAGTGAGGGATGCGTTGGCATCTCAAGATGTAGTGTCAGGTATCATTCTGATCAACTCCATAAATGCTTATGTGCTATTTGATTCGGGTGCTTCTTGCTCATTTGTTTCACATGAATTCACTAAAAAAATTAACATGCCTAGTGAGAATTTAGACTTTCCCTTGAATATAGAAATTTCTAATAGGGAGATAATACCTGTTAATCACATCTTTAAGAAATGTTGCGTAGTGATTAATGGCCACGATTTAAAGGTAGATCTTATTCCCATTCAATTAGGGAAATTCAATGTAATTATAGGTATGGATTGGTTAACTAATCACAAAGCGGTGATTGATTGCCAAAAGAAGTGCGTCAACTTTCTAACAACATTGAAGTCAAAGGTCATTTTTAATGGGAATCAATTGCCAAGAAAATCTCATTGTTTGTCAGCAATGCAAGCAAATGGATTACTTAAGAAGGGGTGTCAAGGCTATTTGGCCTATATCGTAGATACTCAATGAAAAGAGTTAGATATAGATCAAATACCAGTTGTAAGGGAATTCACAGTCGTATTTCCCAATGACTTACCCGGTCTCCCACCTGATGGAGAGATCGAGTTTGTCATCGACTTAGCATCGGGAACTACACCAGTTTCAAAGGCTCCATTTAGGATGGCACCTGTGGTGATGAAAGAGTTGATGGTTCAACCATAGGAATTATTGAAAAGAAGTACATTCAACCTAGTGTTTCTCCATGGGGAGCACCTGTGTTATTTGTTAAAAAGAAGGATGGAACTTTAAGATTATGTGTCGACTATCGTGAACTGAATAAGTTGACCATAAAGAATAACTATCCATTACCTAGGATAGACAACTTGTTTGATCAATTAAAAGGAGTTGAACATTTCTCTAAGATTGATCTACGATCGAGTTACCATCAACTAAAAGTTAGAAAGGAAGATGTGCCGAAGACAGCATTTCGAACACGTTATAGACATTACGAGTTTCTAGTGATGTCATTTGGATTAACGAATGCACCAACAACATTCATGGACTTGATGAATAGGGTTTTTAGGTCTTGTTTAGACAAGTATATTGTAGTGTTCATCGATGATATTCTCATATACTCGAATACACTAGAAGAACATGTTGTACATTTGAGAAGTGTACTAGAAACCTTACGGAGGGAACAACTCTATGCTAAATTTTCAAAATGTGAGTTCTAGCTAAAAAAAGGTTCAGTTTTTTGGGTCACACGATTGACAAGAACAGAATAACAGTGGATCCATTAAAGATAGAAGCAGTTATAAACTAGGAACAATCAAAGACCCCAACTTAAGTGAGAAGTTTCTTAGGTTTAGCGAGGTACTATAGACGTTTCATTAAAGACTTTTCAAAAATAGCAACCCCACTAACCAACTTAAGAAGGAAGATGGTGAAGTATGTATGGACGGATAAGTATGAAGAAAGCTTTCAAGAGCTGAAGAAGAGACTAAGCAAGGCATCGGTATTATCATTACTTGATAATAGTAGAGGTCTTGTAGTCTATAGTGATGCCTCACATAAAGATTTAGGTTGCGTGTTGATGCAACATGGGAAGGTCATTGCTTATGTTTCATGACAATTGAAAGATTATGAGATAAGTTATCCTACTCACGATCTAGAATTAGCGGCAGTAGTATTTGCTTTAAAGATATGAAGGCATTACTTATATGGAGAAAAGTGTGAAATTTATACCGATCATAAAAGTTTGAAGTATATTTTCACACAACGGGAATTGAATATGAGGCAAAGAAGGTGGCTGGAATTGATAAAGGATTATGACTGCGAAATGTTATATCATCCAGGGGAAGCCAACGTAGTTGCAGATGCACTAAGCATGAAGAATCAAGAGAACCTAAATGTGTTAACAACTCAGGATGAGTTGCTCAAGGAATTTGCTAGACTCGACATTGAAGTGAGGGTTCCTTCCATCTCAACGAGAAAATTATTTGTAATGGAGGATCACTCAACTTTGTTGGGAAAAATCAAGGAAATACAAGAAAAGGATGGAGAGTATGAGGAAATGAAAAATAAGATAACAAAGAATATGAACAATAGGTTCAAATTGGATAATGATAGAATCATAAGGTTTGAGTCAAGGATATGGGTACCTTCGGTACAAAAGTTGAATGAAGAAATTATGTCAGAAGCACATAGTACTAAGTTTTTAGTCCATCCATGTAGCACCAAAATGTACAAAGACATGAGTAAACATTTCTAGTGGCCAAACATGAAGAGGGAGGTGGCTGAATTCATTAGTAGGTGTTTGACATGCCAACGGGTTAAAGCAGAACATCAAAGACCAAGCGGGTTGTTACAACCGTTGGAAATTCCAGAGTGGAAATAGGAGCATATTACAATGGATTTTGTAGTAGGACTTTCAACCACACAAAAGTGTCATGATGCAATTTGGGTAATAACGGATTGACTAACCAAGTCTGCTCACTTTCTACCAATTAAAGTTAAGTTCACCCTAGATAGATTAGCCAAATTATATATTAAAGGTTATATCTAGGCATGGGGTTCCTATTTCAATCGTGTCCAATCGAGATCCAAGGTTCACATCAAACTTTTGGAAAAGTCTTCAAGAACATCTCGAGACACGGTTGAGATTAAGTACGACTTACCACCCACATACAGATGGTCAAAGTGAAAGAACTATCTAAACTTTGGAGGATATGTCGAGAGCTTGTATGATGGATTTTGAGGGAAGTTGGGAAGATCACTTACCTCTGGTAGAATTCGCTTACAACAATAGTTATCGCGCTAGTATAGGAAGGCCACCATATGAAGCTCTATATGGAAGGAAGTGTAGAACACCGATGTGTTGGGATGAAGTCGGTGAACGAAATATGCTTGGGCCAGAATTGGTTCAATAAACAGCGGAGGTAGTTCGAACAATTCAACTGAGGATACGAGCTGCTCAAGAAAGACAAAAGAGATATGTCGATCTACATCGACAATAGAGAGACTTTGAAGTCGGTAGTTATGTTTTTCTGAAGGTATCTCCCTGGAAGGGGAAGATTCGTTTTGGAAAGAAAGGAAAATTGAGTCCAAGGTTTATAAGACCATTCAAGATATTACGAAGAATATGAGAGGTAACTTATGAAGTATCCTTACCTCCAGAATTGGAACATATACATAATGTATTTCATGTTTCAGTATTGCGTCCCTATAAACCCGACTACAAACACGTTATTAATTACGAACCAATCCAGATTGAGAAGGATCTCAGCTATGAAGAGATTCATATTCAAATCGTTGATAGGAAAGAACAAGTCTTGTGAAACAAGGTCATACCTTCAGCTAAGGTCATATGGAGAAATCAATCTATGGAGAAATCAATCCATAGAAGAAGAAACGTGGGAATTAGAGGATAAAATGAAGATAGAATACCCACATTTGTTTTCTAAATTGTAAAAGTTAATTTCGGGGACGAAATTCTTTTAAGAATGGGTGAATGTAATATTCCGAACTTCCTAGATAGTTGTAATCCGAATTTATATGCATACATAAATATTGTATTACATCTAATATGTGTTATGGAATTTTCATGTGTGTTTACTTTTGTGTTTCGTTTCAAGAATCCAACTTAAACAATTATTAAAAAAATAAAAGTAAATTTTTTGAAAACCTAAACCCTAATTTTAGAAACCCTAAATCCTAGAAAATACTATTCATAAATACGCGTATAAATACGAAAATTATATGAAAATAATACGATAATAATACAAAAATTATATGGTATAAATACGAAAAGTCAACTATGAATAATAAAAGTCAACTATACAAATTAGTATACTTAATTAAGATTAAGGCTAAACTAAGTAAGTTTGATTAGGCATTAATCAACCAATCAAATGCTAGCATATAAAGGACTAAACTACCCTTGAACTAAGCTTGGTAAAAGACCATCAATGCCCCTCAAATAATGGGTTATTTAACCAACCAAACAACCCTTAGAACTATTCCTTTGGTAGGCTAAGTTGTGTACCAATTAAAAGCCAACAAGTATGGTATTGTGATGTCACAAAAACATGATCATTTCAAGCAATTAATAGCATTAAAACCATCAAGATTGCCGGCCAAACAAGGGAGGGAATGGGTGACGCACTTGCCTTTACTGAGCCTGGAAGTTTTGTAACAAAGACTAAAATACCCTAGCTTTGATTTTCCTATAAATAGCAAGCATAGTTCACTTGTTATTTCATCCATTTTCAAAACAAAATCAAGAGAAAAATCACTCTCTATATCTATTATTCATAGTTATATTTCAAGTATTGAAAATTGCAAAGAAATAGTTAAAGCTTGCAATCATAAACAGTACGATCCTTAGTTGTTGTTATGTTTAATTTTTCTTTCAATTTATAGTCGATAAAACTCAAGAACACGAGTTGTAGCTATGTACGATTGTCGTTCTCCGTGTTCTGGAGATTTTCTTCATTTTATAGTAGTTATAATGTTCAATTTTCTTTTATTAACAAGCTCAAGAACATAAGTCGTAGCCATATATGATTTTTCATTCTCCGTGTTCCTTATGACTTGAGCAAGTCGTTGTTATGTCAATTTCATTTCATAGTATATAACTAAAGCTCAACAAATGCAAGTTGTAGCTATGTACGATTTTTCGTTCTTTGTGTTCTTCATGTGTTCTTGAGCAATAGTTATAAACGGTTAAAATCAAGTAAACAAGTCGTTATAATGACCAAATTATTTCATATAAAAATGTTATAATCACTTATACAAGCAGTTATAATGCTAAAAAAATTTCAAATATGAAATCCAAAAGCTCAAGAACATAAGTTGTTAATATGTACTGTTTTTCCGTTCTTCGTGTTCTTCGTGTGTTCTTGAGCAAAAGTCATAAATCTCTATATAAGAAGGTTTATGATTTTCTTATTTTATGTTATAAAGTGTTATTGATTATTAGACCATGTTATCTTAGCAAATTAAAGCTTAAGGAATCATGTTTTATCAATTCAGTCAAAGATATATTGAAACAGTTTCTGGCAGTCCCCTTACTGTCAAAATCTGTGTAAATTAGTAAGAAATTTTGAACTTTGGTCTAAACATAAATTGTAGAGACAGAAGTTACAAACGCGTGAAATTTTGAACGACTCAAAAATGTTTTAAAACGAAGAAGTTTTGGCCGTTTAACTGAGTCGGGGTCTAACGGCCAATGTTGTTGTCCACTTTTTATAAAGTCACTTAAAAATGAATTTTTGAGTTTAAGAAGTTTCCAACTAAAACCACCTATGGAAATAGTCTAAACAAGTTATAAAAACATTTATTAAGAAGTAAAATTCGATAAACTACTATTTGAGTACGCGTAAACAATTATGTAGGCATCTAACGCTTTACCAGAAAACCCTAAATTACTTCAAGACAAGTTTTCTATCCTTAATCTTTGTTTACTTGCTTTCTATGTGATTTATACATTTTGTACAAGAAACGTGTTATAAATCGTTGTTATGAGAGTTATTGCTTCTTGTTTCGGCATAGCTTGCAAAATGAAATGCTTATTCGTGATATATTTCGAATCATGCTTTATTTTATCAAACCAAGTTGTCTTGGGGCAATCCTAACATGTGATGTAAACTGAGATGAACGAATATGTACCAATATTCACGATTAGTCCAGTGTAGTGTATGTTATGCATAACATAGGATGTCGTTAGGTCGATCCCCTTTCTATATCTACTATAATGGTTTTAAGTCAAAAGACAAAGAACAGTTCTAGGTCTAACCACCACCCAGTCTCACTATGTTAAACATTTGTAATATTAATTGTTGTACCATGAATCCTTAAAATCTATATCAGTGTGAGTTCACTTATATGCTATGTGTTAGACTTGCTAAGCTTTTGTATGCTCACCCTTGCAAATAAACCCAAACTGCAGACAAACCCAAGAGCTCCAGTTCTAAGAAGAAGAAAGGAAAGAAGAAATGCATAGATTAGTTTACATGCTTTATTATATTGCTTGTCTTTTTGTTTTAAAGTCTTGATGACTTATGTAATATGAACAAGCAAACCGTGTAACCAACTCTATATTAATATATATCAAGTTTCATCACATGTTCTTGTTACGTCTTTACTTTGATTAAACTTAGAATTGTTAAAACTTAACATAGTATTGATAATGATCTATTTATCTGGATGAGGATCGATAAATAACTTGTGAGTACTGTACATCCGAGACAGGATTAAGCGATGTTGACTGGTCAAATCCATTGTTAAGGTTCCTCGGACCTAGGTATAACTCGTTATTACTATTTTGAATACCATATAAGTAGGATTATTGATATGAAGAGATATCACTATAACCAAATATGTTTCGAGTTAGTGTTTTAACTAGTTGGGTAATATTCTGTACGGAAAGAGAATTTTGCACCGGACAAAGATACAACCATTTGTCACGGATAAAGATGCAAACATTTGTCACGGGTGAAGATACAAACATTCACCGTGAGATTCTCTATTCCCAAGAGCCGTCTTAATGATTTAATGTCGTGGATATTGGAACATGTAAAGTTATAGAATATCTAAATCTTAAGGATAAAATGTCATGATTGAGTATTAAGTCTCTTGTATCAATTACAACGGCTTAATATAAAATAATGAAAGATCTTTGGGAATTAAGATGAGAACTTTGTTTATGAATAAAGGAAATCATCCATAAACCTAATGATTTAACATTTATAGTGAGCACCAAGTCATCTATAATAAGTATAGTGATTTGGGGCGTCACATTTAACCTATTGTTAGTATTTACTGTATTTAAGACTTTTTAAATTTATATGCACGTATCTATAAATGTTGAACTAAATTTAACTAGGAAGAAGTTTATGTGATTAATTGCTTGTGAAAGACGTTAATTTTCTCTATACCTTATTTTGATCATGTTTTAAAGTATAATATAGAAAAATATATGATTGAAAGGAAAAAATAGTAAGCAAAAAAAAATAATTTGACTAGTTTAATTTTGTGGCATTTATTACTCGAGTTAATAGATTCTTAGGGGTGTCTTTATACCTAATGCCCTAAAACCAATCAGTTTGGGAGTCATTAGTCAAAAGCTCGCTACATGGGTAACTCTAAAAAGCCTAAGAAAATTAGACATTGCACAATCAAGTTTGCAAAAGAAAAGTGAGATGGAGCATAAAATGCACTCACTAAGAGAAAAAATGCGTGAAATGTGAAAAGAAAATATATATGAAGAAAAAAATTATTGAGAAAAAAAACTTTTGATCCTTTTATTTTTGTTTTGTCTATATGAGCTTTGAGATATACTTAAATTTAGTGTATAGAGTGTTGAGTATTTCTCATTTGGCATTTGATTATATAAATTTATGTGAGTTTTGATTGGTTTAATGTATTTGGATTCACACACGCATAAAAGGTCTTAAGTGGAGTAAAATTAATAAATATGTTGAAGTTCTAGATTTTGCATAGTTTTGAAATTTTCTTTGAGTTATCATTTAAAAAATCTTTGAGGCTGATGTTGAAATTTATATTGATTTGTTGCTTGAGTAAGTTGTTTGGTTATTATTTTTAATTTTTATTCTTGTTTTTCTTAAGGACAAGCAAAGAGTTAAGTGTGGGAGTATTTGATAAGTATAATTTTATACATATTTATTAGGTATTTTATGCTTAAATATTTGTGAGTTTTTAAGTACTTTTAGTGTTTTAGATAATTTATTTAATTTTATACATTTTTATTATTTTTACTAATTTTATATTATTTTTAATGTTTTTATTTTACTTTGTAGGAATTAATTAAAGCTTGGATGGCAAATTAGTAATTCTTGAAAGGGCTGATGGCATTTTAATAAATAACAAGAGCAGGGATGGCGCTATGTGCACCGCGCGCGCTCTAAGGTCAGCAACAATTAAGCTGCAACGGCGTTGTTTGGGGTTGACAATTGGAAGTGTTTAGCGCCATGCGCGTGAGGAGTTGAAAAGGACACACAATGTGCGATCGATTGAAATTATAAAGCAGCTGGCTTGTTTCTTTCTTTCTTTGTACATTACGTGTGGCTGGCAGTTTGTAGTCAATTTGTGTGTGGGTCCCAGTAGCCTTGAATCAGCAGCTTGTTGGTTTTCCAATTTTCGTGCATGGTTCCAGCAAAGTGAGGAGATTAATTATGGAATCCAATAGCAATTTGGAATAGGAAAAATAAATAGGAATTTTTATATTTTATTATTTGTATTTTAAATCCTATTAAGGTTTAGAAATAATAATTCATACTAGGGTTAGAAGGATTATGTAGTTTATAAATAGATGATGTAATACACAATTGAGAACACAACTTTTACTAGAAAAATTCTTTCTATTATTCTTTTATACTTTTCATAGCTATTTGTGGCTAAACTATTTTTCTTAGTTTAAGTGATTGAAGTCATCAAGATTTATATACTGTGAGATCTAATTTATTTTAATTGTTCAATTTTTATTTTGAGTATTGAGTATTTTTCTGTGTTTAATTATATGATTGATTTGTTTAATTGCTAGGAGGCCTACTAGTTTATTATTCGCATTAATCTACTCCTAAATTAAATATCAAATCCGTAATTGTTTGTTCACTTTAATTTATGAAGCAACTAAGATTAATAATTGTTTTGCAGATCAAAAGATTATTATATCTTAGGAAAAATATTCATCTAAATTAAATGAAAACGCTTGGCTTGTATTGTTTAGTCCAACGATCTCTATATTTCTTAAAGCTGCTACTAGGTTAAATCTTTAACACTTGTCTGAGGTTATTTAGTGGTAATGGTTATTTAGATCGTTTGTTTCTGCTTAACTAAAAATAAGGAAAGATAGAAAAATTATTTGAATGGGAGTAATTATTCCACGTTGAATATTTAAAATATAAATTGAGTTATTCTTGCGTCAATGATTAGTTGTAAAATTTTTATGGTGAATATTAACTTAAAACAAGGCTTTTTTTATTTATTAATTTCATTAAATTACTTGCATAATTATTTTAATTAATTTTATTTAAATTATTTATTTAATTAAACCCCCTCCCCCCACCCATTTTAGTTTACGAAAATAAAAAATTAAACTAATCATTTTATGTATGATCGACTCTTACTTGCACTATTATATTAATATTTTTTTTAAGTAAAATTTTATTTTTGGGTACCTGTGACAGCACGCCAAATTTTACAAGAAAGTCTACTTGTTTTAAAGTCTACTTGTTTTAAAGAAGAAGAAAAAGGTTTAATTGCATTTATATTTCAATATATTTTAAGAGAGCATTGAAATTGTGTTTCTATATTCCCAACTCTTGTTGATTTTTTGGCGGTGGATACATTAAAGGCCCACTTCATTGTGACATGTTGCTTTCACGTTGAGCAGGGGATTTACCGTTGGCCATGAGTGAGATAAGATTCTCATGAAGCCTATATATATATATATGAGATCAATTCCCTATTTCACTCATTTATAAGACAAAAAAAATTAATTAAAGCTTGGAGGAAATAAAATTTAATATTTAAATAGAGCGGTAAATTACATAAACGATCCTCATCACAAAAAAGTCTTATTTTAAATTTTTTAAAGTTAATTTGTAAAATTTTAAATTTTAAAATTAATATCTATTCATTTATTACTATAATTATAATTATTTAAAATATATAAAAAATACTAATTATAAAATTTATTATTTTTAGAATATACATGAGTTGATTTTAAATAGTCAAAATGAATCTCTTTAATACGCCCTCAATCCCCGTCACAAAAGAGTCTTGATTTAACTTTTTAAGTTAATTAGTAAAATTTTAAATTTTAAAATTGATATCTATTTATTTAATTATAGTTACTACAATTATAATTATTTAAAATATAAAAAAAATGCTAATTATAAATTTTATTATTTTTAGAATATACATGAGTCGATTTTAAATAGTCCAAATAATCTCTTTTATGAATTAGAGGCAATATATCGAACATCAATCCAATATCCAACACTATAAAAAAAATATAGATAATCTAGGTTTGAATTTTATTTTCAATTTATCCTTGTATATGATATGGATCCCATATATTAATATTATTATATCATTTAAATCTAATTTATCTCTATCTACTTATTTATGATATGAGTGATTCACTACTTATTAATCAATGCAAAAATTTATCCAGTTGACTTGTTAGCTTTAGTAATGTTTTGAGAATAAAATATTTTATCACTTGAGTCGTCTTTTTGGAAACGAAAAGAGTACTAATTAGTGGAGTTTGTTTCTTTCACATATACAATTATACATTTAATTGAACGTATACACTCTCAAATAACACATTCAAATATTCATACATTCAAAACTATAGATTTATGTATTTAAATGACATGGACCTAACAGCGACGGCCCGTCCGTCATTGTTGTCGTTGACAGCTTTAGTGCCAAATTTTGGGCGGAAAACAAATTTAGGGAGGGATTAGCGACGACTTTGCCGTCACTAATGGCAATAGCAACAATTTTGAAATACGATAGCTAATTTTGGCTCCTAAGGATATTAACAGCGAAAAATATGAGCGTCGCTGATGATGAACTTTTTTTTAGCGTGATATGGGATGAATCGTACAGTTTTGTAACACCATGCATGTTTTCCAGGTCACGTAGGACATTTCAGGGTTAAATAAAGAGTCAATGATTCTGAAGGTCATATATATAGAAACTATACACTCACATTTCTTTATCACCACACCTTTGTATTAAGGAATATATTAATGAATTAATACACGCAATTAATCAGCCAACACTCTGGTTTTGTTTTTCCAACTTACTAGTTGGAAGAGGTTTACTCTTGTATTTTTAAATTTGTTATTAAAGATATATTCAGGCTTGATATATAATATTTTTGTCTTTCGACATATTTCTCAAAAAAAAAAGACAAAAAGAGAGAAAGAAACACACTCAAAACTAATTATGGGTAAATTAATCAGTTGGTTATACATATTTCATTATAATTATGAAATTAACAAAAAAAAGGGAGGAAATTTGGAATAAGAGAAATTTAATTTTTTTGAATTTATATTACATGAATAACCTCTAGATATATATAGAGGTCAAAACCTTAAAGCACACTTCATGCAAAACAAAAAAACAAAACCAAAAACATGTAAATAATTTGGAAGCATCCTTTCTCTTGGCTTGCTATTATTCTTCTTCATCTTCCGTTCGCTTTCATTCTCTCTTTAAATCCGCTTTTCTTCTTGAGCAATTCTTTTTTCCTGCAAGAATATGTTTATTTCTGTCATTAATTCATTTGGTAAAATAGTTGCTACAAAAATTCCTAGAACATTGAGTAGATATATAAAATATAATGCAGGCTAATAAGGGTTTTATCAGACGAATCAAGTGAGATATTTATTCCATTTCCACATGTTAACTATATATATATATATATATATATATATATATATATATATATATACATATGTTGAATATTTCACATATTATGTCTGGATATATAAGAATATAATGTCTAAATATTCTATCTTACCTTCTATCTTATATTTTGTCTCATGTTATGTGTTGTTGCAAGTGCAATGTAATTATTTATTTACGGTTACTATTTAAATTAATGAATAAATGTAACATAACACCAGTACATGTAACAAGACGTAAAATGAGATCGTAAAACAGACAACATATCTGATTTCAAGAATATAACATATCTATGGAAAAGTAGTGCACATCAAATGGGGTTCCTAGAAACTCATTATGCCTTTTTTAAGATTACCTCATTCGGGCTAAGTGATTCCTTAGTAGTGCCGAGGAGGAGGAGGAGGTGAAGTGTAGTAATAATGGGTCGGTGGTGGTGGCTTGTGAACTGGTGGTGGTGGTGGTGGGGATTTGTACTTGTAAACTGGCGGTGGTGGCGGTGGTGATTTGTAGTGGTAAGGAGGAGGTGGGGAATGCACTAGAGGAGGTGGTGGTGGTGATTTGTAGTGGTAAGGAGGAGGTTGTGAGTGCACTGGTGGAGGCGGTGGTGGGGATTTGTAGTGGTAAGGTGGTGGTGGGGAGTGCACCGGAGGTGGCGGTGGTGGTGATTTGTAGTGATAAGGAGTAGGTGGGGAATGAATCGGAGGAGGAGGTGGTGGTGATTTGTAGTGGTAAGGAGGGGGTGGTGAGTGCACTGGAGGAGGCGGTGGTGGTGACTTGTAGTGGTAAGGTGGTGGTAGTGAATGAACCGGGGGAGGTGGTGGTGGTGATTTGTAGTGATAAGGAGGGGGTGGGGAGTGCACCGGAGGAGGCGGTGGTGGTGATTTGTAGTGGTAGGGAGGAGGAGGGGAGTGCACCGGAGGTGGTGGCGGCGGTGATTTGTAGTGATAAGTAGGGGGTGGGGAATGCACTGGAGGAGGTGGTGGTGGTGACTTGTAGTGATAAGGAGGAGGTGGTGAGTGCACCGGAGGAGGTGGTGGTGGTGATTTGTAGTGGTAAGGTGGTGGTGGGGAGTGCACCGAAGGTGGCGGTGGTGGTGATTTGTATTGGTAAGGAGGAGGTGGTGAGTGCACCGGAGGTGGGGTGGTGGTGATTTGTAGTGGTAAGGAGGAGGTGGGGAGTGCACCGGAGGAGGGGGTGGTGGTGATTTGTAGTGGTAAGGTGGCGGTGGTGAGTGCACCAGTGGAGGCGGTGGTGGTGGTGATTTGTACTTGTAAGGAGGAGGAGGTGGTGGTGGGGATTTCTTAGGAGGTGGAGGAGACGAGTAAGAGTAGTCTGCTGTGGTTTCTGATGGCAAGTTGAGAGACACTAATACCACTAGAAAAGTTAGAATGAGAGAGGCCATTTTGGACCCCTTAGCTTTTCTTCCCATCTTTACAACAAATGTAGCTTCTGTGTTGTGCTCTTAAGCAACCGTTTACCCTCTATTTATAGCTTAGCTTTTTTAGCTTTTAACACTAATAAAAATCATAGTGGTAATTATAACCTCACTCGGATACCATAACAAGTTAACAAACCGGCCTCTAGCAAATATTAATTAAAATAGAAAAATGATAAATCCCCGTCTATTTTAGATATTTTTATAGTCAAACTATAGTTATAAGATCTATACAGATGATTTGGCTTTGAATATATCATTTTTTGTTGTGAATTTATAAATTTCGTTAAAATAATGTATGTTCACATTATACAGTTGAATAATTGCTGTGGATCCATTTGACTTGAGTAGGTATGTTTAGTTGCTGGCATGTATTTGTTAGTAGAGGCTGCAAGAAGCAAATGAATAAAGTAATATTATGGGCACTATTTTTTAATTCAACAGAGAACTTTGAAATTGTGTTTCTATATGGTGTGATGTCGCAAGTACCAAAAAATAAAATCTTATTTTGAAAAATAAATATTAATGTAGTAGTGAAAGTAAGAGTCGAACCCACAGAGAGTGAATTGTTTTAATAAATCTAATGTTTTCAAGAATATCTAATTAAATGGGGGGTTTGAAATTATTAATTAACTAATTAAAATTCAAACAAACAAATAAAACTGAATAATAAATAAATATGAGAAAAATCAATTAAAACAAACTTCAGTTCCTTAGTTCAGTATCCCCTTCTTTTAATCAACAAATTAATCAAGTTATTATTATCTTCTCCTTCAATTGAAATTAATAATCCTAGATAACCGACAATCGCCAAGCTACCCGAAATCCTCCTTAAATTATAAATCTAATACAGCAATCGCTCACAAAAGACCATAACTATCATACAACCTAGAACTATCAGTCTAGATTTAATATAATAGTTGCATTAAAAATTAGAGAATTAGATTATTCTAAGCAACAATCTCAAAATCGCGGACCATTTAACTTGCCATCTTGATAACCATAATAATATTCAAAAGTTTGTCCACAATCAAATATTATTAACTGCTACTTATGATCAGATAAAATATCGTTTGCTTAATATCAAATCTTAATCTAGCATATAACAAAAACTTAATTAATTCAACTGGCCAAATCAAATTAATAAAATAAATATTATCTAATCAATTAAAACAGATCATCAAGAATAAATCTCATACATGAAGGAATAAATAATAAAACTAAATTAAAACATTAATTAAAAATAAGGTTCAACATCCCTTTGGAACTGAAAAATAAAATTAACCAAACATAAAAATAATACCCACTAGTTGAAAAACTCTCTCCAAGAAATTAGGAGAAAGGTCTCCCAAAAACTTACAATCAATAATGAGAGAGCTTGACCCTCTATTTATAGGCATCTAACTTGTCCAAACCCTAATAGGATTTACAATTAAAAATAAAAGAAAAAGAAAAATAATTATTATCCTAACCCTAGTTGGAATTAAAATCCAATTTGGAATCAAAAAGTAGCAAAAATCCCGAAAAATCTGATTTCCCAGCAATTCCGTGCAACCAAACGGCCCTTACACGCGCTTTGACCGGTCAACGCGGAAACGCGCATGGATGACGTCACCAACCCGTCCGCGCATTGAGCGGTTAGTTATCTGCTCAATACGGCGTCGTTTCCTGCTCTCGGCGCCTGCTTTGTCTGCTTCTCTTCGCGCATTGCGCGGACGTCTGTACGCACGCCAAAACGGCGTCTTCTCCTCTCCGGTTCTGAAGTCTTCCGCGCATTGCGCGGACATCTGTGTTCCGGCTAATTACCATTATGCCCCTCCGCGTCTTTTCTTCTTATTTACATTTTTGCCATCCGTGTTGGTTATTTACCAATATTGCCATTAAACTTTGCGGATTTTCCAGATTTGCCCCCAAGCTTTATTTTTCCTACAAAATAAAATATAAAAATAAATAAAAATAATATAAAAATCCTAAAAATCCTAAAAACACATAATAATAAATAAAACACCTAAAATACTAAAAACACATAAATAAAAAGAAATATAAAAACACTATAAAATTACCTAAATTAACATAAATTAACTAAAATCCTATAAAACCTATTAAAACCTAAATAAGCTAAATAATTAAACATTTAACCACACAATAAATATAAAAATTAAATATTAAAAAATAAAAATATCGTATAATTTAGTTTTATCACTATATTCCCAACTCTTGTTGATTTTTTTGGCGGTGGATACATTAAAGGCCTTCTTCGTTGTGACATGTTGCTTGCACGTTGTGCATGAGATTTACCATTGGCCATAAGTAAGATAAGATTCTCACGAAGCCTATGAGATCAGTTCTCTATTCACTCATTTATAAGACAAAAATATTAATTAAAACTTCGAGGAAATAAATTTTAATATTTAAATAGAGCGGTAAATTACATAAACAATCCTCATCACAAAAGTCTTATTTTAAATTTTTTAAAGTTAATTTGTAAAATTTTATATTTTAAAATTGATATCTATTCATTTGATTTTAATTACTAAAATTATCATTATTTAAAATATATAAAAAATACTAATTATAAAATTTATTATTTTTAGAATATACATGAGTCGATTTTAAATAGTCAAAATGAATCCCCTTTATGAATTAGAGGCAGTATATCGAACATCAATCCAATATCCAACACTATAAAAAAAAATATATAGATAATCTAGGTTTAAATCTAGTGATAATTATATATTCACATTGAGTTAATTATATATTCCACGTGTAGAGGCGGCCGCACCATATAATAATTACACAATTATTGAATATTCATTTCGTCCCCAAAAAAATAACTAAAGATATATAATTTTAAGGTAGTCAAATAGTAAGGATAGAGTATAAATTTTATTTTCAATTTATCCTTGTATATAATATGGATCTCATATATTAATATTATTATATCATTTAAATTTAATTTATCTCCATCTACTCATTTATGATGTGAGTGATTCATTATTTAAAGAAGATATGAAGTATAACCAAAGTTAAATTAATTAATACAAAATTTTATTTAGTTGACTTGTTAATTTTAGTAATATTTTGAGGATAAAATCTTTTATCATTTGCGTCATCTTTTTTAGAACGAAAAGAGTAGTAATTAGTTGAGTTTGTTTCTTTCACATATACTAAATCACGAGAAGTTGAGTTTAAAACTTTCAAACTTTTGGAAATGATGGGATAAAAGTTGAAACTATTAATATTCAAATATTCATGCAATCAACAGTCTGTCTGTGGGTAGAGCTGATTCCAAAAGAAAAACTGGAAATTTCTTTAATTAATTACTCGACCCGAGTTTTTGGTAATCGTTGGATTATTCTTGGCCACGAGCCCACGACTTGTCCCAAGAGTCACCTTATGATTAAAAATATAATACTCCTTTCATTTTAAATTATACAAATGAGATATTTTTAACTCAAAATTAATATAATTTATTATTTATCAGTGTTCTTAAATTCAGACCGATCATTAAATCGAAAAAAATATCGGGTAGATGGGTGATTGGTCTAATCAGTTGTAAACTATTATTGAACCGGTGACGTCATTAATATGTAATAAATAATAAATACTTAATTATATTAATTATATAGTATATATTAATAGGGATAACTCGTGCCTAAAGATACGGTGCAACTAATATAACAGTTGAATACTGTATCTAATATTTCTAGATTGAAAAATCTAAAACTGTTGTGGATTCTCAGTTTCATAATAGAACTGAGAGTCCAACCATTAATATAAAAAGATTGATACTCAATCCAGTCATAGTTTCTTTTTGAGGCAAACATTAGTGTGTTACTTATTCCCAACTTAAAATTAGTTCTTGGCAGGTTTGAGCAATTAATTGATTGACGATAGCGGGCTCAAATTTGTGTAATATAGTGTTTTCGAGTACCACACATACCTTTCCTTTATTGACAAAATGGAATGAGAAGTTTGACAGTATTTATTTGCCTCAAATATCTCTAACCATCGATCAATATAATTCATGAATAATATTTCCTATGGGAAAAAGGTAGTACTGCAAGCCATTTGGTGGGAACCAAAGAGGGAAAAAAAAGATGTAAACATTCAAAAGAAATGCTTTTGCATATATACCCAAAAGTATAAAATGAGTCATCTAAGTCTAAACAAAAAAAAGTATTGTCATAACATTAACTAAATCGCGTCACCATAACATTTTTTTCTCTATATTTTTTCTTAAAATTAGATAAAAGATTCTCATACCATGAGCCTACTACAATAGTTGCTCTTGATATAGCCCTGAAGGTAGGACGTAGATTAAAATTTAAAAAATACTCTATTATCTAAATACTCTTTGTAACCTAAAATAACCTACAAATCAATTAGAATGAATCTGAACCGTTCTTGTGATTTCCTGCCCAAATCAATTTGCATGTAAAAACATAACGACCGCAATACCTAAAAAACAGGAAAATTGCGTCAATCCTAAAAGGGTGACACATGTTATTCACGTCCAATTTTTAAATTTTTTTTTTATTATAATTATAATTATAATAATAATAATTATTATTATTATTCTTATTAGTAGTAGTAGTATTACTATTACTATTTTTATTATTATTATTGTTGTTGTTGTTGTTGTTGTTGTTGTTATTGTTGTTGTTGTTGTTGTTGTTGTTGTTGTTGTTGTTATTATTATTACTATTATTATAATTATAATTATAATTATAATTATAATTATTATTATTATTATTATTATTATAGTGTAATAGTGAATTTGATTTGGGCGGGAAATATGAGTGGATAGATTTTTGAAAAAAAGATGTTGAATTGTGGGGGGGAGGGGGGGGGGGAAGATATATTAGTGACCGTTGGATGTTGAAACCTCAAATGATTTTAGACTGTTGGATATTGAAATCTAAATTGATTTGAGGTCGTTAGATATTGAAGGCTTGAGATTTGAACCGCTCTGCTTTATATTATAGATATATAATATTTAGTAAATATGTAAAATTAATCAATTTATCTACGCATACAAAAAAGTAAACTTATTTATACAATGTTCACTTTATACAATTCAAATAAATACTAAATCTATATAAAAAGAAAGATATTAAATCATGATCATAACTCAAAACCCAAGACTCGAGAGTGATAAAATTAAATACAAATGAACATAAACATCTCTAGGATACATTCAATCAAATTCGATAAAAAAAAAACTAAATCTATTTGTGTAATGTTTACTTTATACAATTCAAATAAATAAATACTAAATTTATATGAAAAGAAAGATATTAAATCATGATCATAATTCAAAACTCAATCAATGATACATTCAATCAAATTCAAAGACTTATATTTTAAAAAATAAAGAAAGAAAAAAAAAAAGGTAGGGAACTTGTGACCCGGTTACCGGGTCACTAGGTTGACCGGTTCAACAGTCGAGTCGTCGGGTTTTGACCAAAACTGATTCTTGCGTTTGAATCGGACCGGAGTGCTTTATTTTTAAATAATTTACAATATTTATCATTTTATTGATTAAAATTAAATATATATATATATGTCAATTTTAAGTGCAAAAAATATTTTAAATTAATTTTAAAAAATTAATATTAATGTTATATTTTTTAATGGAGGAAATATCACTTATCAAATGGACTAAGAAAATCGCTTTTAAACATAACTATACACACACAGAGACACACACACACATGGATGCATAGTCAACGTTATAAACTTATGTTTATTCTTATAACAAATTGTGATCGTTCAATTGTAGATCTAATAGTGAAATTGATCACTCGTCTGCACTTTAATTTGGGGATGACAGCACAACTAAAGTACGGATGCAAAAATACTCAAAAATGCCTTCAACGATCCCCACTTTAGTAGTGTGAATTGTGTGTTTTAAAAAATTCAATATATTATTATAACATTAAAAATAGTGACAGTTTTATAATATTCTTATCTGCATAACTAAAGTGCTGATGGTAAATTTAATATATCGCTTTACCTTTTCTTTCTTCGTTTTTCTTCTCCATACTTCGTCTTCAACTCTTTTATCTCCCTTCTCTTTCTTCATAGATATATATATTACATGTTTATGTATATAAACACTATATCCTTTATCATCACCAAAGTTCATATACATGCAGGCTACGATTTTCTTATATACCCAAAACATTAGATTTCTGAATTTTAATTGATCTTAAAACTCTATTGATGGAGCTTCAAAAGATAAAAGAGAGAATGTGATAATCAAATGGTGCACTACGCTTGCATTTTCCTTTGAATCCATGTGAAAAAGAGATTTTATATTATTTGCTTATGGATCTACTCAGAATGAAAAGTTGAGGGAGAGAAAGAGGGCTAGAGGATGAGAGGGGGAGAGATTTTTGCAGGCTTGAATTTTTATAATTCTGGACCTAGGCAAGGCATTGCAACTAAAGTGCGGACAGATAATTACTATCCCTAAACGCAGCCAATTAATGTATATAATAATATTTTATTAATATATTTAAAATAAGAATTCGCATTACTTAAGTGCAGATTGCGGAGGGTATTTTTGACATTTTATAATCCGCACTACTAAAGTGTGGACGGAATATTAATTATTTTCTCTGTTAAATTCGTAATTAGATGATAATGATCTATTTTTAGGATAATCTTATATATATATATATATACAAACAAACACACACAAAACTGTACCGTAGCCGACTATGCACTACATAGTTCTGGCATGCATGTTGAAAGTACGTGAAACCAAGGTTTTGAAAATCGGACCGGACCGGCGGTTGGACCGCGGTTCGACCGGAACCGGTCTATTTTCCGGTCCGGTCCAAGCCCAAAAACCGTTTTTGGTCAAAAATCGGTCAAAATCGGTGAACCGGCGGTCGGAATATATTTCTTGATTGAATTTTGAGTTATGATCATGATTTAATATATTTCTTTTTATATAGATTTAGTATTTATTTGAATTATATAAAATAAATATTGTACAAATAGATTTATTTTTTTACCGAATTTGATTGAATATATCCTAGAGATGTTTTTGTTCATTTGTATTTGATTTTATCACTCTTGAGTCTTGAATTTTGTGTTATGATCATGATTTAATATCGTTTTTTATATAAATTTAGTATTTATTTGAATTGCATGAAGCAAACATTATACAAATAGGTTTAATTTTTTTTTTGTGTGTTGATAAATTGATTAATTTTACATATTTACTAAATATTATATATAATATATAATAATAATTAATATATTTAATTATTTATTATTTATTACATATTAATGATGTCACCGGTTCAATAACGGTCCGACCACTGGTTGGACCAGTGACCCGTCCGCCCGATAACTTTTCCGGTTCGATCACCGGTCCGGGTCTGAGAACATTGCGTGAAACCATGAAAGTTTTTTATTCAGAAGTTGAAAAACTATAGGAGTATTAAAGAAAAATCAGAAAAAACAAGAGATAATATATTTATATCAAATAACAAGGCTAAAGTCAAAAAAAATAAAAATTTGTGAAGATAAACATGAAAATCTACAACGCTAAATAAAACAACATTACAAGTTGAGTTTTAAACATCGATTAGAAAATACAGAAAATTTGTAGTTATGCCGCATGTATATTTTGCTAATTTGCTCAAGTGATGAGCTCTTCAACAATGCAGATAGATAATACATGCAAAGAGAGAACTAAGCAAAGTAATTAAAGCCTCACTCATGATACAAAAAGAAGATAAATAAATCTACTAAAATGATGGCAAAGGTATATACTTGCATACAAACACACTCCCTCCCTCCCTCCACAAAATGATGGCCTGAATATAAAAAAGGTAAAATTAGTTCACACAAATATGGCACAAGTACAAATATGAGACATAAATAGTTGACTGGGGTTTACTATGTATATATATTAATATAATTAATACTTATTTTATATTGTTTTTAATTTACGTAAAAAATTATACTTTTGCCAACTTTTGGTGAATAAAGAAGACAAGAGGAAAGTAGGGGGAATGCCGCGTTATCTATACCACCCCAGTGGCGTCATTCTTATATGGTAATCGGGTCAGCTGATATCATTATTTTGATATTTAATTGACTATCTTCTTTTTGCTAGTATATAATCTTTTCATTTGCAAATATAGGTTTAATTTGTCTTTTTCAATTAAATTAATTATTTTTATAATTAAAATATATATATATATATATATTTTGTAAATATAAGTGGAGAATTTTTTTTATAAAAAATTATGTCAAATTTACTACAAATTCTAATTTTTATAAATTTATAAATATAAACAGATATATTTAATTTTTAATTTTAAAATTAATCAATTTAACTAAAAAAATTAAACAAAGTCAATTTCAATTGCAAACGCTAAAGTTTTATTAGCCGCTACTGACTAGAGGCTTTTGCAAATGGTGGCGTTTTAGCGGCGATCACAGATTTAATACCCAAAAGCAGTTCTGGTCCAGCAGACTTGCGTTTGTTATTGCTATTGGAAGAAGAGAAGAATAAGACAAGGCAGATTTAGAGTCACATAGCAGTCCAGCTACACCAAAATCATATTTTAAACCGGTTATTCCACTCAAGATTCAAGTAAGAATATCTGTACCAATTAATTTTTATGTAAAATATGTTTTATACAAAATTTTGAAGAATTTAATGTTGAAAAAAATTTATGGAAGTGAATTTAGTGAAAATTAAGTGGAATATATATTTATATGCGTTATGATGGACAAAATTCCCTTCATTCATTATCATATAAAACAAAAGTTGAAATAATTTAAGAAAAATATATACAATACTTTCTTGTAATTGTGGTTAGTTTTTTTTTATAGTATTCAATTGACCAACTATTTATTGTTGATAATTTACTAAAAATTAATTGGGATATATATTGTGAATGAAAAATTTACATTATTTGATTTCATATAAAAGTTTAAGAAAAATAAATAAGAAATAATTTAAATAAAATATATACAATAGTTACTTGTGATTGTGGTTAATTTTATGTAGTTTTTATTGGGAAATATATATATATATATATATATATATATATATATATATATATATATATATATATATATATATATATCATTGTTAATTTATTGAAAATTATTTGGAAAGTATACAATAATTGTTGATTATTTGGTTAAATACTATGCAATTTTCAATTATAGTATAAACATAACAAATGACCCAATTAGTATTTATGTTGTTCTTTTTAGGTTAAATATGTAGAATTGGATCCCCGAACCAATTCATAATGGTGTTCTATATGACCACAAAACTCATGTGTCGGAGGTGTATGGGAGGGTAAGAATAGGGATAAACTTACATCATCCCAAATTACCTCAATAACATACAACCAATGGGAATTAACAAATGCCCAGAAAATATTATTGCATAAGTGTGTGTTTGAAGTATTTACCCATCTGACGGTTATTACCAAAACCAATGCTTGTCTTGTGTCTGCCGTAGTTAAGAGATGGTGCCCGAAGACAAAACTTTCATTTAAATTGTGGGAAGATAACAATTGTATTGGAGGATGTAAATTTTTTATTTGGGTTGCCAATTTTAGGAAAACCTTTAACTTATCCCTTTTTTGACATTCCATTGACCCATCCTTGACCCATCTTAAGGACTATTTTAGGTCAGTTGCTGTCTCCGAATATGAGACTGTAAAAACAAAAAAGAGATGTTATTTCATTGGTTTGGTTGTATGAATTTTTTTTCAAAATTCCTTAAGAAAGCAAGTATGGATGTGGTTGGCTGACACATAAAGGCATACATCATTTGGTTATGCATAACAATATTGTTTTTAACTTGGTCAAAAACTGTTGCACACGCTAGGTATATGTACTTCATTGCTGATATAAAAGACTATACCATGTATGCTTGGGGTGTCGCTTTGTTGCGCTACTTATATCGGACTTTGTACACATCCATTAGAAGAGATAGTAAGTTTATCAATGGTTGTGTCACATTGTTACAGATTTGGGCATACGAGTGGTTATTAGTTGGAAGGCCTAATCGTATGAGATATTCTCAATTTTGGTTACCTAGAGTAAGGGCGTGGGCATACTCGTTAATCACAAATATCCTGATAGACGAGACAATCTCCATCACCATCTACCATTCTACCATAGGGAGTTAGATAGGCAACCTACGTGAAAGGTAGTTTGGCGGCCTTACATGAGCTGGGACGATGTTTTGACAGGGTATAATTATGAGGGAATGTTGGTGGGATCTGCTTGGAACCTTTTGCTTCATTTTAATATTGTAGAATTTCAAATGTCGAACTGGGTCATTAGATAGTATGGGTATTTGCAAGGGGTACCGTATCCGATGAAACATCATGACAAGCTTAGAAAGCCCAAGGAACATAGATTCGATGTTGAGGATAACATGGTATTAAGGTGAGCGTATATTGCTCATTGGGACCTGTACATAGACCATTTTGAGGGCTAGACCTCAGAGACTTCAAAGATAATAAAAATGGAGAAATACATGAAGTGATATAGTAGGATTACAGCGTAAATGTATGCATCGGGCCTCGACGCGAAGGGGATCCTAACACTTCTTAAGCTTCTCGGTCTGTATACAATTAGCATCACTTAGTTAACATGGTAATTAAGAAAGTTAACTGTTTATGTCTTTTTGGAATATATATTCTTTCTTATTTATTGATGTTAATGTTTTTTTTAAAAAAAATACAGTTTGAGAACACGAAGTGTCTTTTGGATTAATGCTACAAGTTCAAAAATGCCACCTAAATACGTTCACATGAAAGAGGGATGTGACTGCCAATATGTCATATATGATGTCGATGTGAGGGGGATAAGGAGTATGAAGGGGGTGAATTCAAAGAAGGATACCAATTTGATGAGGAGGCGAAGATACCTCTTTCATCAAGCCTGCAACATCCTGAACATCTAGAAAAATATACCCTAACAATCATTTGAGGGAGCATCGAATTTTATTAGGGAAGAGGTTGAAGCACAGGCAAGCCAAATGCAACTTTTATATGGTCTGAAAGGCTCTCTAACCAAGTTACTTCATGAGTATAAGGTCGTCTTTGTGAATGAAAATTTCTTCGATTTCAACTCCGGTCAATCCCACGTTATTTCCCATATATATAGAGCATCTTCAAACATGGTAAACCTTGAATCATGAAGCATTTTGTGTCGTACGCCTGGCTACTGGATTTACTAACATATCACGGATACTACTATTACGGGATAGAGAGAAAAAATATCGGCATGCTGGGATTAGATGGTGGGCCACATTTGCTTTCACGTCATCCTTATTCGTGCATCTTGGGATTAGATGATGCATCCAATTTCTGCAGTACATATGTTCGACCTACCATGGATCGCCCTTGCATGAGTGCGATTATATTTTCATCCTTCTTTGAGTTAAGGGTAATCGACATTTTATTTTGTTAGTCTTTGCGGTCCAAGATTGGATGATTACTATCCTTGACCCACTATATAATGACATACCTTATATCAAGCTGATTGACATGTATAAGCAATACGTCGAAGTAGCAGTACGTGTAATTTTATTATTTACTTATATTATTGGATATGTGTATATCATTATAAACCACCTTTCTTTTATTGTAGGTACATTTGATATAATTGACCTTGCGCATTAATAATACAATGGGTAATAGCCCCATACAGCTCTGAAGGTCTAAGTAGTAAAGGATTGATCGCTACAGATAATACTAGTGACTGTGGCATTTTTGTTTGCAAGCACATCGACTACCACGTGTGGGGAAATATTGACATTACGAAAGATAAATGGTCAGCAATATTGACATTACGAAAGATAAATGGCCAGCCCAGGATATAGCGGTATTTAGGTATTGTATAGCGTATGAATTGTACAAATGTCGGGTTAGAGACTTGTCAATTTATTGTACTCCATATTGTAATTTTTATTTTCAATAATGGGAATTTTATTTGTTGTGGCATTTGGTTATTAAATGTAAATTTTCATTGTTTATGTACATTATATGCTTTCCCGTTTACAGGTTTTGGCATTTGAATGAGTTTGGGTTATATGAGGTATCATGAACATGAAATGGCCCCGTAATTTTAATTTTCAATAACGGGAATTGTATTTACTGTGGAATTTCATTGTAAATTATATGTTTTCCCATCTATAGGTTTTGGCGATTTAATATTTGATTGGGTTTGGTTAACAAGTTAAATGAGGTGCATAAATAATGAAATGGCCCCAAATTTTATTTTCTGTTTGCCGCTACTAAGAGTAGCAGCTAGTAAATTTTCAAGCAGGGCAAACCCTAAAATCCATGCATTCCAGCCGTTAGTAAGATTAGTGGCAAATCCCAAATTAAAATTTGCCCCAAAGTCCTTGTATTCTATCCGCTAGTTGGACTAACGGCAAACCCCAAATTAAAATTCACCCCAAGCATTCTAGCCGTTAGTAGGACTAGTGACAGGACCCCAAATTAAAATGTGTTATTCTAGCCACTAGTAGGACTAGCGGTAGGCCAAAATTATTAAAATCCGTCCCAAACTCTCTATAATTTAGCCG
The DNA here is from genome assembly GCA_947179155.2 of Hedera helix. Taxonomy (NCBI): domain Eukaryota; kingdom Viridiplantae; phylum Streptophyta; class Magnoliopsida; order Apiales; family Araliaceae; genus Hedera; species Hedera helix. The sequence goes on along the minus strand of OX359269.1, from coordinate 30,094,436 downwards.
CTAGTAGGATTAACGACAAACAATGAAATAAGGTTATAATAGTTTCAGGTTGTAAATTAATTGAATGACTTTCATTATTTCTAACGGAAATAATGATATAATAATAATATTTATTTATTTATTTATTAAATAATTTTCATTATTTTCAACGAAAATAAGGATATAATAGTATTATTTATTTATTAATTGAGTAATTTTCATTATTTTCAAAGGAAATTAGGATATAATAATATTATTTATTTATTAATTGAATGATTTTGATTATTTTCAATTAAAATAAGGATATAATAATATTATGTATTTATTAATTGAATGATTTTGATTATGTTCAACGGAAATAAGGAAATAATAGTATTATTTATTTAATAACTAAATTTTTTTTATTATTTTTAACGAAAATTAGGATATAATAATATTACGGTAGAATGTCCGTCCGAGTTGTCATCGACTTTCAAAGTCGTCCTCAAAGTGCATTTTTCATCAATTTGGTCCTCAAAGTGATATTTTTTGTCATTTTAATTCCTTTTACCCGAATTTTAGCTAAATCTGATCTAAGTTTGACTTGACCCACTTGATTTGCCAAGAAATTGGTATATTTTAGCCTATTAATTTATACTGTGAAGAGTATTTATTATTATAATTACTGTGTTTTAATGTTTTTCAGGTGTTTGGAATTAAACGAAGAAATACGCCATTTAATTGTCAATGTATTGCGTCTGTATTGGGTGGATAGGAATTTGCAATGAGTTGATATGTTTTTTTTACATGTGCTTTTATTTTGGTCCCACTTTAAAAGTTATAATGAAATATTGCTTTTTGGAACATGGACTATCAACAGGAGTTTTAGTGGTTTAGCAAGTTTCATTGGTTAAATCCTGGAGCCAACAATTTATAACAAGTTTAGAAGTCAAACATTCCAATTGTGGGCCAGGCTCGGTTTCAGCCATTCTTTTGTTTTAAGTGGCGGGTGCAGTAATGTGTTATGAAATAAAATACAACAGCCAACCTTTTAATTAAAAAGCCCAAAAGGAATGCACAAGGGTTTTTTTAGAAGGGGCATCACGGCAACACTGGTAGGATATATAGATCGCAGCAGCAAAGCTTTAGAGGACGCAGATGGTAGCAGAGAAGAAGCGAAACTGCAGCAGAGATTTCGGTTTTGATTTTTTTTCTCTCTCTCTCTCTCGGCAATTGATGAGTACAATTCTTTCATTTAAATTTATTCTTTGTGTTTGAATAACAGTTTTTATTCATAGCAGTTTAATCTTTTTGGAACATTGCAATTCAGGATTTATTTATTTATTTTCTTAATTAGTTAGTACATTTAATTAAGTATTATGTTAATTTAATCATGCATTATTTAATGATGTTTTGTGTTTTAATTGCAAGCATGCTAGGCTAAGTTATTTTCTAGGGTTGAGGATGAGTATATTTGGTTGATTCTATTGCACAAATTCATGCCAATTGATCCTACAAATTTAGTGTTTTCATGTTAAAAATAATTCTTACTATTGAATGCCTATTTTTATTGAGATAAAAATAAAATTGGATTCTCATTATTATTTGTTGGATTTAGTTTATGATTTGTTAAAAACGGATATAAATTGTGTTTTGATGGAAATAATGAGTGTTTTGATTTTATATATATGTTCGGCTATAGAAGAATTAACAATTTGATTTTACAAAATAATTGGGCTTAATTGAATTTATTTTCCGTATTTAATAGAGTCGAGAGACCAAATTAGTGCGAGATAAAAAGTAGAATTATTTGGGCATGAATATAAGGAAGATGATATCAAATATATGATTCCGCCACCCTAGTATTTTATTATTGATTATTTTATTTGCATTTTTAGTTGATAAATCTTCATCCAAAATTTCTAAGCTAGATTAGGAATTAATTAGAATTAGTGAGTGAGTTAAAATACATTCCATCCGTCAAGTCCTTAGGGTTCGACCTCGCACTTCTGAGCTATACTAGATATTCGATTCGTGCACTTGCGAGTATATAAAATTTCCACAACACCACTTTATCAAGGGAAAATTTGTCTTTACAAGTATTCATTTGAATCTAAATCTGAAATACCCATCTCAGTCATCTTATAGCCTTCATAACATATCAAGAATGAAACCCAATATTACAAGCTCCGATCTATAAGTGGCAAACTACAGACCATATCCATTTATGATCTGTAGTTTACAAGCCATCAAAAAATTCCAACGAAAACAACAAAATAGCTCGAATTGCCAAACAATAACTATCCCCGATCTGTAAATCCAACCCACCAAACAACAAAAACATTGTTTCCAATTGCCAAAATATAGTCAAAAACAATAAGTGAAAGAGGAGAGAATAAGAGAGAGCAACTTTATGTTATTGTGACTTTAACTTGTATGGAATTCCATCAGATTGGTTTTAAAAATCTCACCTATGGCTATGAAATTTCAATTTATATAATTGGAGATAGTCCAACAACCTATCTAGGTAGACTCTGTTCGTTAGATCTGACTTCATATATATGTTTGATTGTATAGAGAAAAAGATCTATGAGAGGAAAAAGATGATAATGGTGATCTGGGTTGGTTGAGGCTTGTTCATCCATGCTCCTAGCTAGATCCTTATCTGCGTTTGTTTTGAATGAGTTTTTAGTTTCAGATCCCCATTAAATGTTTGGGAATGAAGCTTTGGAGTTTTTTTGATTTCTTCTAATTAACTAATAATTTAATATAATGCTTGGGACTGAAGCTTTGCAGGTTTTTTGATTTTTTCTAATTAAGTAATAATTTAATATATTAAAGTTTTTAAAATTTTGCAAGAAGTCAAGAACACCGGCCTCATGAACACTCAAGCCATAATCAAATTAAAGAGTCAAATGGGTCAAATTGCTAGTCCATTGGGAGAAAGAGAAAGGGGTAAATTTCCAAGTCAGCCTATTCTGAACCCTAAAGGTGTTTCCTCAAGTGGGACAGCTCCTAACCCACCAAATGCACCAACACATAGGCAAGTTCAAGCCATCACCACTATTAGGTCGGGAAATGTTATCAATAGCGAGGAGGAAGATAAAGAAGAAGAGCATAATTCAGTTGAGGTTGAGCCTTCACCTCAAGTTGTGAACCAAGTGCCTCTCGCTAAGAAAGCAAGTGAAGATAGAACCTTTGTTCCTAAAGCCCCATTTCCTCATAGGATGAAAGACAATAAGAAATGTACGCAATTTGAAGAAATTTTGGAGGTGTTTAAGCAAGTTCAGATAAACATCCCATTACTTGATGCCATAAAGCAAGTACCTTCTTATGCCAAGTTTCTCAAAGACTTGGTCACTCAAAAGAGGAGAACAAATGTTCCTAAAAAGGCATTTTTGGCTGAGCAAGCTAGCTCCATTATCCAATGCAAGATCCCTATCAAATACAAGGACCCCGGATGTCCAACAATCTCATGCAAGATAGGCGATCATCATCTCGAGCGAGCTTTGGTAGATTTGGGGGCAAGTGTGAACTTACTGCCATATTCGGTGTATGTGCAGTTACATTTAGGAGAGTTGAAGCCCACACCAATGACAATTCAACTTGCCGACAGGTCAGTGAAAATTCCTAGGGGTGTCATTGAAGATGTTCTGATCAAGGTAGATACTTTCTATTTCCCTGTGGACTTTGTTGTCCTTGATACCGAGCCTGTTCAGAACACAAGAGGGCAAATTTCTGTGATTTTAGGGCGACCATTCCTTGCTACATCAAATGCCCTCATCAACTGCAGGAATGGAGTGATGAAAATTTCCTTTGGGAACCTCACAGCTGAGCTGAATATCTTTGACATAAGCAAGACCTCAATAGATACTGATGATGATGATTCTAGACAATTCCATTTGATTGAGAGTCTAGTAGAGGAATCTTTCTTGCAAACTTGTAGAGAGGACTCATTAGAGGCTTGTCTATCCCATTTTGGTTTTGATTTCGACATTGATGAATCCATTGAGCAAGTCAATGCGCTCTTAAATTCAGTGCCTGTCATGGGTACACATTTTTTTCAACCAAAACCAGCGCCTCTAAATCTTTCATCAACTCCTCGACCTCCTTCCATTGAAGAACCACCGAAGTTGGACCTAAAGCCCTTACCTGATAATCTGAAGTATGCATTTCTAGGTCCAACAGAGTCATTGCCTGTCATCATAGCTTCTGATCTTGATAATGCTCAAGAAAAGAAATTACTTGAAGTCCTTCATGAGCATAAGGAAGCTATTGGATGGTCCATCACAGATTTGAAAGGAATCAGCCCATCAGTTGTCATGCATAAAATTCACTTAGAGGAAAATGCAAAACCCTCTCGTGAACCACAAAGGAGGCTGAATCCAGTGATGCAAGAAGTAGTTAGGGCCGAGGTACTCAAGCTTCTTGATGCGGGTATTATCTACCCGATATCCGATAGTGAGTGGGTGAGCCCTGTGCAAGTAGTTCCTAAGAAGTCAGGAATTACAGTGGTAGCCAATGAGCATAATGAGTTAGTTCCATCTCGTGTTCAGACGGGATGGCGTGTTTGTATTGACTACCGGAAGTTGAACTCAATGACTAGGAAAGATCACTTTCCCCTTCCTTATATTGATCAAATGCTGGAAAGATTAGCCGGTCATGCTTACTATTGCTTTTTGGATGGTTATTCCGGTTATAACCAAATTCCAGTCGATCCATCTGATCAAGAGAAGACGACATTCACGTGCCCTTTCTGTACATTCGCCTATCGACGCATGTCATTCGGCTTATGCAATGCACCTGCTACTTTTCAGCGGTGTATGATTTCTATATTCTCTGATATGGTAGAGCGATTCCTAGAGGTTTTCATGGACGATTTTTTGGTGTTTGGGTCTTCTTTTGAGGAATGTTTGAAACACCTAGCTCTAGTCTTAGAGAGGTGTAGAGAGAAGAATCTAGTGCTTAATTGGGGAAAATGTCATTTTATGGTACAAAGGGGAATTCTTCTTGGGCATATCATCTCCAAAGAGGGAATTGAAGTAGACAAGGAAAAAGTAGATTTAATCTCTAACCTACCGCCCCCGCGGACGGTTAAGGAGATTCGCTCATTCTTAGGTCATGCGGGTTTTTATAGGCGTTTTATTAAGGATTTTAGCAAGATTTCTAGACCTCTTTGTAAGCTCCTTACTAAAGATGCCTCATTCGTATTTGATAAAGCATGTCTAAAGGCCTTTGAGACTTTGAAATCCGCTCTGACCTCCGCACCTATCATCCGGTCCCCTGACTGGAGTCTTCCATTTGAGATCATGTGCGATGCATCTGACTATGCAGTTGGCGCAGTTTTAGGTCAGAGAATTAACAAAGTCCCTCATGTGATCTACTATGCAAGCAGGACCTTGAACGACGCTCAACTCCATTATTCCACAACAGAGAAAGAGTTTCTAGCAGTCGTATTTTCCCTAGACAAGTTTAGGTCCTATCTTTTGGGGTCTAAAGTCATTGTCTATTCAGATCATGCCGCCTTGAAATACTTGTTTTCCAAGAAAGATGCGAAGTCGCGGCTAATTCGGTGGGTCTTATTGTTGCAAGAGTTTGATTTGGAGATAAAAGATAAGAAGGGAGCTGAGAATGTTGTAGCAGATCACCTGTCTAGACTCATAGTTGAATTCTCGAGTGATCCCTTGCCCATAGTCGAGACATTCCCTGATGAGCAGTTGATGCATGTTTCCCAATCACCTTGGTATTTAGACATTGTCAACTATCTTGTTACACATGACATGCCCGATCACTGGTCTAAACAAGATAGATCCAAATTTTTATCTAAGGTGAAGCACTTTTATTGGGATGATCCTTATCTCTTCAAGTATTGTTCCGATCAGGTAATTAGGAGATGTGTCCCTGATGAAGATCAAATGCAAATTCTCTCCTTTTGTCATGATCAGTCGTGTGGAGGCCATTTTAGTGGAAAGAAGACAGTTGCTAAGGTGCTGCAGTGTGGATTTTATTGGCCTTCCTTGTTTCATGATGCACATGCCTATTGTGTAGCTTGTGAGAGATGTCAAAAGCTAGGTAGTCTCACACGACGAAGTATGATGCCCCTTAATCCCATTTTGATAGTAGAGATCTTTGATGTGTGGGGGATAGATTTTATGGGACCCTTTCCTAACTCATTTGGCAATCTCTATATTTTAGTAGCCGTCGACTATGTGTCAAAGTGGGTAGAGGCTAGTGCGTGCAGAACTAATGACCACAGAGTTGTGGTTCGATTTTTGAAAGAGAATATTCTTGCACGATTGGGTACACCTCGCGCTATTATTAGTGATGGGGGGTCGCACTTTTGCAATAGACCATTTAGAGATCTAATGAAGAAGCATGGAGTGATTCATAAAGTGTCGACCGCGTACCATCCACAAACTAGTGGACAAGCCAAAATTTCTAATAGGGAGATTAAGCATATCTTAGAGAAGACGGTAATCCCAATAGAAAGGATTGGTCAGTTCGACTGACAGATGCTTTATGGGCATACCGTACTGCGTACAAGACTCCCATTAGAATGTCCCCTTATCGTATAGTGTATGACAAGGCATGTCACCTGCCTGTTGAGTTAGAACATAGAGCATTCTGGGCTGTTAGGCAGTTTAATTTTGATGTTGACCAGGCAGGAGATCATAGAAAGCTTCAAATTGCTGAACTAGAAGAGATAAGGAATGATGCATATGACTGTGCAAAATCGTATAAGGAAAGGATGAAGAGGGTGCACGATCAAAAGATTCTTAGGAAATCCTTTCACCCTAGTCAGAAAGTCCTTCTCTACAATACTCGTTTACATCTATTCCCAGGTAAGTTAAAATCTAAATGGTCCGGTCCTTTCATAGTCCAACAGGTTTATCCTCATGGGGCCATTGAGATTCAGAATCCCAAAGATGGTACTGTGTTTAAAGTGAATGGTCATCGTTTAAAACCATTTTTAGAGTTAAAAAATCTAGAAGTTGAAGTTATGCTTTTGGAGGATCCCGTTTATCGGGATTGATTTTTTTTAGCCATGATTCTTGTATATTATTGTATATTTAGTTTTTCTATTTTTGCTTTTCTTTGTTCTATTTCTAACAAATGTGCAGGTTTATCTTTCTGATTGGAGCTTCATCATGTTCATTTTATCTAGGTGATATCCTTCCTTTTCTTATTTACTTGTCTTTATACATTGAGGACAATGTAAGATTTAAGTTGGGGGGTGGGACTTATTTGTTTTATCATTGATACACTTCACATATTCACATGACACTTTGTTAGAATTTGAACAAAAGTTTTAGAATTTTTTTTTTAAAATTTTTGCTTAATAAATAAATTTATACAATGGTTCTTGAGCTAATATTAAGTTTCCCTTTGTCTAGCTGATGCGATAACGATGACACATTCGTCTTAATGCTCTACATGTGCATGCTTACTTCTCTTACAATTATTATTAAGAAAATTTTTATGATTGTTAATTCTCATTTCATTCGAGCACATTTGACAACTAATGCATGACTAGATGGATGAGTGAGTATAACTTAAATTTCCTGAAAAGCATAAATGTGGAGACTAAATAACCTGTGAGTATTTGAGTCAATCTTCATTTATGAGGGTTTTTATATCAATTCTAAATTCTTTTTGAAAAGCGTATTTTGTTGATTAGTCTCATTATTCTTTGCTTTGATTGAACACTAGAAAGGTATGTCCATGAAATGTAATTTCTTTTGAAGGATTCCTAATATTACTTGAACTGAAGAATTGTTGACCTTAGGAAATGACTTAGGCCATCTTTTATAGCCAACATATGAGCCTAATCCTACCTTTACATACTTATCGTTTGTAACCCTTTTGAGCCTTTTAAATAGCCTATTGTTGTTAGCCAGATATCCTTACCCTACTCTAATTTGGAGTGTAAACCCACATTTATGGCCTACCCTTTATCTAAGAATGTGTTGAGATTGTTTCTATGTATGGGTAATCATGAATAGTGAGCTTGAAAAGGATGAAAGCAGTGGAAAAAAAATAGACAAAAAGGAAAAAAAAAGCAATGAAAAAAGGAAAAGAAATGAAAAAAATGATGAAATCTCTTGTGAGAGAAAAGAGAAAAAATGCATGAAAAAGAAAAAAAAGAGATTGAAGTGAAAGAAAGCTCAAATGAAGTTAAATTAAGCTCAAGTGTTAATTTTATATCTTAACATATGTCTTAGATCTTTTAATTCCTTATATATCTTATCGTTTCATAACCCTTGCCCTAAACCTTACATTACAACCCTAAAAAGTCCTAATGATCCTTTGGAATATGGTTTAGAGGTGAGAGTAGTGGAGGGGATCCATTTATGCATTTCACTTTTCTAGTGGGATTTATCTTTTCATGAGACTCTTGTTCTTTCATTTATATCGTTTTTCATATATACATGTGAGAAGCATTTGAATTTGAATACATTTACTCTTTATAGCCCACATGTAATGAGAGCATTTACACCCTATTCTTGAGTGTTTCATTTGTTGAGTGTATGTCACGTGAGGAGTTGAGTCAAAGCATAGTTTGGATGGGGGTTGAAAGTTTTGCTTACTTTGATATCAATGATGTTATGTTGTTGTCAATGCACACACTCACAATGAGATTGGCGAGAATGAAATATTCTTATTAATATTGCTAGTTTGAGAACTTTGATGTTGCATGTGTGTCATATTGTCTGTGCTTGTGGGTGTTTCGATGTCTTTGTTGAGTTATTTACATTGGTGAAGAAAGGGAATTATATTTTATAAAAGAACCATTGTATTTGAATTTTGTTGGTATATTCACTGCAAACCATCACGAGACACAACTCGTCCACTTGGATTAACCTTGGGGTTTAAAGGCTTATAGTATACGCTAAATACTATCGTGTTCCCTACGAAAGTGGCTTAGATTTACGTAGGATTTTATTTATTTTATTTTCTTAGTTTTTGCTTTGCTCGAGGACTAGCAAAGTATAAGTAAGGGGGAATTTGATTTGCCAAGAAATTGGTATATTTTAGCCTATTAATTTATACTGTGAAGAGTATTTATTATTATAATTACTGTGTTTTAATGTTTTTCAGGTGTTTGGAATTAAACGAAGAAATACGCCATTTAATTGTCAATGTATTGCGTCTGTATTGGGTGGATAGGAATTTGCAATGAGTTGATATGTTTTTTTTACATGTGCTTTTATTTTGGTCCCACTTTAAAAGTTATAATGAAATATTGCTTTTTGGAACATGGACTATCAACAGGAGTTTTAGTGGTTTAGCAAGTTTCATTGGTTAAATCCTGGAGCCAACAATTTATAACAAGTTTAGAAGTCAAACATTCCAATTGTGGGCCAGGCTCGGTTTCAGCCATTCTTTTGTTTTAAGTGGCGGGTGCAGTAATGTGTTATGAAATAAAATACAACAGCCAACCTTTTAATTAAAAAGCCCAAAAGGAATGCACAAGGGTTTTTTTAGAAGGGGCATCACGGCAACACTGGTAGGATATATAGATCGCAGCAGCAAAGCTTTAGAGGACGCAGATGGTAGCAGAGAAGAAGCGAAACTGCAGCAGAGATTTCGGTTTTGATTTTTTTTCTCTCTCTCTCTCTCGGCAATTGATGAGTACAATTCTTTCATTTAAATTTATTCTTTGTGTTTGAATAACAGTTTTTATTCATAGCAGTTTAATCTTTTTGGAACATTGCAAATCAGGATTTATTTATTTATTTTCTTAATTAGTTAGTACATTTAATTAAGTATTATGTTAATTTAATCATGCATTATTTAATGATGTTTTGTGTTTTAATTGCAAGCATGCTAGGCTAAGTTATTTTCTAGGGTTGAGGATGAGTATATTTGGTTGATTCTATTGCACAAATTCATGCCAATTGATCCTACAAATTTAGTGTTTTCATGTTAAAAATAATTCTTACTATTGAATGCCTATTTTTATTGAGATAAAAATAAAATTGGATTCTCATTATTATTTGTTGGATTTAGTTTATGATTTGTTAAAAACGGATATAAATTGTGTTTTGATGGAAATAATGAGTGTTTTGATTTTATATATATGTTCGGCTATAGAAGAATTAACAATTTGATTTTACAAAATAATTGGGCTTAATTGAATTTATTTTCCGTATTTAATAGAGTCGAGAGACCAAATTAGTGCGAGATAAAAAGTAGAATTATTTGGGCATGAATATAAGGAAGATGATATCAAATATATGATTCCGCCACCCTAGTATTTTATTATTGATTATTTTATTTGCATTTTTAGTTGATAAATCTTCATCCAAAATTTCTAAGCTAGATTAGGAATTAATTAGAATTAGTGAGTGAGTTAAAATACATTCCATCCGTCAAGTCCTTAGGGTTCGACCTCGCACTTCTGAGCTATACTAGATATTCGATTCGTGCACTTGCGAGTATATAAAATTTCCACAACACCACTTTATCAAGGGAAAATTTGTCTTTACAAGTATTCATTTGAATCTAAATCTGAAATACCCATCTCAGTCATCTTATAGCCTTCATAACATATCAAGAATGAAACCCAATATTACAAGCTCCGATCTATAAGTGGCAAACTACAGACCATATCCATTTATGATCTGTAGTTTACAAGCCATCAAAAAATTCCAACGAAAACAACAAAATAGCTCGAATTGCCAAACAATAACTATCCCCGATCTGTAAATCCAACCCACCAAACAACAAAAACATTGTTTCCAATTGCCAAAATATAGTCAAAAACAATAAGTGAAAGAGGAGAGAATAAGAGAGAGCAACTTTATGTTATTGTGACTTTAACTTGTATGGAATTCCATCAGATTGGTTTTAAAAATCTCACCTATGGCTATGAAATTTCAATTTATATAATTGGAGATAGTCCAACAACCTATCTAGGTAGACTCTGTTCGTTAGATCTGACTTCATATATATGTTTGATTGTATAGAGAAAAAGATCTATGAGAGGAAAAAGATGATAATGGTGATCTGGGTTGGTTGAGGCTTGTTCATCCATGCTCCTAGCTAGATCCTTATCTGCGTTTGTTTTGAATGAGTTTTTAGTTTTAGATCCCCATTAAATGTTTGGGAATGAAGCTTTGGAGTTTTTTTGATTTCTTCTAATTAACTAATAATTTAATATAATGCTTGGGACTGAAGCTTTGCAGGTTTTTTGATTTTTTCTAATTAAGAACTAATTTAATATATTAAAGTTTTTAAATTTTTTCAAAAAAATATATATTTTATATTTAAGTCGATTTAATGATTTCATTATATACGTAACACATTCTTTTATATTTTTTTGTATTTTCATTTTATATTTTTGTAGTAATTTATTTAAAATTTGAATTACGCTTTTTCCCTTTCTTATTTATTTGTTTGTCTTTTAATTTTGATGTTTTGTTTTTTATATTTTAATTTCTAATATTAGATGTGAAAGAATTTTGGTTGTCTTTCTCTCTTCATCAAATGGTTTGGGATTTTTTAAAAAAATAATAATAATTGATGTTTGAATTGTTTTAATATTTTTTAAAAAGTATGTTTTTTTCTTTTATATTTAAGTTTGTTAATGATTTCATAACATGAATAATAATTATATTAATTTTCAAAAATAAAAATAATAATTAATTTTCAAAAAAAATAATTATATTTTTTAAGTTTGAATTTATTTTTAGGAATTTTAATTTTTAATTTGTGTATTATTATGAAAACACTTATGAATAATGGTAAAGACATTACTCGAATTCAAAATTTACCCAAATTTCTCTTATTTTAATAATATATGTAATATAACTAAATATTGTTAAAGACAACTTTGCCCTTAATAAATTGGGTTAGGTCGAACTTGGATCGGATTTAGGTGAAATTTGGGTAAAAGGAATGAAAACGACAAAAAATGCCACTTTGAGGACCAATTTGACAAAAAAATGCACTTTGGGGATGACTTTGGAAGTCAGCGATAACTTAGAGGGACATAAGTGATATTCTGGTTAATATTATTTAGTTATTAATTGAATGATTTTGATTATTTTCAATAGAAATAAGGATATAATAATATTATTTAGGTATACTTACATAACATCCAGCTATTTCTTAGAATAGAAGTCTAGGTTCGATAATAGCATAGCATTATGTCAATATTCAATTACATTCATATAAAAAATGTTAAACTGATGCATAACTATTACATTGAATCATGATAGTAGTTTCTTATTTTTTGAGTTGAAGGAGTCATAACTCTCTATAATGATTTTGCTTATCATGATTTGTTTCAAATTCTCCAATTGCACATTTTCGTTGAGGTTTAGTGCCCATAATTTTTTCAAGAGCACTTTTAAATCTAGATTATTTTGACTTCAAGAGCACTTTTCACGTAATAGGTGAAAACAATTCCTCTTCTTTCGCTTCAACATCTTCCTCTTCATCATCATCATCCATTCTCATATCTTGAGGTGTATCTCCGGTCACACATTCAATTTCTTCGTCAGACACGTCGATAATATTCTCATCTGGGTCCAATTCATCAACAATGACTTTTTCTCTTGCATTAAGTTTTAGGACAGTCTTGCAAACATGAATTGAGCAAGCACCTTTAATAGATAACTCATAAAAATACTCATTAAATAACTGTACCGCATTGCTTGATTTTGTTCAAAGTCGACACTCATTAGAGGAACAATTACTTCTTCACCATTACTCATATTAGTATCTCTTGTCCATTGAAAACGATCATGTCATCAGGTATTTGTGAAATACTTTTGAACATGAAATATCTCAAAATGTGCTTGCAAATTTGACTAGAATGTGAAAATATTTGGCAAGTATATTTTATTGACCCTACTTGACGATTGTTGACAACTTCATGGTATCTCCTAATATTTTTAATTACATCAGCCCTATATACTGCATATACCTTTATATCAATAACACATAATTTACTTACTTTGTGAATGTTGTACTTCATAGAATCCACAAGTTGAACTTAAAAACGTCTAAATATCTCCTTTGTACATATACACTTTTGCATCATGCACTTTCAAAGATAATCCACATACCATACTCCATTTGTGATGAGTTGGTACTTAATCAACCTTTCTCTCTCTCTCTAATGAATTATTTCTCTCAATAGCCTTTTGAGTTTTGACCTCAAATTATTTCATCTCTATTGAAGCATTCACATATACATAAAAAAAAATGGTTCATTAATTTGCTTCTTCCGATGGTTGTCGTTCCAACAGCAAAAAAATTTTGTACATGACTATTTGTTCTTCACATCATACAAACTTCTGAGCCACTCATTGTTATACAATTCATAATCCCTCATTAGAATTTTTCAACACTCCCCAAATCCCGCTTATGAAAAATGAATTATAGACAAAATCATTAAATTCTAATTTGAATTATGGGTGTTCAGAATAAATATGATGCAACTTTTTGGGAAATTTATTGCTAACATGTCCATAACATAGTACATGATAAGTGAAAGGGAATACCCTAGAAATAGCATTGCTCATGACTTTATCTCAGTCAGTGATGATGGTTGTAGATATCCTGTAGTCCATGGTATCGAACTACGTCTCTAAGACCCAAACGAAAGTGTCATATGAATCATCCCTTAACTATACAAATCTAAAAAAGTTAGAGTGATAATGGTGGTTAACCCTAGTAAATGGAACAAATGGCATCTAATACTTATTTGTCTTATACGTAGTGTCAAATGTTACAATGTCTACAAAACATTGATACATTTATCTTGATCAGGTGTCTACCCACAAAACACAAGTTATGCGATTGTTATCACTTGATCTGACATGAGTAAAAAATTACTCACACTTTCAAATTTAAGTTTTTTCAAATAATTGACTACAACTTGTGCATAATTTTCATATTCCGATTCACGCCTTAAATCCCTAACTACATTCCTAATATACATATCACTAAAACCAAAGTTTTACATCCCTCCACCCATTGTACTCAAAACGTTTGTCATCCTACTAGGTCTATTACCAGTCTTATTTAAAGTGTCAATTAATTATCTTGCTATAGGAATAATATTTTTGTATATCTCAATCAAATCTACGTTGGTAGGTGTTACTAATTGATGATTGTGATTCAACTCAATGATAAAAATACGCCAATGATATCCTTTCTTACTATGGACACAAACATTCTAATTTTGAATAATGTGCATCCCATAAAGTCTTTTTGTCTTGTTATTTTATCATTATCACATTTATCATTTGATAAAATATTTGCAGCCATTGGTCTACCTGCTTTTTTACATATATATAACATAGAGGACAAATCATCAATACAAACATGTTTATGATTTGTACCTATTTTAATCTCAAATCCAATTTAGTGTTCATAAGTTATATACAAAATTTCAGCTTCTTCTAACTTAGAAGACAATTGACCAACATATGGAATCATTTCAATTTTAATACTTTCAATTGATAGTATGGTTAATTTTTCAAGGGATGACACCAAAGCTAAATTTCTACAACTGGTGCGAAAATAGAGGCACAAATAAAGTAAAATATCAGGATAGAGATCTAATATCTCATTTTAGAGTATTCATGACTCTATTCCGCCAGCCTTAGTAGGAGAATGTGAAAAGTCTGTTTTAACCCTCTTTTAGCCGGGCATTATTTGGAATAAGCCTGTTGCCGATAATAGTAGTAGCAGCACGAGGTTATTTTAGTCTCTAACCACAAGTAAATTAGTAGGAGCGGAGGCATTATTTGGAAATCCATTAATGAGAAAAAGAAAAAAGGGGGGGGGGGGAGGGGGGATTATAAATATCTTATTAACCCTTCAAAGCAATTGAATTTATTTATGCTACACATAATTTTGTTTTTTTATCCTTTCCTGAAAATTATGAGTTTTTAAAATAAAGGGTCTGTAACGCCCCCAAAATTCCCGCACTCTAGCTACGACGGACCTTGTGTGTTAATTTCATATATCTATCGACTTAACCAATGATCCCATAATCATATTGGTTGAATTAGTCTTATTTTAGACTATACATAAAAAATTTCTCTTAACTTTGTCCCTGGATCTTAACTTGATCTCAATCTCATAAGTATACAAGTATCAACTTGTATTTCATCCGTATAAATGGATAAAACCATATATAACAGTCTAATTTTAACCTTAAGATTTAAATATTCTATAACTTTACATGTTCTAACATCCACGGTATTAAATCATTAGGACGGCTCTTGGGAACAGAGAATCCCACGGAGAATGTTTGTATCTTCACCCGTGATAAATGTTTGTATCTTTATTCGTGACAAATGGTTGTATCTTTGTCCGGTGCAAAATCCTCTTTCAGTACAGAACATTACCCAACTAGTGAAAACCCTCATTTGAAACATATTTGTTTATAGTGATATCTCTTCATATCAATAATCCTACTTATATGGTATTTAGAATAGTAATAACGAGTTATACTTGGGTCCAAGGAACCTTAACGATGGATTTGACCAGTCAACATCGCTTAGTCCTGTCTCGGATGTACATCACTCACAAGTTATTTACCGATCCTCGTCCAGATAAATAAATTATTATCAATACTATGTTAAGTTTTAACAATTCTAGGTTATATCAAAATAAAGACATAACAACATTCTAATGATAATAATTTATATCATTCATTCAATATTCGGTTACATATTTGTTTGTTCGTATTACAACAGTCATTATGACTTATACAAATACAAGTAATAAACATGAAAACCTAATCTACGCTTTATCTTTATGTTCATGATCTTCTTAACGTTCTTTTTTAATCTGCAAATAAGGTTTTATTCGCAAGAGTGAGCACGACGACTCAACAAGTCTAACATACAGCACATACGCAGTTTATGCTTTCATATAAACTTTAACATACCTTGACTAAACATAATTCTCCATTTAATATCACATATAACTCGCGTTCCAACAATTTATATCACATTGACAGACAAAGTATATAAATCATGTTCATAACTCGTAAACATAACACATAACATTTAGAAGGCTTGCAACCATCAGTTAAAGACTTCACATAACATTTATCACATAATAAATAACACATAAGGGTTTAGAACTTGCCTTGAAACTGTTTTAGGGTTTCCCAAGAAATCGTTAAACGCCTATAAAAAGGGTTACGCGACCCCGAACACTAATTTATCAAATTTTCCTTTTGAATAAGTCTTATAATAACTTAACTAGACTATTTTCATTGGTGGAATCATTTCGTTAAGTGGCAAACTCAAAACCTTATTTTTCAGTGCTTGAATCCGAAGGTTCCTTATAAAAATTTCGCTTCGACCTCTTTTATTGCGACAGTCATAAGAAAATATTTTGAAGTGATTCTTGAGTCTAAATTGCTTAGAATTTCGTGATCTACAACTTTCCTTTAGGTTTCTAAGGCAGATTCAGATTTTAATATTTTCGGATTTTAGCAAAAACATTCTGCGACTATATTAGACTTATCTTTCTTTGATCCAATTGGCAAAACACGATACCTCAAGCATTAATTTGCTAAGATAACATGTTCTAACACTCCATAACACTTCATAACATAAAAAAATAATAAATCATAAACCTACTTATGTACGATTTATGATTTTTTTTCTCAAGAACAAGAAGAACGAATCGATGAACACGAAGAACAAAGTTTCATCGTTCTTCGTTGTGACTACTAAAACTTGATGCCACGAGCATTATTTAGCAAGGCCATCATGTTTCATCATCCCATATCACTAAATTACAAAATCATAAATCTACTTATGTAAGAAATTATGACTTTTACTCAAGAACATACGAAGAACGAAAAATCGTACATGGTAACGACTTATGTTCTTGAGCTTTTGGATTTCATACTTGAAATAATTTGAGCATTATAACTGCTTACATATGTGATTATAACACTTTAGAATTGACAAAATTTGGTCATTATAACGACTTGTTTACTTGATTATAACAATTTATAATAATGCTTCAAAACATACGAAGAACACGGAGAACGGATAAACCGTACATGGCTACGACGTACGTTATTGAGTTTTAAACTATGAAATGAAATTTGACATAACAACGACTTGCTCAAGTCATAAGGAACACGGAGAATGAAAAATCGTACATGGCTACGACTTATGTTCTTGAGCCTCGTCGATAAAATTAAACATTACAATAACTAAGAATCATACCTTTTATTATTGCAAGCTTTAACTATTTCTTTACAATCTCTTGATTATAGGAATTTTGCTTTGAAAATTATTGAGAATAATGAAGAGGTTAGCTCTCTATTTATAGGAAAATCAAGGGTCGGGGTAGTTTGGTCATTAGTTTAAAAGTCAAGGGCATTTTAGTCTTTTTGCGCATTATTTAATTAATAAAACTAAAATAATATCTAGATATTTTCCAAGACAAAAACGTCCACTAGCTTCTAGAAGCTTCCCGAGCTGTTTTGTCATTATTTCTTCCGATTTTGGTATATCGGATAAATCGCGTGCGATTAATTTAAAATATTTCGCATTAGTAATATAAGTTTTAATTACTTATACGTATTTTATTAATAAAATACATCATACAGTATTAATATGATGTCTCGTCTGACCCTCGAAGTTTTTCTTGAATTAATTTCGGATAATCTTCCGTGTATTTTTCTCAAATATACCTACCGAGCTACGCAATTGATAAATTTCTTTCATTCTAGACACAACTTATGATTGAATAATATAATTACGTATTAATCTGATAAATTTGATTATTCAAATGTAATGTTAACCTATCTCGTGTTCTGTTTGATGAAAACAATACGGATGAATTAGCAGTTAATTATATAACAGTCTGATTCCAACTAAATGGTTAACTTCTACTAATTTAAAATTTTGATTTTCTTGAGTTTTGTTCCGAATGAACCCTATTTTGTAAAGTGAAAAGTTCAAAAGACTTGACACATTTTTTGGTGAATAGTGTTTTTGGCGACCATTTCTCAGAAAAATGGTTTGACGACCAAAAAGTCGAAAAAAATATTTTTCATCTTTTTCCTATTTCGGCTTATTCGTGACGCGCTTTTCGAGAAAAACTTTTATTGCTTATTACGCATCGCTGATGCATACAAACACTATATCTTTCAGCGGAACGTTCAAAAATGGAAAAGATTTCCGTTTGAAGAGCGTTTTATGTTTTATTTTTGGAAAAATTTCAGTGGCTCCCTGGTATTTATTCCCCATATAAATACTATATCGTGAAACGTAAAAAGTCAAAATGTCAAAAAGAACGTTCAAAAAGATGACAAACGTTTTCTCGTAAATCGTGACATTTTTGTCTTTTTTCCTTGAAAATTTTATTGATTCCCTGACATCTAAACCTCATATTATCACTATGTTGTGAAATGTAAGAAGTCCTACAGATGAAAAAAATAGTCAAACGAATGAAAAACGTCACCTCGTGAATAGTGCTTTTACACGTTTTTCGAGAAAAACTTTTATTAACTGTTATGTGTTTTTAAATCGTGGGAATGTTGAATCTTGAAACGGAATGTCAATTTGACATACACGTTTCTCTCAAGAGCCTATGTTATTTTCTAGGGTTTAGACCCTAGGGTTTAGGGTTTAGGTTTTAACTTTTTTCCCAATTTAGGTTTTTGCCTTAAATTGACTTCTGATTTTTTAATAAGTGTTAAGGTTAACCACTTAAACCAAAACACAAAATTCTACACATAGATAATTCACATAACTCATTTAAAAACTCAATTCAAGTTTTACTAATCACATAACACAAATTAGGTTAAACATTTTTAACCTTTTAGGTGTATACGATTGTAATTTCGACTCGTATATATTCTTTCAGATAGCTCAGGGTATGCTTGAACAATCCTTCTTTAGGTTTTGAATTGACAACCCTGCTTAGATCTTATTAGAACACTTTTGAAATGTTTTGGACATTACAATCAACCCAATTTACAAGAATTTCGTTCTCGAAATTAACTTTACAATTAACTTTAGTCATTTAATATCATATTTATAAGTGCTATAAATTATTATTCAGGATATTATAGGGTCTCCTCAATTAATCACTCTATTTATTTATCTATTTTCATATCTACTTATAGTTTTCTATCTCCATGTTTTCCATATTTATTTCTGAAATCTATAATTAGTCATATTTTAAAGATTATTCTCATAAAACTTTTAGTGAAACAAGGAATAGGTAGAAAATTTTCAACAGTACACCAATGCAATTCGATTTTATAATTTACCACATACATTTTGTGATTTTAACATTTTTTATTCTTTTTTTAATTACTTAATTTTTTTTCTTTTTTCTTAAAATATATACCGTTCGAATTTGAGACTTTATGAGGTAAAAAAAATAAACTATTATCATTAGACTATCATTTATGGGCTAGTTACTTACGTAGTAACATTTGTTAATTAATTAAGCTACTCGATCGATTTGGACTAAAATGACATTTTTTATATGTTAAATATAATAATCCTATGAAGAAATGTCAAATCCGCGTCAGATGATAATATTTTTATTTTTATTTCATTATGGCCTCAAATCAGTGTCTGCTGTTTGACTTACCAACTTGAGTTATAAAATTATGAAATTAGCCTGTTTTTCACTCGGTCTAATAAAATTTAATTATTTTAATGGGAAAGTTGTTATTAGTTTATGACAAGTTTGACGATATTTGATTAATAGATTAGGTAGCTTTTGTTGTTCTGGATCTTTTAGATCAATAAACTTATTGACTAACTAAGTAATACGGCTGCCCACGTACCGGTGTATGCACATCTACAGCTCATTGGTTACCACCGCCACCGGA
Source organism: Hedera helix (assembly GCA_947179155.2). Classification (NCBI taxonomy): domain Eukaryota; kingdom Viridiplantae; phylum Streptophyta; class Magnoliopsida; order Apiales; family Araliaceae; genus Hedera; species Hedera helix. The sequence goes on along the minus strand of OX359269.1, from coordinate 30,074,629 downwards.
TAATTCCCACCCTAAATGAAAGTCTCATTCAATAGAGATTTTGCATTTTATAAAAGGTAGTCAAACGATCACTCAAATCTTGGTTTAATTTCGTAATTCAATTTAGATAAGATAAGAGTGGTGATAATATGAAATTGATAGTTGCAGACTTAATTATATAAGTTTAGAAAAAAAAATGAAAAATAATAATTTAAGCCTTAAAGGCAAGCCCTATTCACTTCTATATATCATTCTGAGTCTCGTCCTTTCTGTTATATGGCATCCACCATTCTTTTTGACAGCATCAAATAATTCAAAACTTAATTTAAAAGTCATATTTTGAATCTTTTTTTTATTGCGTAAGCTCATACATTTGAGTCTACTACTCCGCAAGTAAGCTGCTTCTAAATTTTTCCTCATAATTTCTCCCTTAGCCTCTACTTATGTTCTCCCCACTCCTAAAATAAAATGTATATCTAGAGTTGAATAGTTTAGTTTTTCCATGAACCCCCTAGCATAACATGCATCCCGAGAATCAAAATTGAATTTTAATAATATAAGTTCTCCAAATATATGTTTAAAAAATACGTATTACCTTTATTAATTAAGAAAAAGATTAAAATATTAATTTGACTGAAACATGAAAAACATGGATGCGAAAAGATATGAGAGAAAACATTAATTAGTCAATGTGATGAAAACAATTTGGATTGAGAAGCTATAGAAAGCTATAGAAACATTAATTAGTCAAGCTATCACGAATTTCTATTTGGCAGGTCACTGTTAGTCTGGAGCATTGGGATTGACTTTCTATTACATGAAATTTTATCAAATTCATAACTTGACTCCTAAAATAATTAGACTTATAAATCGATATATAAAATTTCTAATTGCTTATATATTGATCCCAAAATCAATATCTGACAAAAATTTACCGGAATGGCCAATTTGTCAACAAACCAATTTATTTTATACAGTTTAACCGTATTTAGATACAATTTCACTTAATTAAAAAATTAAAATATTTTTAATGAATAAATCAAAACCAATAACAAATGAATAAGAAATGTCTCTTTCATCTCTCCTCTTAATTATATACATCACAATCTCCAGAACTTCTTCTCTATCTCTCTCGCTTCAAATTTGCATTTCTGTGATTATTTGTTCTTCAACACTGTCTATCCTAATAAACATGGATGAATGTATACTGAATTAATGTTAAATTTTTTTGCCATTTGCACTCCATTGTAGAACAAAATATGCATAATCTTAAGCTTTTTAACCTAATAAAACGCAAATGAAAAAAATTGAAGTGCAAATATAATTTTTTTTAATGTTAAAAGAAAATACAATATAAATGACATTCTTCCCATAAACCGTCTAAGAATTTCAAAATACTCATATAGATATTGAAAATAAAATAATATTATATAATGTCGTCGCGGGATAAATGTGATCTGCATATAGTAACAAACTAGTGAACTGACTGTCGTAGTCGTTGGAAAAAACCTTCTGATATAAGAATTAGTACAGACATTAGAGGCATTAATTGAAATGAGAAACATTATATTCTAGAGTGTAAAAGCTTAACTTAGGCTTGTAGCATTCCATATTTATAGGTGAGAGAGAGAGAGAGAGAGAGAGAGAGAGACTTGCGCTTGGTGGAGGATTTTCCTTGGGCTTTTGAGCCTTATATATGGGGCCTAATTGGTGATATTCTACTTCTTAACAGACATTGCACAATTTTATTAAGTTTGAGTCAGCAAAGAGATCGACAAACCCACGCATGGACAACAATTGATCTCTCAAATAACCAACGGTTAACACAAAACAAGCCTTGGAATGTAAAATTGACTTTCTACTACCTCATTATCCCTTGCAAAATACAGACTTTGTTATAAAATTATTGTATACTTATATTTTTATATTATATTATGTTAATGTATTAACTAAAAAAAACAAATTAATACCGTGTGCGATGATTTTCACAAAAAGAATTATTTCTTTCTAAAATATATCATTTAACTAATAATATTTGATGTATAACCAAATATTGATGAAGAATAAAATAAATTTAAGAATTTACAATAATAGTCCATCTATTTATATAATTTAAATAATAGTATTCATCTTTAACTTAATAATTTATTTAGGGAATTGATATTTCCATTAGGAAAATAGATATTTCTGTAACACTCGTCTCACATGAATAGTAAATGAAACACACACTCATGTTCTCACATGAATAGTAAATGAAACGCACACTCATGTGAGTGAGACCTTGTGAAATTATCAAAATTTTTTTGTAAAAATAGTATTTTCCTCTATTTGTTTATACATTCATCTATTTCTGTAATAGTAAAATATTATTTAAACTCAAATAGTATTAATCTTTAAGCTCAAATAGTATTTGTTTTAAATATGTTAGAATAAGATATAGTGGTTAGTAGATAATTATGATAGTAAAAATGTAGATGAAAATATCTAAAAATCAAGTAAAACAAAAATAGTTTATTTTCCTAAATTTTAGGGTAGATAATTATAATAAGAATGTATATGAAAATATTTTGAAATCAAGAAAAGAAAAAATAATTTCTTTTTTAAATTTTTTTTAAGGTTCTATTCCTAAATTTTAGGATTGAAGGACCATATAAACTTACAAAATTGTATTTATACTTAATCTATTTATACAATATAAATGATAGTATTCGTCTTTAAATTTATTGGTTTATTTGTTTATATATTCATCTATTTAGGTAACAATAAAGAAATTATTATATAATTAAATATTATTCTTATCTAGAAAAAATTTTAAAGAACACTAACTAAATTTAAAAAAAAAATGTATGAGCATAAAAGATAGTGGTAAGTAGATAATCATAATAGTAAGAATGTAGATGAAAAGATTTTAAATCAAATAAAAAAATAAAAAAATAGTTTCTTTTTTTAAATTGTAAGTTTCTATTTCTATATTTAGGGTTGAAGGACCTTTCCAAAATTTTATGGTTGAGAAACCATTTTGCGTACGATAATTTTTATAAAAAAAATTATTGTCTTCTACAATATATTATTTAACTAATAATGTATAACTGATTATTGATGAAAAATCAGATAAATTTTAAATCTAAAATAATAGTTCATCTATTTATATAATATAAATAAAAGTATTAATCTTTAAATTAATACTTTATTTGAATATATATTCATATATTCATTTATTTATGTAATAGAAAGTACTATTTAAGCACAAATAGTTGTACTTATCTAATTTAACTACAAAAAATTATTATATAAATAAATATTATTATTATTATCAAAAATATGCATTTTAAAGGACACTGTTAAAATAAGAGATAGTGGTAAATATAAAATTACGATACTAAGAATGTTAATTTAAATTTTTTTGAAATCAAATAAAAGATGAAAAATAGTTTCTTTTCCTAAATTTAAGTTACTATTCCTAAATTTTAGAGTTGAGAGCTCATTTTGTACTTATATATATATATATATATATATATATATATATATATATATATATATATATATATATATATAGATATAGATTCATAGATTCATCTATTTATGCAATATGCAAAACCTTATTTAAAATCAAATAGCAATACTTGTATAATTAAATATTCAAGAATATGAGTTTTAAAAAACACTAACTAAATTTAAAAATGAATGATAATAAGATATAGTGATAAATAGATACATGTAAGAGTAAGAATATAGATGAAAAGATTTTGAAATTAAATAATAGATGAAAAATAGTTTATATTCTTAAATTTTAGTGTTGAGAGACTATTCTGTATTATATATATATATATATATATATATATATATATATATATATATATATACATATACAGTGCGTACAGAAAGTAGAGAGATAATCTTCACGTAATATAACTCTTATATTTATAGAAGCAGTTTATTAATAAAACAGAAATTATATTAACTAAAAATAGATTACAAGGATTACTTACAAGATAGCTCAGCAATCTTGAATCATAATTGTCCTAATCTAAGCTAAAAGAACTGAAAGTAGAACTTAAAGTTTTTAGAGAAAAGGTAGAGAAGGAACGAGTAAAGAGAGAAAATAGAACTGAGAACAAGACCTACCTTGAACTCTTACAAACCATGACTTAAATATACTATGGACTCATGCGTCCGTTACTATTACAATTATTAAAGTAAAAAGTACTTTTACTATTGATGAACAGTAAAAGTTGTCTTCACTTTCAACTGGTTGATTGACTAGGGGACAACATCTTTTGCTTTCGGCTGACTGATGGACTGGGGGACAACATATTTTGCTTTCGACTGACTGATTGACTGGGGGACAACATCTTTTGCAAAAATCCAAGACATCATAATGCATAAGGGTCCTGAGCATCCTAGAATAGTTGACTGTTGTATGAATCAATACTGGTAACTGAATTATGATTAGAGATAGAATAATTTTCTTCTGAAGCTTCTTTATGGAGATCACTGACTTGATCATTAATAGTGTCCATTAATAATTTTAACTCTAATGCTGAATAATCTTTGATTGAGGAAACATCAAAGGAAGACGAAGGGCAAGAAATGAGCTCTTTATCCTTTGGTGGATTTAATTTTAAAGTTTGGATTGGAATAACTGAGACTGGGGAAAATTCTTTTTGAACTTGGCCAATAATTCTATTAACGTCGAATTTATCCCACCATTTAATGAAGAAAATACGAGAAACATAGCTGGTTTGGCTATGATTTTTAATAATAGCTTGGATTGTCTAGAAATGTGAACAGTTGACTCGACTGGCGTTTTCAGGTTGTACTGCCATTTCAAAATCCAAAGAATTTTATATTTACTAGCAAAATGGAGCATTACTGGATACCTTCAAACTTTGGATTTAATTTGGTTTTAATGAAATGGGTTACTTGATTCTGAAGTGGTTCAGGTAAAATGGAAAATGTTGGTCCATACCTAGACCACCAAATTGTGAACCAAAGAGGAATCTGACTTTTGAATTTATGGTCAAATTAGATAAACCACGAGTGACTAAATGACTGATTTTGGTACAAAAAGATTTTGTGCCAAGCTTCAATATAATCATAATACCAAAAATTTTGATTTTGGTTATTTAGTAACTGAAGATCGGATGGGTGATCATACCATTTTGCCATGGAAATAATCTGTTTAATATACAAAGAATGATACAAGACATTATATTCATCATTTTCTATCATAAATGGGCTTAATAAGAATTAACTCTGTTTGGATCAAAATATCCTTATAATAGGATAATGACTTATAAGGGGCAAAAGGAATAAAATGTCAACTAGGAGGAAAGAACTCCTAGGCAGCAAGTTTTACTGGGTCATTTTTTGGGCTCATAAAGGGGTCAACAAAAAATAGGTTAATCTCATAATTGGGAATGTATTTTGATTTTGACTGGTTGAAAGTGGGCTTTTGAGGTTCTGGTTTATAGATGTCAAAAGGCCCAATAACTGGAGGTTTACTAACTAAGGCTGGACTGTAAGGTTTGGGTATTTGGCCCAAAACATGGTACCTGTTTACTAAGTCCACTGCAGGGACTGGGTTTACTGGGTGAGGAACAATAGCTCCTTTAAGTTTACTGGACTGAGTTGGGGTAGAAGAACTTTCTTTGCCACAACTACTACTACTTCCTCTCATACTCATTTCTGTAGAATTGTTTGGAGAAACTCTTAGGTGAGAAAATCAGGAATTGAATTATTACTACCTTTAATATATTCTATATCAAAATCAAAAATACTTAATAAAGCTTGCCATCTAGCAAAAATTTGCTTAGAAACAATATTTTCAACATCTTTATCTAAAATATATTTTGCAGATATGCAATCAATTCTTACTAAGAAATTTTGATTTAATAAATCACTTTGAAATTTATTAATACATAAAACAAGTGATAAAATTTCCTTTTTAAAAGTAGAATAATTTACTTGTGTAGAATCTCATGCACGAGAATAAAAAGAAACAATGTATTTTAGTAAATTGGGAGTTAACTTTTGTTTGAAAATACCTCCAAAACTAATTTTAGAGGTATCAGTTTCAATAATTTTGAATGTCTCAGTATTGGATATTGCCAAGACAAGGAAGTGTCGTGAAATGCTTTTTTACTTCTTCGACAATAGAAGTGTGAATATCAGTCCAAGGTGGAGAATTACTTTGTAATCGTTCAAATAATGGTTTACAAATTCTTCGCAGATTTTTATAAAATTCACCAATATAATTTAGGGAACCTAAAAATCTTAGAAACTGATTTTTATCTAAGATCTTGTCTGAGAATTTGCTATCAAACTGTATAGCTCTAGCAACATGCTGAATTTGACTATATTGAATAACATTGTAAGACCCCGAATTTTATGAAATATAAAATTTAATTTTTCTTCATATATTTATTTTTCATGAAACAGTAAGTGGTTAAATTAACGAAATTGAAAGTTAAGGATGTTATGTGCAAATTTTATTTTGTCGGACAATATTCGTTTTGTCGGGGAATATTCGGGCCGTACGACGGCGCCGAAATAACTAATTATTGGTGGACCCCACAACGGAATATTTATCGGATATAGAAAACGACAGAAGTAATATTTTTAAATAAAAATAGTCAACGGTGTTAACTGTTAAAATACCGGTGATAATAGAATAGTAGCATACGGTAATTTATGGTATTTTTCTGTAGCACACGGTACTCTACAGTAACACACGGTATTGCACAGTGTCTCATATTATTGGTCTGATAATTGACACCGTAACTGTTGCGTATCATTTCATCAATAATTGTCACTGCATAATATTTTATGTTATCAATTCAATAATTGTTGCTACACAGTATTTTGCATTATTGATTCAATAATTGTCATTACACTGTATTTCATATCATTGAGTCAATAATTGTTGGTACACTGTAGTTTAAAATTATTGAACCTAAAAATTGTCACAGTAGCAAATACACTATAATTTATATTATTAAATTAATAAAAATATGTAACGTGTTTCTTACATTATTGTGGTAACATTATTTTATTTTACATGTTGGACCCACATGAAGAATAATGAAATTGAATTTGGTTTTGCTGGAGAGAAATGGAAAAGGCGTGGGCTGCGTTGCCTTTGCTGAATTCTTCAGCTGGCGTGCAGTACGCCATTCACCTACCGCACATAGTAACTTATTTTCTCCAATAAATAGCTTGCTTAACTGAATAGAAAAATCACACCTAAAACATAAAATTTTTCTATAAGAATTTTATGAGTTTTCTCTGAGAATAGTAAGGCTATTTTGAGTGTTTGAAAGCCAAAAGGAGTGCAGAAATTTTTCAAGTAAGTCTTTTATTAAAGAGTAGTAATTTCATAAATTTCTATTTTTCACGGTATTCACAAATCTTCCTTTAGAAGACTCTTCTTTAAGAAGATTCATTTTTAAAAGCTTTCTTTGGAAGATTTATTTTGAAATACTATTTTAAAAACTATTTTAAAGTTGTTATATTATACTACAAAAATTATGTTAAATATATATAATTTTGATAGTTCATATTATACGAGTTATCATACACTTTGAAATTTATATGTGGTAATTACTAATTTTATTATAAATATATAGGTTGATCAACCTCATTTAAATCAATATCCAGTCACGTGTTAAGGTAAGGAATACCATTCATTTTAAACTCTTAAATTTACTGTGGTAAGGAATGTCATTTTTTTTGGAATATCATCTTCTTTCATATTCTATTATTTAAACTTACCACAGTAAGGGATTATCATTCTTTGATTCTCAAAAATAATATCGTTTCTTTCTTAAGATGTGCCATTTATTTCCATGTATTAAATTGTGGGAATAACCTTACGGCGCGGATTACCGCATGTTGGTGAATAACCTATCATATTCATTCCTTATTAATTTCTGAGAATAACCTTACGGCGCGGATTACCGCCTGTTTGGTGAATAACTCTTTGTATTCAAATTGATGGGAATAACCTTACTACGCAGACTACCGCCTGTTGGTGAATAACCCTTTGTAATTATTTGTCTCTTGTGGAAATAATTTGTCTACACGAATTATCACATGACACTTTTATTCCATATTCATTTGTAATATCATTTTCTTTCATATTCGTAAATGTTATTATTTTCCTTTATACTCATAAGGGATACCATCTTTTTCATCTTCCATTATTCAAACTTACTATGGTAAGGGATATTAATTTCCTTCACCTTTTGTTAATCAAACTTGCTACGGTAAGGGATATTATTTTCTTTCATACTCCTAAATCGAAACTTATTACGGAACTATTGCTTCTATAATTCCTGAAAATATTATATGTTCCATAATAGTTGAACTTCATTATTTCAACTGAACCTTCCTATTTACGTGAACCTTTCTATTGAACTGTAACCGTTATTCTGAACTGTGGATCTTGAATATCATTTTTAAATTTCACTCCACATCATGTTGACAATTTGGACATTATTTGAATCTGTACAAAGTAAACTTCTGATACTTATTGTTTATCATATTTCTTCTGTTCATCATTTATATTATTCTAATCGTCCAAAATCAAGTTGTTGTGAATATCTGTGGCCGGGGGCACAAATGTGATATAATTGTTGAACAGATGATAGGTTAAAGGTGATATAATAGGTTAAAGGCGATAATATGCTTCTTTCTATGCCAGAAAGCATGCGGTAAATCAGAATAAACATTCTTAGTTAATAAGTCATGAAAATCTTTTATTTTCTTTAGAAGATTATTATTTTGTAATTGTTCTTCAATCCTTTTATACTTAATTTCATCTTTTAGGTATTTTAAATGATTTGTTTTATTATTTAAGATATTTAAACTTTTAAAAATTGACTCATTTTGAATAATTCTCACTCTTAGGTTTATTAATAAAGGGAAATGTTACCTCTTAACTTAAGTGTTTACTAGTTAAACCATTTGTATTAGTAGTAAAAAGGTATAATAATTATAGTAAAAAGGTATAATAAATATATAAATGATAATCCTATAATAATCTTATCTGTCATGTTTTTTTTTTTTATTAAAACAAAATATATTTCAAAAAAAATATTATTTTGACAAATATGAACTTTAGATAATTTATAATTTACATCAATTTTACTTCCATTAGCTGAAGTCATTCTTTTAGTAGTTTTTATATAATACCTAGTTGGGATTAAACATTCTTGAATACAATTCAAGTCAGCCCCAGTATCTACTAAGGCTGAAATTTCTAGAGTGAATGTTTTGTTAATAGTTATAGTGACTTTAATATACCATTTCTTAATGGTAAGAGATTTTAATATTTTTAATGACAATCCTTGTTGACTAAGGGCTTTATTATCACTATCTTCATTATCACTATCTGAGTTATTAACTTTAAAAGTTTCAGCTTCTCTTATATCCTCACTATCAGAGGAGCTATTAATTAACAATGTATCTTTTTCTTTAAGTTTATTAATTTCATCTCTTAACTCGGCGATTTCTGATTTTAATTTAGAAATTTCTCGTTTTAAATTATTAATCTCTTGATTTAATTCAGGTAAAGCTATTCATTTTACAAGATTTTTAAATCTTTCTAAAGTTTTATTAATACTAAAAATAGGTTTTTCTTTTAATTTATTTACCTTGTTAGTTGGAGTATCTTTATTAAAAAGATCTTTTAATTATTTAGTATATTATATTTTTAACTGAGGATCAGATATTTTACTAATTAAATTAATTAATAGATTTTGCTCCACTTCATGTTTACTTAAAACATTTAGTGTTTTATTACAACAAGTATCTATACATCCTAAGGTTACTTTAGGGTTTTGACTAAATTCACTATCTGAAGTGGAAGTGTTATCTAAGTTACTAGAGGATTGAGAATAAATATCCTCATATTCATTACTACTAGAATCATTCTCTATTCTTATTAACTCAATGATTTGATTACTATCTTCTTCAAATATTTTTAATTGTTTTAATTTTTCTTCAACTTTACATTCGTTTTTATAATAACACGATTTACCACAATTATGACAAATCACTTTACTCATATCAATTTTTTTATAACTTTTCTTTTTATACGGTTTTTTATAACTTGTATTTTTATGTGACTTTTTATAATAGCTTTCTTTGTTACTATATTTTTTATGTTTCCTGAATTTATGTTTTTTTTTTTATCATTTCTATGATGACTTCTTTTTCTAGAAAGAGCAATAGGGGGTAAACCTTATTGTTCACAAAAAGATCCTAACTCGTATTTGGCTTTGTGCTTATCTTTTCGAGCTTGTTTACTAATCTTAAAATTAATACACATTTTAAGGTCTGTTTTTTGAATTTGACTAATAATATCACCATAGGTTAAATTATCGTAATCAATAAATCATAGGTCTTTACTTAATTCTTCTTGGATTTTATGTGCAAATAAATTAGGTAATCTATTAATAATTTTTTATTTCCAGAAATGTTTATTACTATCATCACGCATCATAACTCTAGAAGTAAAAACATCTTTATATCATTTAAAATCACTTAAAGTAGGGCACGCGAGATTACTTAACTAATCATGGATCTTATCAGTTATATTACTTGGAGTTCCAATAAAATATTTTATTATTATAGAAATTAAGGTATTAACTCCATCAGGGGGGCCTAAACCAAGGGTTTCATCAAATATAGGGTTATCTTCATTATCACATTGAACTGCATGAATAATAGAATATCTGGATTCTTCAGTAAGGTATTTTTTCCACCAAGATCTAAGAATACCAGTAAATCCACTAGCCAATAGTTTAACAATCTTAGGCTGTCCTAAGTAGTGGAAAGTAGTTAAATAACTATTAGCTACCATGGACATGTGATTTAATTTATTTAATAATTCTTGTTCACTAAGGTCATCTATGTTCCATTCATAAATTTTATTAACAGAAACAGAAAATTGATTATCTAAATTCCTTTCTTCAAACTGTAAGTCTGGAGGGGTTGGTTTAGAATACCAATTTTAAGTTTGACTACTAATAGTTGAATTTTTAAAAGTTAATTTTCTAAATTAATTCTCAATTTCAGTATTTGACTCACTACTATTAGGATTCTCATTTTTACTGTCATATTTTTCAATGACAGTTAAAGTCTTAGTTTTACTAGATTCAGGTTTATCTAATTTCTTAAATAATTTATATAACGTTTTAATTAATTCTTTATTAGAATTGGATAATTCTTGACCTTGCATGTTCTGAGGTAAGTTTAACAAAGGTTTTCCAATTTTATCACTATGATCTTGACTGAGAATTTTATCTTCAATTTTTTTTTTTCAATTTTATCTAACTATTTACTTATTGTTGCCAAGTACTGGTTAGTAAAATTATTTTGTTCAATTATTTTTTTTTATCATCATTATTACCATCTGAAATTTTAAAAGGACTTTCAACAACAGATGTGTTTTTAACTGATAGAATAACTGTTTCCAATGACTAGGAGAATTTTTTGACTTATCTTCTTTTACCCATTGATTTTTAGTAATCACATTACATTTACCATAATATTTTTCATTCTAAATATAAAAAGTAATATTTATTTTTTCTTTTAAAATAAATCTTTTCCATTTATTAACTATTTTTTCTCTATCAGTTTTATTATGATTTTTACGAAATTGATGTCTTTTATTTTTAATTTCTTTTGAATTAAAATTATTAGTTAATTTTTTTCCATTTAACGTTAAAGTTTTTTTGTATAACTCTAAGTTGGTGATGAACTGCTTTTGTTTTGAAATCTGACTGTGTAGGTTATAATTGTTGTTCATCATCTTTATTTTGACTAACAGATTTATTATTATAACAGGGTTGACTAATTTGACCTTCACTAATAATTTCTTTTAACTTAATATTCTGAAGTGTAGTTTTACTTGGTAATTCTAAATTTTTTCTAGACAATGCAATAGTATTGGCCACATCTTCTATTATTAAAGATATTCTAAGTCTAGAATCATCAAAACTTATTCTGATCGTACCATCCAAATATTGTTTAATATTTTCTAGATTATATATATATATATATATATATATATATATGCATAATTACTTATTAGAATATCACGTTCAATGTTTGACTTTTTAAATAAGTTTAAATAATTTATAGAGAACGAAATTTATTAATTTTTATTTATCATGTATAAATTACAAAAAAATATTAATGACTTAGTTTAGCATATTATCTCTACATTAAATATTAATATTTTAATATTTTAGCTTTTTCAATGAATTTTGAGAGTTAATTTTGAAATTTATATTCATTTTATTCAATCAGATAAAGTATTAATTATATTTTTTAATTTTTATATGCTTACTTAAAATATCAATTAAAAAAACGAATAGAGTAATTATTGTACGGCCTGTTACGTGTCATAAATATAAATGAGAAAGAAACTAATTACTATAGCATGAAGACTTCAATTTTTCTCCTCATATCAAAAATGCAATAAATGCATCTATTTCCCTTTATGTAGGTCACACTTAATATAACTACAAGGAAAACTACTATTTCCCACGAAATTATGGCTTAAATTAGTTTATTTCCGACAAAAATAGTCGTCCAAAATATTTTCTTTATTTTAAAATTAAAGATAATATATTTTTACTTTTAAAAGTCAATTTGTAAAATTTTAAAATTCAAAATTAATATAAAGTTATTTAATTTTAATTCAAACAGATATAATAATTATAAACTAACTAAATTCAAAACCTGAACTAAATTACATTAATTTTGAGTTTTAGAATTTTACAAATTAATTGTAAAATAAGTGTTCCTTTTGTGCCCCTTCAAGATTAAGGTCAGAAGTTGAACGCTCTCATCTTTAACAGAATCCTCAATGCTGAGACTGACACTCTGACAGGACCTTAACTTTGCTTATGCAGTGAAACTAAAATTTCATGGTGAATGAAAATATCATATATTTTAGTAGGCAACTTTTAAAACCCTGCACTGGAGAAAATCTCATATGCTCGCTCCATTTCATAAAAAAAAAGTTTGATTTGCTACTAAAAAGAAATTAACAATAAATAAAATAAAATAAAGTTATTTAGTGAAACTGTATGATATGAAAAAGAAAGAAAGAAATATCAACTCATACTCTCTCTCTCTCGTCTTATTTTCCTTAATCTCTTATTTTCTCTTTTATGTAGGTCCTAATTATTACTTTCAATTCGCTTAAAATAAATATTAAGAATATTTTAAAATTAATCTAATTTATGTAAGTCTAACCTGTATTTGTTAAGTTTACAATAAAAACTTTGTATTTGCAATTACATATTTTTATCACCGTGGATATGTTCGGTCCATTGGAATGTGCTTGAAATCCTTAGGATGCGTTCAGGACCCTTACGTCAAGACCCTTAGGGATGTGTTTGTGACCTTAGGGATGTGTTCGTCTTATTTTATTTGTAATGGAGTACGAGAGTACTTGGGTTCAGTTTATTTCAAGTAAAACGCTTTTTAAAAAATGTTTTTTTGATTTTTCAATATTTGACATACCAAGAATAATACGATCAATTATAAAATAATTTTTAATCAACGAAAAACTCTTCTTTTATCTTAAGAAAATGACTTACGAATTTGAGATTCATTAATCATTTTTCAAAAAAGATATTCAACTTTGTCTCCCAATAATAAGCCTCACTTTCTATTCTCTTTATTTTTGTCATCACTCTTTAGTAAATTAATTTATTTCTCTCAATTAATTCAATTATTTTCTCCATATATATCGCTTATTTATTTTTATGCTCAAAGTTGGTAATATTTCGCTTCTCCTATTTCGTGAATTTTTGTCCTTTTTAAAAAAAACTATAATTGTTGACGCCGGGAAAATCGTCTCCTATTAATAATTACCCTTTCCAATTTTAGCCTTTTAATCATGAGAGGTGATTTTTGGAAAAGATCGACACAAGTGTCGACGAGGTTTGAAAGGTTGATTTTATGATGAGCCAATTGACCAGAGTCGCCAGTTGGTATGTTTGAAATGGATGTACCAACTCATCCGAGTTTTAGTTTTCGCAATCGTGTTGGCTCATATATGACTCCGAATTAATTGGCCTGCAAATCGAGATTCGCAAAGTTCGGGGGCTTGCTTAAGTAAGGGGAAGGTGTTAGGCACCCCTCGACTTTCGTGAAAACATGGTTACCGCAATCTTGATGCTTTCCTATCCTTTTAAAACCCTAAAATATGTATGTGTGTGTGTGTGCCTAAATGCATATTGTGGTGAATTTTGCATGAAAAGCCGCCTTGATTCTTTTGTAAAAAAAAATGTGTTTTATCTGACAAGCGTTTTTTGAACGTCTTTCGATCCATACGAAAAGGCTTTACTTTATAGTAGACATTGATTTTAATTTAAAAAACGATGAGGTTTTTATTTAGGTGCCGTTTTAGAAAAACAAGGGTTTTTAAACTTTCATCAAATAGGAATCGAGACTATACATTGCCTTTTGATAGTAAAGTAAAATAAAAAGAAGGTAACTTCTAGGAGCTCTTTAACCCTATACACCAAAGTTTAATAAAAAACGTTCATCTATTTTTGCAAAGTTATTTTTTTATGATGTTTTAAAAAAACGATTGTAGCATTTTCATCTAATATCCTACTTTGATTGCTTTTAGAAAGTCTTTATCGTTTTGTTTTTTTTTTTTTTTGTAAAATCGCTTTTCATGTCGCAAATCAAATCAAGCGTTCAAAATTGTGCCGGGGCTATTCATGGGCATGTGAGCCATCTAAATAATCTCAAACACCCACAATCACATATTCCACTATTACGGGGCCTTAAACCCGATTTCGACTCGATATTATTTTAAGGCCCGACATTTACATATGTACAATAAAGGGCACGTCGCCGTAACTACATATACCAAAATTTGGTCCATCTTTGGAATTTGATCACAATGATTTCATTCCTAGGCTCACAATCCCAAAATCAACACACAACAATAATATGGATACAATAGAAAACTCGATGACACAAGATTTACTACTACGCCACAATAACCTAAAATACCAAGTTAACACACTATGAACAATGCATTACCATAATAAACTATACATCACCATACGGATATCATCGGGATACTAGAAGGAAATTTCGTTCCGACGGAACCCTCACTAATCATCCCTAATCCATGGATCCTTATTAATACAACAAAATACTACATTCAAACAACCCAACAACAAGAAATTATGAAAATAAAACAAGCTAAAACTTCAAGAAACGCCATTTTTCACCTTGTAATATGTCAAGAATCGCTTTATACTTCACTATCAAATATATAACACGAGATTGAATAAATATTGGAGCAAAAAACAAGGACAAACCCTCCTTTTTGCCAAACCCGTGGGTTTCTCTCTCTATAATCTCGCTTTCTCTCTCTATCCCTTCCCTCTTTTTTTCTCTCCCTCTCCCGGACGCACAAATGGCCGTTGTATAGAAGTCTGGGAGCAGCCGCAT
The DNA here is from genome assembly GCA_947179155.2 of Hedera helix. NCBI lineage: Eukaryota > Viridiplantae > Streptophyta > Magnoliopsida > Apiales > Araliaceae > Hedera > Hedera helix. Next base: position 30,059,152 of record OX359269.1, on the reverse strand, counting down.
GTGCATCTACGGCTGGCCGCAGATCCATCTGCGGTTGCCTGCTGTCGCCGTCTGAGTCGCCGCCTCGGCTGCCATGTGTTTCCTCGAGCCACGAAAATGCCCAAATGTCGTTGGCCGCAAATACATCTGCGGCCGCCCGGCTTCCTTTTCTCGATTTTCGTGTCACGTAGTCTTAAATCATCATTTTCACTGTATTGTTTGTATCTTGCAATCTGGGGACTGTTGGTGTGATGTATTGATCGTTTCGGTTTGTTTGGATTAATTCGTATCTTTATATCGCGAAATTCGATGTCAATTCGTTGTCGTGTTTGCTTGTCATGACTGTGCTGCAATTCACCACTCCCTCTCGCAGGCCGTGTGAAATGACGATTTTGCCCTCCTGTTCAGGTTAGTAAACAAGTGCAATATTTTGGATGTCTATAATAATTAAATATGGTAATATTTATTTATTATAATATGGAGTATAGTATTAAAAAAAGGACAAAATACACTAAAAAAATATTTAATTAATTCAAATAGAGAAATGATGATCTGTTACATCTCATTTTCAGTTTAACAACCAAATAAGGGAAAACAAGCTATTTTTATTGAAAACAATTTCATCATAAACATTTTGGGAAAATTATTTTCAAACAAAGGTATCCCATAAAACAAACGGAAGCCTTAATTTGAAGCTGTACAAATGATAAGGAGCTTGGGATGATAGTGGATTGTGAATTGTCCACACCCTGTTCGGGCTATGATGCCCTAGCAACCATAGCATTCAGTTTTTCCAAAAGAAAATGCAAAATCATCTTACAAGTTTCTTCACTCTTAAAAAATATGGTTACCAAAAAACGGCATTATAGTAACGAATTGTATCTTGGTACAAGCGTTTCAAAACATAATTATTTTTCAAAAGATGGCAATCCAAAAAATAATATCCTATTTACTTAAACTTCTATTGCACAAATGTAATTACAACTTTGTCTTTTGATTTACATATATATGTAAAACATCCTTTTATATAACCCTTGGGTCATACAACCAGTGGCTAAGAGCAAATTTAATGAAAAAATAGGATTCATTATCTAGAATCATCCTCTAATTATGTAGGATATTTATATAGTATAATAATTATATCAATAACTTTAAACACTTTATTAGAAACCTTAATATGTAAAAGAAGATTATAGGAAATGTCACCTACTATAGCCAACTGAGTGCCTTTTGTATGTCAAGTAAGAAGTAAGCGTTAACATAATGCAATTTCGTTAAAATTGTGCTTGTTGTGACACTACGCTTAGAAACATTTTAACCGGTTTTAGCTATATCTCAACTAATTTTATTTATATCTTTTAGAAAGTTATATATAACATACCCCATTCCAGATAAATATATTTCGTATGTATCAACTAGTTAAGTGATTCGAAATAACTTAGCCATGTTGTATTTTGTACAAAAAGTAACATTTTTCATTCCTAATTTTGTTTCACGAACCACATAGACAACAATTTATGGACTAAATCCACCGGGTACTAAAAATTTTGAGTAGTTAATGATCGACCCATCAAGAACATTATTTTGACTACTGAAACAGAAAGTGCTCTTAAGAGAAGGATCCTTAGAAAAGTTTGTTGCATGGAACTCAACATGCATTTTTAATCCATTTAGATGAGTATTACATGAAGGATCTTAATCCATTTAATCCGTGGGCTGTAATTCTTGCTGGTAACCTTTGAAATAACTTAAGAGGAGCTGGGAAAATAGGGTGCTACTTGACTCACTCATTCACATTAATAAATTGGGATTATTTTTTCTTCAACACTGTCCAAAAAAGAAATACTAAAAAGTAAGCCCACTTAGTGCAGTTAAACTCACAACTAACATAGAGTGAGTGAAGGCAGTAAACTATCCTAATAAACTTGCATGAATTAATTCCATTTGCTCTCCAGTGTTGAATAAAATATGCATCATTTTAAGTTTTTACCTTATAGTAGAGTAAAAATTTGGAGCGCAAATATAATTTCGTTTAATGCTAAAGAAACTAACAAAAATGAATATAAACGTATAAGCGATTCAAGATGAGGAAACTTGCCCGTGAGAAAAGTAAATATGCTATATAAAAATTTAAAAAAAAATAAAAACACATCATCACAAATTAGTTACCCAATTATTTATCCGTAAGTGAGGATGAATTGGAGAGATCAGTATAAGAGATTCAGAGAGGAAAACACGTTTCAACAGTGGAGAAGGAACCCTTCAAGGAAATTATGGGAGAGAGGCAAAGAGAGGGAAGGATAAAAGGGACTCCAAATTCACAGGTTATTGAAGCTGTATATTATATTAAAAGGTGTTGGCTTTTAATTTCAAGAGATGGTAAAAATATGAGAGAAATTAGTATGTTCATGGAAGAAGGGGATATAAAGGTAACAAACATGGTGAAATGGGGCATGGCATGGTATGATTATCGTTTGTGCAAATGAGGAAGAAAGTGAGAAGTTGGTATAATACAGGTTTGGAAGTAGACGAAATTTAGGAGGGAGTCTCTTTACAGAGAGAAAAAAACAGCTGAACCAGCTATAGAGAAAGGACGAACATGACCAAACACTACATCTATCTCAACTATTAAAAAGTAGAGCATGACACATATTTTAATGTCACGCCTCTCTTTTTAATGATTATGACGGATGTTGTGTTTGCATATTGTATTTGGATGTTGTGCATTTATACTTATTCGTAGAGAAAAGAATCACAAGAGAATAAGAAAGGGAGAGGAAGAAATAAGACAAAATTATGCTACGTTTGGATTGGAAGAATAAATGTAAGAATGGAATGACTCATTTCTATGGAATGATAAAAAATTGTGTTTGGTTGCTCCATTAGAATATAATATACCATTTTTATTTATCCCAAATTTATGAATTTTATTCTTTGAAGGAGGATATCGAATGACTTATTCCAACTGAAATGGAATGAATCATTTTTACTTTTCATTCTATTTATTTCTCTATTCTATTTCTTCATCTATTCAATTCCTTCAATCCATACGTAGCATTAGAGATTTTACTGGAGGCACATAATCAGCCCAAAAACAAGAAAGGAAGAATGAAGAGGCAGGAAACCATAGGAGTTTAACTAGTGCCAAAGAAATTTAGAGATTTTATTGGAGAATTAAATAGTGAATTAAATAGATTCAGTTGTTGAATCTATTTTGGGAGCTGTAATTCTTTTCATAGACGAGTATTAGTTGTTTCTCAACATGAAAAATATTTACAGAGAACATGGATTTGGGACGAGGAAAATATGAAGAAATCTGGAATCAAAGTCGCTCAGTAAGTATGAAGTTTTTTGTGCAGTAGAGTCCGTTCTAATTGCAAGAGTTTTTTCCAAAAGCAAGATATGTTTTGTTGGACTGTGATGATGAGTCAATTGTAATATATTTTTGGCAACTTTTGCCAGTTTGTATCAGTCCTTGTCCAAATCTTTTGAATTAATGGTTTCTTCGGAATTAATAAAACTTTGTCGTTTGCTATATAATAAATAAATAAAGGACAATATATACATATATATATATATATATATATGTAACGACCCGGGTCAAATCCCGAGTTCGAATCAAATCACAGCAGAATAAGACCCAATGAGCTGTCTCAATAATATAACCCAAAAGGTCATGACTGAAGGTATTAATGATAGCAACTTGGGTCCTTATAAACACATCCAAATACCCCACATTAACTGATGTGGGACTGGGGTGTTACAAACTCGCACACTTAAATACCTGACGTCCCCGTCAGGCCGAACACATAGTCACACAAGGCCTAGAAACTTTGTTTCTGAACACATAGTCACACAAGGCCTAGAAACTTTGCTTCTCTAGCCATTGTGGGATAATACCAGCGGCCTACTAGGCCCGCCTTCGTGTCCCCACCTCCCGCAACCCGATTGGATGGTCCGACTCGAGTTTTCGAGAGTCGGCTCTGATACCATATGTAACGACCCGGGTCAAATCCCGAGTCCGAATCAAATCACAGCAGAATAAGGCTCAATGAGCTGTCTCAATAATATCTTTTGGGTCATCTTAGCCCATCACAGGCTCACCCAAAAGGTCATGACTGAAGGTATTAATGATAGCAACTTGGGTCCTTATAAACACATCCAAATACCCCACATTAATTGATGTGGGACTGGAGTGTTACAATATAAGTGACATATTCTTTCCCATAATTAATCAATTTACAATTCTATGAAGATTGAGTCAGCAAAGAGATTGATTGATAAACAGGGTTGGAGTTACTAGTCGGCTCCATCTATTATAGCTCGTCCCAAAGTTTTATTTATTTATTAGATATATTATATAATTAAATAATTTTAAATTAAAATAACTTTGATCAATTTAACTTAAAATAGTCTTATATTAAAATAATCTTGTCAGTTTAGTTCAATTTAAATTTTTGGCTCTGCCCTGTTGATAAATCCGTGCATGGACAAAATTAATCTCTCAAATAACCAACTGCTAACCCAAAACAAGCCTAGGAATGTAAAAATGACTTACTATATGCATATTTACTGATTTGAATATCCTGTTCAATTTTTGGCTTTTAGTAATTATAGTATAGCCTTTTACTTGCCATAATAAATATCAGTGAGAAACTGTATCATAAAGAATCCAATTCTTCTCCTCATATGAAAAATGCAGTAAATGCGTCTATTTCTTTTTTTCTTTTTTTTTTTTGCTAAATTGCGTCTATTTCCCTTTATGTAAGGTCACAATTAACTGCATTATATAATCATATATCACACTACAAGCCAACTATTATTTCCCACAGAAAGACCATTGTGACATATAAGCAGTTTTTTACATTTCCACTAGTTATAATTAATTATTTTGTAATTTTGTACTTGCACATACTCCATACATGTGCGTTCTCAAAAAAATAACACGTGGTACTCGTGACCTGCTCCAAAATAATAAAAATCACTGGTATTAAAAACCAAAAAAATAAATCAAAAAATTGATCAGTCACATAATCCCGCATGGGTCCTATAAAACATGGGCAAATGTCATTTATAGCCCTCCAACTTGACATTTACTTCTAAAGTCGTATATAAAGTGTATTTTTCGTCAATTTAATCTTTAAAGTGATATTTTTTTTATCGTTTCTATTCCTTTTATCTGAATTTACTGAAACTCGATGACAAATTGACTCGATCCATTGACTTAATCCTTTTACCCGGTTTATCAGAATGGCTAAATGACATTTCTGTCCCTCTAAGTTGCCACTCACTTTCAACGTCGTCATTTTTCCCTAATTTCAAAAAATTTATTTTTTATTTTTGAGATAAAAATTAAAATTTCAAAAAATTAGTATATATTATATGAATTCATATTAAAAAAAATTAGCATATATATTATATGAATTCATATAATATAATATATACTAATTTTTTTAATTATTCATATAATATAATATATACTAATTTTTTTAATTAAAGCTTAAATATAAAATAAATTTTGAAATAAAACAGAATTAGTGTACACTTATAACTGCAAAATATATATTTAAAATAAAAATTAAAATAAAAAAGCCCCAGTTCTTTTCTATTCCTTCTTCAAATTTGAAAAATAAGTAAAATTTAAAAATTAATTATTATCTCAAAAATAAAAAATAAAATTTTTGAAATTATCTTTTTTGTGAGAAATGACTAAAAAAACTCATGTAATATATACTATTTATTTAATTAATGCTTATATATTAAATAAAAATAAAATAAAAATATATAAAACCCCTGTTCTTTTCTTTTTCTTCTTCACCAAAATTAAAATTTTAATAAATATACTATACTAATTCAAATTTTAAATTTTTTTAATTTTTTTTTTAAATTTGAATTAATATAGTATATATGTTAAAATTTTAATTTTTGGTAAAGAGGGAAATGAAAAGAACATGGGATTTGTATTTTTTGTATTTGTATTTTTATTTAAAAATACATTTTCTAGTTATAATAATTAAGTATACACTAATTCTGTTGTATTTAAAAAAAATTAAATGTAAGCATAAAGCCATTAATTCATATAATATATACTAATATTTTTATATGAATTCATATAATATATACTATTTTTTTGAAATTTTGATTATTATCTCAAAAATAAAAAAATAAAAAAAAATTGAAATCAGGGAAAAATGACTTTGAAAATGTGTGACAACTTAGAAGGACAAAAGTGTCATTCTAATAAATCGGGTAAAAGGATTGGATCAATGTATCAGGTCAATTTTTGGTCGAGTTTCAACAAATTCGGGTAAAAGGAACGTGAACGACAAAAAAATGTCACTTTAGGAGCAAATTGACAAAAAAAAAACTTTAAAAACGACTTTGAAAGTGGGTGACAACTTAGAGGAACAGAAGTGATATTTGCCATAAAACATAATCACCTTGAATAAAATGATTAAACTTTAAACGATTAACATACATTTCCTTTCATTTTTTCTTCTCAACTTAGGAGCACAAAGTTATTTTTTGACGTCTTTTTTTATAAAAAAAAAAAGTTACAAGCATAGAATTATTTAGTAGCTTCAATTTATAGAGAAAATACTCCATTAGTTTGTGAAAATATATTTTTATTTAAAAAAATTATAAACATAAAGATATGTTTTTTCATGAATATTCCTAAAATTTACTGAGTGTACGTCTATTTTACTAATGATGAAATTTTTAAAAATGAATTTAAAGATACTTGTTATTTTATATGACCATCAATAAATGGGACACATCTAATTAAACACTAAAAAGAGTAAAACTCTTTACCTTTAAAACAAGATAAAAGAATTATTCCGCTTGAACCGATCAAAGGGCCATACGCAATTTGTGGTTATTTCGTCTTAGGATGGCCGAATATCTATTCTGTAGCGACCCAAAATATTTTAATATAGAGAAATGGAATTATTGTTGTAATTGTAAATTTCTAGAGGATTAAATTAAATCATTATATGATGGCTTGATTTATTTAATTATGTGTTGAAATAATTAAAGAAATTTAAGGAAGGTTCAATTAATGGGTTAATTAAATTAATGGACCAACCTAGGTTATATAGTATCAAAGTTTGATAGGGTAAATGAGCTATGTGATATTTAATTAAATAGCTAGCAAGTTAAGCTGGATGTGTAAATTAATTAATATGGTTATTAATTAATGAGATTTCGTAAACATTAATAATGTTATATTTATTTCCATTGGAAAAGTTATTGATAGTGGGGTATTAATATTTTATATTTCCACTAGGAATATAATTTGAGCAACCCAAAGCTTAGTTGCAATATAAGTAACAATTGGACCACCAATTGTTTAATTAGCAAAAACAAATAGCAGCCCAACCCAAGAGTAATAACATAACCTAGTGGGAAAAGTAAGAGTGTCACTCCTTTAGGGACAAAATCTCAGAAAAAGCAGAGCACGCGCAGTTTGTGCAAAGCTCAAGGACTCAGTGCTGAGAAAAGAAGGAACAAGTCAGGTATAGGGGAGGCTATAGGATCAAACTTCTCAGAGTTATATAAGGCTGAGAGATTGTTATATAACCTCAGTCATTCCCTCATTTCCCCTTCCCATAGGCTAAGAGAGATATTGAGCTTGAGAAGTAAATGCAAACTTCAGAGGAGTTCTTGCTGTTCGGAGAAGGCATAACCTGAATGAAAATCATATGTCAAGGATTGAAGGTATTATCCAGTTATTTCGATATTATCCTTATTCATTTAACTAGTTTTATCTTATGTTGGATTAAGGAAACAAAATATGTTAGAGTTGCATATGAGGTGTTTAAATGAGAGTAATGTGAACTCGGTAGTCAAATGTTGTTGAAACTAGTTAATGATTGAATTAGAACTAGAATAGTGGTTTCAGTTATTTTACACAGTCAACATTGTGAGTCTGAACCACAGTTGGTCTGTACTCAATGTTCATGTTCATAAAACTTTAGAATGGACTGGTGTATTGGCTTATTATTTGGTTTAGATGTTGTTCTCTGTTGGGAGAAATCTGTGTTAAGGACCATGAAGGGTTCAGGCGATACAAGGTTAGAGTAGGTGTGGAAGAGTATTTGTTTACTGTAAATAATCAGTTTATGAAGATATTCTCATATGCGCACCAAATGTTTGACTAAATGTCTAAGAAAACTAAGGTGGTTAAACCTTCTGTCCAAGGATCTATTTTCAAATCAGAACCTCTTTAAATAATGTGTTAGACGTTGGGTTAGTCTAAAGGGTAAACCATAAAGGTTAAAATAAGTTCTGGTATGTTGTTTGAAGTTATTGTAAATCTGGGAATTTTCCTTAGTTGGAGAAAGAATAGTAGAGTGCACTGGTAGTAGAGTGCTGATAGTAGAGTGTTGCTGCTGGTAGTAGAGTGTTGCTACTGATAGTAAAGTGCTGCTGGTAGTAGAGTGTTGTTTCTGGTAGTAGAGTGCTCTGGTAGTAGAGTACTGGTAGTAGAGTGCTCTGGTAGTAAAGTGCTGGTAGTAAAGTGCAAAACGTAGAGTGAAAAGTGCAAAACGTAGAGTGAAAATCGTAAAGTGAAAAGTGCAAAACGTAGAGTGAAAAGTGAAAATCGTAGAGTGAAAGTGAAAATCGTAGAGTGAAAGTGAAAATCGTAGGGTGAAAATCGTAGAGTCTGGACAGCTTCAGCGTCAGTTAGTAATATGAGCATAACTTTCTCATACGAACTCGGATTGAGGTGATTCAAGATGTTTTGGAAAGCTAAGAGATAGACCTACAACTTTCATTCTTTACGAATTTCGATTTGATGTTTGTAGAAAGGTCGAAATTGACTATTTTTGGGACTGTTTTGACCTCTTATAGTAAAATGAGTATAACTTTTGTATACGGATTCGGATTAATATGATTCAAGATGTTTTGGAAATATAAGAGATAGACCTATAACTTTTATTCTTTAACTTTTTCAATTTGAGGTCTGTAACAGAGTCTAAATTGACCATCTTGAGGTATGATGTGTAATTGGAGGCAATCGGAGGGCGTCGGGCATGCACGTGTGCAACGTGCAATGTTTTCGACACTAATTTATACTGTTCTTTGTATAAAGCATGAATATTATGATTTATAATGATGTCTATCATTAATCAACGATTAATTAAATAAGTGTATGAGCATACTAAACGTGTGCATATGAGGCGGGATAGACGTGTGGCGTGTAAACGTCGAAACGCTGTGTAAAGTGTTATTTAGCAATTTAATAACCTTAGAGATTAATTGAAGTAATACTAATAGGATTAGTAAGAGTTTTGAATATTATCTGAGGTGGGTAATATTATGACAACTTAATGAGGTAATTGTAGAATTAAACCTAGTAAAGTCCAGTAGTGACTAATTGGTAGATTGACCTAAATAATTATGAGGACCAAATGATAATGTTATGACATTAACGAATGTCGGATATACAAAGTTAAGTATAGAAGGTTTACGGTGTTTATGTGAAACATCGTGATGAATCCACAATGGACTAAACTAATGAATCAACCCTAGTGAATAAATGGGACGATAAAAGGAAGTAGACATCCTAAGAATAGGATTAAATATTGAGTCAAACTTTGACTAATATAATGCACCGTTGATCTCTCATGTTGTATAGGTGGTGCAAGGAACGCGAAAGGTTAACGTAAACTGGTGTTGTAATCCAGGCAAGTCTTTCAGTGATCTGTGTTATCCCTGCAAGTTTTTCAGTGTTATGTGTCATATGCATAAACTAGTAAATGTGCACTCATGTTATGTGCTAACTGATTGTAAATGTCTGTGTACAATCATATGTTGTTAATAGCTGTTATATATATAATTAATGCTATGAATCGAATGTGTTATATGAGTTATATAACATGGTAACATTGACATGCATGGTAAACATGTGTAGATTTTATAAATGCAATGCATGATAAGCACAATGCCTATGTAAATGCCAAGCATGGAGCATAAAACATAAATTAAATGTAACCTGCGTGTTATGTGTTAGCTGTTGGACTTGCTGAGCCGTCGTGCTCAATCTTGCTTAAATTAACATTTTCAGCGAAGTAAATGAAGAAACTCTTGGAGGCTTTGGATATATGGAATGCTGAATAGGAACTCAGGTTGCTGTAATGGGAAACGGTTATTGCATTGGTTTTATTGATCTGTGGTCATGATCGTAGAGTGAGCCTCAGCGAATCGTAGAGTGAGCCTCAGCGATCGTAGAGTGAGTCTCAACCGATCGTATAATGCTTGGTCGTTGAGTAACTTTACTGTGAGATCGTAGAGTGAAATTCCACTGCCCGAGTTTTTCTGTAAGCGTAGACTGCCAAGCCAGACGATCGTAGAGTGACTTCACAAACAATATTAGCGTATCTTACAGCTTGCTATTTTGATAATCTAGTTTGATGAATCATATATTTAGCTTGCTGGATTATAAAGAATAATTTATAGAGGTAAAGATTATATATTAAATTATAACGTATATGATCTAGAGCTGTAAAAGAGCAATGTAAAGATTACGATTTTGGGAATGAAAGATTTTTGAAAGTTAATTAAGTTTCTCAATTAATATATTGAGTTTTAACAACATTAAATTTTATCTTTTATGTAATGTTGTGTATAATAAGGAGAAGGTTGTTCATGTAACGACTTAAACTCAGGATTGAGGTTACTTTTGACGGACCAGATCCGGGGTTATTGAAGACGGATTTTGGGGCTGTCACATATTCAATCAGTCAACACACACACACACACACACACACACACACACACACACACACACACACACACACACACACACACACACACACACACACACACACAAATACTGTATGAATATAACAAGACAAGCATGGTATCATTTTATTTAGTCCCGATTTGACTCAGCAGTTCCAAAAATTTTTATTATTATATTTTTTATTCAAAATTGTAAGGGTTTTTTCCCCTTATTTTTTGTTATAACTTCATTTATAATGGGTTTTTTTAGTTCTTTCTTTCTTTTTTGCATGTTATAAATAGATTTATTTATAATAACTTCTCAAAATTTTAAACTAAATGTACCTTATCTTTTTCTTTTGTATTCTTATTCTAATACATCTGCTTTAGTCCTACCACATTTTTTTTATATATAAAAATACATGTGTAGTGACTTTTAGTTCGTTAAATAGCCTTTAAAAAGTATATACCAAACTTATGATATCTTATAATAAACATATACTACAATCAAGCAAAAAAATTATACCTAAATAGTAAGAAGCAGAGAGTAATTCAAATGAAGAGAATTTTATGTATATTATTAATATTCAACGTAAAGTTTCCTATTTACACAATTACTAATCTACTACAAAACTAACTAACTAAGACAACTGTCAAAAATATTACATCAGCACTAAATTACATCATGTGTTAAATTAACTAACTGCTATATACACTCTAAGCTACACATCCAGCATATTAAGCTGACAATGCTACTTAATCTTGAATGGTGAACTTATGTTGTTACTAAGTTGAATTGATGTTGTTACTGTTGATTGAGAGGTTATTGTTGCTGTTTGAGTAGAAGTAATAGGATACTTATCCTTAACATCCCCCCCCCCCCCCCCTCCGGAAGTTGGATGTGGAGAACAAATTAGAAACACCCAACTTGGAAAGAAAGAAATGCATTTTATCACTAGACAAAGCTTTGGTAAAAAGATCAGCAGGTTGATGATTAATTGGTAAATAAGCTGTAATGATAATACCTTACTTAATCTTGTCTCAAACAATATGGCAGTCAATTTCAATATGTTTAGTTCTTTCATGAAAAACTGGATTAACAACAATATGTAGAGCAGACTTGTTATCACAAAAGAAAGTAACAGGAGTAAGATTATAAACATGAAGGTCTGTTAAAAGATCAAGTAACCACTGAATTTCACAGACAACATTCGTTATGGATCTATATTCAAACTTAGCAGAAGATCTAAACTGAGTAGATTGTTTCTTACACTTCCAAGATATAAGAGAATCACCAAACTTAATGCAATAATCAATTAATGATTTTCGTGTTTCACCACATGATCATAGAAAGCAGTAAAAGTTAAAGAACTGGAAGCTGAAAATAGAAGACCTTGACCAGGTGTTGCTTTAAGATACCTAACTAATTTCAAGGCAACATTCGTGTGTGCTTAAAGAGGATTTTGCATGAATTAACTCAAGATATGTAGAGCATAGGTAATATCTGGTCCAATTATAGTCAAATAGATGAGTTTACCAACCAATCTCCTGTAAGAACTAGGATTAGGGAAAATCAAATTTTAAATTCTGCCAAGATTATGATTTTGATCAATAGGAACTTTTAGAAGGTTTACCTCTTAATAAGCTAGTGTCTATGATAATATTTAATGCATATTTCCTTCGACAAAAGAAGATACCATTTGAAGAATAACACTACTAGAAATCTGACCTATAGCGACGGTCACCGACCGTCGCTATAGGCCTAAAGACCATCGCCATAGAAGCCGTCGGTAAAATCTATAGCGACGGTCTTACATATCTATACCGACGGTTGGGTCGTCGCTACAAACTAGTCCAAAAACGCGCTTATATTTTTTTACCGACGACCAGTGCATATCAATAGTGACGATCAGAACCGTCGCTTAAAAAAGGTCTATGGCAACGATCGGTGCCGACCGTCGCTATAGTTCTTAGCAAATTCCTATAGCGACAGTCATCGATCGTCGCTATAGGTCTTCTAAATATTAAAAAAAAAATTATTAATAAAATTATTATTGAACACACAATACAATGCCCTATAACAATCGTATACAAATTTATATCATTTAAAATCATTTACATCACAATTGTTAAATACATCTAAGTATAGTTAACCAAAAGTAAAATAAAAGAATATGGAAAAAATAAAAAGATTTCTAATCACATTTCAATGGCCTCTAAATTGAGAACAGTCCTATCTTTTAGCATGAACTCGAATGGTAAGTTCTCAACTGCAAATACAAACATGTAGAAAGTAATTTTATACATACAATTTAAAATCTATATAATCTAAACATCATAAAATAAACCATTAGAGCAATTACACTTGCTCCTTTAGACGAGCAAGTAAAGCACAATGAAGAATGTTAGATTCCAAAAAATGAAGCATGTGATTCACAAGCATTTCTATTATGTTCCTATTATTTATGAGGAACATAATTTAATGATAAGAGACAGGGAAAGAGTTCATATAAAGAAGGTAGTAATCCTCCATAAATTCAAACAGGAATATATATTCAAGTTTAAAAAACAATGTCACAGGAAAGACAGACACAAAAATAATTTAAGGAGGGTAAAAGAGTTAAACCTCCTCACAGTAAAACATGAGCTAACTTATTGAGTAGCCAATGCTTATAGGTTATCATCCAATATGCATGCCAAAATGAGTAAGCAGATAACTATCTGACCAAAAAAGTATAAGAAATACCGGTTCGGGACTTCAGGTATTAGAAGCCTACTTTGCCCATTTGCAAGGAGGTGCATTACATGTTCACGCTGATTATAAACATTATCTTTCTGCTCAACACAAAAAAATTAACCATTAGAGCCACAACATCAAATAAATAAAAGCATACATCCGAAGTTAAAAGTCTTAGTAAAAACAAAGTAACATTAATATGTATTGACTAGTCGCTAACTTTAGAAAAAAATAGTAATGATCAACAAATAGTACTTTAAGTTGGTAACAGCATGACCCTTTTTTCCTCTTAATGTTAATCAAGCATATGTCCACCCAGTTCTTCCACAATATTTGACTGGTAATCCCCTCCCACCCCCTGCGTCATAAGTAATATGGCTCATTCTAAACAAGAATACAATTTATGCTTTTAAGTTTGATTTAAATTATAATGAGTATAAAGTATTGAATTAGATAATAACAACATACTCTACTAATCAAAAATAAATAAACAAGCAATCTCTAAGCCCAGAAGGAACTTCAATAGCCCCAAATCTTTGAGTAAAAACTTAAAATTGAGATAAGCTTTTACTTGATCAATCATGAATGAGTGGGTGCTAACTAAGACGATGTCATCTACATAAATAAGTAAGACTGTAACTGTATTGTTAGATTGTAAAGTGAAAAGAGAATAATCATTATAAGATTGCTTAAATCCATATTGAAGTAAAGATTCAAAAATTTTATGAAACCACTGTATAGGTGCTTGTTTAAAACAATAGAGGGATTTCTTTAATTTTCAAACCAGTGGCATAGAAGAACTGGTAGCAGAAGATTTAAAGCCTAGAGGTAGATGCATATAAATTTCTTCGTTTAGATCTCCCTGCAATAATGCATTGGTAACATCCATTTGAAATAATTTACAGACTTTAATAACAGCTAAAGCCAGCAAAGTTCTAACAGTTGTCATTTTGGCAACAGGGGCAAATATCTCAAAATAGTCCATGCCAAGTGTTTGAGTGAACCCTTTAGCTACTCATCTAACTTATATTTGATTCTATAAATTCACCTACAACAAACACATTTCTTTCCTGCAGGTAAACAGGTTAATTCCAAAGTATTATTCCTTTCTAAAACATTTATTTAAATTTGCATAGCTTAACACCACTCTGGTGACGTAACAACTTGAGAATATGTAGAGGGGCTTAGAAATAATGGAAGTTGCAACAATGAACTTATGATAGGAAGGAGCAATTTGAGAATAAGAAAGTGATGCGCTAATAGGATATAAACAAGTTGAAGCAATAGAAGCATGAGCTTTAGAAGAAAGATCACAGTCTTTGAACCATACAGGTTGTTGTATGTTTATAGATGGTCTGACTGAAGTTGAGGGAGAAAGAACATAAGTAGTGGAAGAAGGTAAAATAGTGGATTCAAGCACAGGAGAAGATGAAACATAAACATTATGTAAATTAATGTTAATCTATTCATCTTGTGTATAAGAAGGAAAAAGAGAATGTGAAGAATCTAAAGAAGAAAACAGAAAAGGAAATTGATCTTCATACTTTATACCCTTTTTTTACCATAAGGATAGCCTATGAAACAACACTTGACAGCTTTAGGAGAAAATTTACATCTGTTATGAGACGAAATGGTGGCATAGCACAAGCAACCAAATACTTTCAAATGAGAATACTTGGGAGGTTAACCCAACAAAACTTCATAAGTAGTTTTATGTTGAAGAACAAAATTATGCATTCTATTAATAAGATAATTAAGTTGCAGTCAAAATACAATATCTCCAATAATCAAGAGGAAGGTTAAAATGAAGCATAAAAGACCTTGCAACATTTAGCATATGCATGTGTTTTGTTTCTACTACTAAATTCTATTGAGGAGTATTAGTATAAATGGTTTCATGAATAATGCTAAGAGACTTGATATAATTCTGAAAAGAAGTTTCAAAAAATTCTGAACCATTATCAGACCTAATGTATTTAATAGAAACAAGAAACTGAGTTTGAACAATTGGACAAAATTTTGAAAGAAAGACAAAGCCTGAGATTTATATTACATAAAGTAAGTCCAAGTACATCTTGCGTAATCATCCACAATAGTCAAGAAATATACACAATTATCATGTGTCTTGTGCTTATATAGACCCCAGATATCAAAACAAACAAGTTCAAAAGGATGACGAGTTACAGTAATACTATGTAGAAAATGATGCCTAGTTTGTTTAGCTTTATGACAAACAGTACAATAAAAATTTGCAACTTTAGAACTGCTAGGAATAGTTGATATATGTTGCATAGAAGATGATGACAGATGAGCCATTCTTGAATGCCAGAGATTGATTGCAGTTGTAACAGAAAATGAAGAAGAAACATTTGAAGTAGAAGAATCGGGATTTGTAGATGGTAAGAAAAGTTTGGACAAATTATCATGAAGTTTACCAATTAATCACCATCATGCTCTTCAAGATAAGGTCCTGTAAGACACATAAATTGGATTAAAAATGATTTTACATTTTGAATATTTGGTGAGTTTAGTAATAAAAATTAAATTAAACTTAAATGATGGAACAAAGAGCACATTAGAAAGAACCAGATCATTAGATAGAATAATAGCACCCTTGTGTGAAATAAGACCCTGATTCCCATTTGGCAAAAGAATTGAAGAGTTAACAATAACAGGATTATGTAAACATATAATGGAACAAATAAAATGGTCTGTAGCACCTGAGTCAAGAATCCAAGTGTTTTTGCCAGCAAAACTTGATAAACACACAGTAATAGGAACAATACATGAAGAATTAATGATTATACCTGTCAAATGATGAGTAGAAACTGCAAAACCCATAGGAGCAGTAGAAAATCTGGTTGCAGTATGAGCATTTGTTGAAGCATTATTGCATTTCATCAAGGTCATCAAATACTGTAGCTGAGTAGGTGTAAAAAATATGTTCTAAAATGAAACAGGTGTTTATTAAGAGTTAGATACAGGCTGATAAATTGCAGATGTATCAAACTACAATGGAGATTGCATAGGAGATAATTTAGAAGATTGCATAGGAAATGATCCAGAAGATTCAAACTGCAGTGGAGATTGCATAGATGATGATCCAGAAGATTCCACAAAATTAGCCCTATGTTGACTTCTGACTTTAGCACCTATAGAAGAAACCTTTTGTGCTGAACTAGACTGAGATTGAGCTTGATTAGCAGGATGCATTTTGTGCTAGGGAGGATAACCATGTAATTTAAAACATTTGTCCTTAATATATCCTTCTTCATGATAGTAATGGTTCATAATAGCAGATTTCTTCTTAAAGGATTTAAAACCTTTGGAAGCTTCAGAAAAAAAATTTAACTACTAAAGCAATAGTTTCAAAAACTGATGCTCCTGGTGTATTCAAAATAGCACACTCCCCCTGCTTCTCTTCTTGTAACAATATAACATAAACTTGTTCAACAGTTGGAGAATTAGTCATAAGTAGGATTTGCCCCCTTAATACTAGTATATGTTTCATTAAGCCCCATCAAAAACTGTGTTAAGACTTCATTTTGAATGTTTTGTTCCTAAAGTCTAGCAGGTCCACAACTCTAAATATAGGAACATTTAGGTATTCCAATCAAATTCTGAAGTTCTTCATTCAAGACTATGAACTTAGTGTAATAGCCAGTTGATAAGTGGATTTTATTCCTTTTTATTAGGTATTTTTAGGCTTAATTAATTGTGAGTTTTTAAATATTTTTAGTATTTTATGTCATTTTATATAATTTATTTAATTTTAGAAGTTATTATTTTTAGGATTTTTACATTATTTTTATTTATTTTTAATTAATTTATATTTTATTTTGTAGGAAAATAATCCTAGATGACATTGTTATAATTTTTGCAAAAGTTAATGGCAATTAATCAACTTTGGTGGCAGAATTGTAATTATCCGAAAAAGCTGAGTCGCACGCCATGCGCGTTTAAAAGAAATGGACGAAGCTAGGGACAACACTGTATTGCGGAATAGAAGTAGAATGACGGCGGCACCATGCACGGACGTGGCCAGGAGAGAAAGATCTTCGTACAATGCGCGGTCGACAATGGAGAGAAGGCACGCCATGCGCGTGCGTGGTTTAGCGCGCGTTGACTTGGTCAGCCGAGCGAAGGCGTGTTTGGCAACGCAATTTTGCTAGGAAACAGGATTATTTGGGATTTTGAGCATTAATTTGATTCCAAATTAGATTTTAATTCCACATTAGCTTAGGATTATTATTGTACTTCTATAAATACATTACATTACATTAAATGAGATGATTATCAGATTATTAGATACAATTAGTAGCTCTCTCTCTAAGGTGTATCATATCTCTTTCAATTCTTTTGCATATTATTATTATTATATTTGGCTAATTTTTATTTATTCAGTTCTAGGGGATTTCAAACCCAATTATAATTAATGGTTAAATTAATTTAGTAATATTATTTATTCTTCCTTATATGAAATTATCTATGATAATTTGTTCTAATTGCTTTTTGATATTAAATTTGGTTGGTTTGATTAGAGTTTATTAGATTGATCAAATTATTATCGATTGATAGATTTAGGAATTATATTACGTGTAATTGATATTGTTCCTAATCGTTGGTAGTGAATAGTGATAGATGATTGTGGTCAAGCTTTTGTTTATTGCTATGGTTATCATGATATAAGTTAAACAATCCGAGCTTATGAGATTGTTGCTTAGAATAATCTAATTTCCTTGTGATTAATGCTTCCATTATATTAAATTTAGAAAGCTTGTTCTAGGTTGTATAATGGTTAGAATTTAATAAAGAGCTTGTTTTATTAGATTAAAATCAAAGGAAATTTCAAGTAGCAGAGCTTATTGTTGCCTAGGATTATTAGTTTCATGGAAGGATATAAATATATTCTGATTGATTGATCTAATTAATTGTAAGGGTGAGAATGAACTGAAGAACTGGATATTTTAATTTATTGGTTAACCTTATTAATTTATTTTTGTTTATTTAGTTAATTATAGTTAATTCAAAATTCCCCTTATTTATTTATTTATTTATTGTTATTTAGAATAGAAAATATTAGAATTTATTGAAGCAATATCACTCTTTATGGGTTCGACCCTTGCTTGCTTTTATACTGATTTTGTGATTAAAAGTAAGGATTAATTTTGGAGTGTTAACGACAGCTTACACCAGTGATAAGACAAATTTCCTTGAGTAAGATCTCCTATATCCTTCCTTAACTGAAACAATTTTGGTCCATTAGCTTAAGTGAATCTAGTTTCTAGATCAGACCACATTTCATGTGCAGTTGGTGAATACATCAACATGTATAGATGTAACAGGAGCCATGAAATCAAATTAAGTAATAAGCAGTTGATTGTAGTACAGAACAATCAGATGAAGAAAGAACCTTTCTGTGTTAATTCAATTACATAATTCACTCACAGAATTCTAGTTATCAAATTCAGATATAGAGAATCTATATAGCATCAAGAGATCAGAAGATAGTTTCTGTAAAAACTCACAGAGTTGCAGAAAACCCTAAACCAATTAAGCAAGAATTGGTTGCAATTAGAGCAAAATAGCTGTCGAATATTAAGCTGACAATGCTACTTAATCCTGAATGCTGAACTTCTGCTGTTACTAAGCTAAACTACTACTAATACTGATGATTAAGAGGTTGCTACTGCTACTTGAGTAGAAGTAATAAGATACTTATCCTTAACACAAACAATCATTTTCCTTACATTGACCTATAATTCATCAAAGAGTCCACAAAAATAAATATAGAAAAATTGTTCATATTTATTTTATACATACAATTAAAACAACAAATTAATAAAGATGTTCAAGTTGCACGCAATATTTTGCATTAAGAAAAATACTCGATAAATCTTTTCTAAATTTATCCATACTTTGTATAATGATTTGGAGGCGTGACAAACATCACTTAGTCATGTCTCGGATGTACAACACTCACAAGTTGATTACCGATCCTCATCCAGATAAATAGATCATTATCAATACTATGTTAAGTTTTAACAATTCTAAGTTAAACCAAAGTAAAGACGTAACAAGAATATGTAATGAAACTTGATATATATTAATATAAAGTCGGTTACAAGGTTTGCTTGTTCATATTACATAAGTCATCAAGACTTTAAAACAAAAAGACAAGCAATTTAATAAAGCATGTAAACTAGTCTATATATCTCTTCTTTCCTTTCTTCTTCTTAGAGCCGGAGCTCTCGGGTTTGTCTGCAATTTAGGTTTATTTGCAAGGGTGAGCATACAAAAGCTCAGCAAGTCTAACATATAGCATATAAGTGAACTCACACCGATATGGATTTTAAGGATTCATGACACAACAATTGATATTACAAATGTTTTAACATAGTAAGACTGAGTGGTGGTTAAACCTAGAACTGTTCTTTGTCTTTCGACTTATGTTCTTGAGCTTTTGGATTTCATATTTGAAATAATTTGAGCATTATAACTGCTTATATAAGTGATTATAACATTTTTATATGAAATAATTTGGTCATTATAACGGCTTGTTTACTTGATTTTAACAGTTTATAACTATTGCCCAAGAACACATGAAAAACACGGAAAACAAAAAATCGTACATGGCTACGACTCGCGTTCATTGAGCTTTAGTTATATACTATGAAATGAAATTGACATAACAACTACTTGCTCAATTCATAAAGAACACAGAGAACGAAAAATCGTACGTAACTACGACTTATGTTCTTGAGCTTGTCAATAAAAGAAAATTGAACATTATAACTACTATAAAATGAAGAAAATCTTAAGAACACGCGAAGAACACGGAAAAAGATAATCGTACATGGCTACGACTAGTGTTCTTGAGCTTTTGAAAATTAAAGACGAAAGAAAAACCGAACATAATAACTTTTAGAGATTGTACCTTTTGAATTTGCAAGTTTTAACTATTTCTTTGCAATTTCCAAGGTAGTAACTCATAAGAACTCTCTCTCAATATATGTATAGTTTTGATACTAGATTTTGTGCTTTGAAAATGAATGATGAAACAAGTGTACACTGCTTGCTATTTATAGGTCATGTAAAGCTAGGGTATTATGGTCACTAAGACAACCAAGCTTTGGCTCCAAGTTTGACTCCGACTTTGGCTCCAAGTTTGGATTGACTTTGGCTTGGTTTAGGCTTTAACTTTAACTACTAACTAGAGTTAACAACTAACTCAACATTAGTTAATTCTCTACTAAAGCTAGCAACTTGATTGGTTGATTAGTTTCTTAATTCACCAATTAAACTTATTAGGTTAATCTTAATTTTAATTAACCTTAATCTTAATCAAGTATACATGTAGTATAGTTGACTTTTACTATTCATAGTTGATTTTTTCGTATTTATATCGTATTATTTTCGTATTTTATCCGTATAATTTTTGTATTATTATCGTATTATTTTCGTATTCTATCCGTATAATTTTCGTATTTATACGTGTATTTATGAATAACATTTTTTAAGGTTTAGGGTTTGAACCTTAGGGTTTCTAAAATTAAGGTTTAGGTTTTCTCCAAACCCTAGTTCTAGGTTTTCAAAAATTTTACTTTTATTTTTCTAATAATTGTTTAAGTTAGATTCTTGAAATGAAACAGAAAAATAAACACACATGAAAATTCCATAACACATATTAGATGTAATACAATATTTATTTATGCCTATAAATTCGGATTACAACTATCTCGGAAGTTCGGAATATTACATTCACCCTTCCTTAAAAGAATTTCGTCCCCGAAATTAACTTATACAATTAAGAAAATAAATGTGGATATTCTATCTTCATTTTATCCCCTAATTCCCACGTTACTTCTTCCATGGATTGATTTCTCCATATGACCTTGATTGAAGGTATGACCTTGTTTCGCAAGACTTGTTCCTTCCTATCGACGATTTGAATAGGAATATCTTCATAGCTGAGATCCTTCTCAATCTGGATCGGGTCGTAATTAATTACGTGTTTGTAGTCGGGTTTATAGGGACACAATACTGAAACATGAAATACATTATGTATATGTTCCTGTAATACCCCGGTTATTTACGAGATTTGTAGAATAAATCAAATATGATTAATTAAAGGTTACGGTACAACCTAGTTTTGGTGAATAAAATAAATAGAAATATGTATGCTATAAATTTCGAGGACGAAATTCTTATAAGGAGGGGTGAATGTAATATCCCGGATATTTCACAAGATTTTTAAATAAGATCTTGATGTTGAAATAAAGGTCGGAGTTTAAAACCTAGGTTTGGAGAAATAAAAGGTGTAGAAAGGAGTAAACATTTGACCCTAATGTTGTGTTAGGATTTAAATGTAAGTGGTTGGAGGTTTTTAGATTTAAACTTTGAATTTATTAATGAAATGAGCTGAGTATTTATACGACGTATAAATACAGAAGATAATACTCGCAAGTACAAATAGATTACGAGAGAAATATGTGTATGATACAAATTATCATATAAGTATAGAATGAGTTAACGTAATAACCCAAAAGGTTAAAAATGTGTAATATAAGCATAAATGGTAAGCGATGATGGATTTTGGAAATTCGGTCATTGAATGATAAGACACAATATGTGTTATTTGATTTTAGAAGTAAAGGTAGTTTTGTGAAAATATGGATGTGGGATCAATATTCTCAATTTTCGTGTTTGTAGTTTTTCTGAAGGTTCGCTTTTTAAGGAAGCGTTGTTATGAGTCAGGTGAGCGTTTCCATTATTTGGGAATGACGGGAATTGAAATTGACTAAATGTGTAACCAATATGGTTCGTATGGAATCCTCGTGAATTGGAATAGACCAATGGGAGGAGAGCAAAACTTACCATACATGGAAAGTTTTCATAAATAGAAAGTTTTTATAGATGGAAAGTTAGGAGAAATTGGAAAATGACCAAGCTACCCTTGGCAAGTTGATTAGTAACCTTGGTGTTATAGAAGAGAGGAAATGTTCAAAACGTCCGTGACTAAGAAAGGGCAAAATGGTCAAATAGTCAAAGATCGACTAAAGGAAGTCAACAACCTGAATTTGAGTTCAGGATGGAATTTGGAGACGCGGGCTGCACCGTTGAGTCCATAACGTCAAATTTAGCTAGAAGAAATGGTAAACACATTTTGTTGTCGGGATTGACTTTTGGTCAAAGTCAATAGTTTGACCGGTCAAGGTGAAAAGTCAAACTTTGAGTTTGAAGAAGGATTTTGAGAAACCGATTTCACCGTTGCGACGGGAACGTCGAATTTAGTAAGTATGGACTGTAAACACAATATGTGTTTCGGTCGACTTTTTGGTCAAAGTTGACCGTTTGACTTTTTAGGGTAAAATGTCAAACTTGAAGTTCGGAAGTGAATTTGAAGAAACGGATATTACCATGATGACGGGGACGTCCAAATTAGTAGGAATTGACTGTAATATTGAAAATTTGGTTTTTCGGGTCGAAAAGTCAAGGACCGGGTCAAATAATTAAAAGTAGGACCCAAATATGGGAATAAACCTACAGATTTTAAGTGGGCTAGATGATAATCAGATTTTTAGCATGTGGACCATTATATGATCTGATTTTAAATGAGTGGATTAATTATAACCACTCATTCGTTATCTTACATTTTATTTAAGCAAGACCTAGACTTAGGGGACTTCATTTTTTCTTTTCCCACGCCACTTTCCAGCAGATTAGAAAGAGAGAGAGAGAGAGAGAGAGAGAGAGAAATGGAAGAAGAAAAGCTTGAGCTTAATGAGCTAGAATGGTCGGATGAACACGGAGCAAGAATTAAAGATGAAGCCCTCATCATGGGGAGTCTCTAGAGCCCAAAAATAAGATCATCCATGAAGGTTTAAAAGTTTTCTAAACTCCAAATTTTGTAAAAATTATGTTTTAGGGTTTCCTATATAGTTATTGTAGGAAAGCTTTGTATTTTGTGTGTTGGATTATGGTGAATCTGAGTTTTAAGTTGGTCAAGAGATGGGGTTATGTGTATCTAGAGGTATATAGCATACTATATACATAGATAAGTAAAAATGATTAAGGTTTTGTGTTGGTGAAACCTAGTTTTGATGGTTTTATTTTGATATAAACCAATTTTATGGTGAAAGGTTATATTTAAATATTTATAGGTGTTTTTATGAATCTATAAATATTGGAGATGAGTTTATATGTGTTGAGGATGTATTTTTTCATGCTATGTATTGATAGATAGCATACAATAGGCTTTGAAGATTAAGAAACATGTTTTGTGCAAGAAAGTTACATTATTAGACTATACTTTGTGTATAGACTACGTAATAATCTGTAAAGTGACTTGGAAGGTATATAAGGAAGTTATGTGAATACATAAAGTGGTTAAATGTATATATGTTAAGGTATTTGATGTGTAGAGTACAAGAATTCAAAGAGGGTTTAAAGTTATGTTATGAAAGTTAGGCAAAAATGTCACCCATGTGTGAATTTGGCCATTTTGTGTAATTGGCGATCAAATAAGACCAAAAAGCTAAGTTTGATATAAATACGCGTGTTCAAGTTGAATTGGAAGTTATTTGGTTCGTATGACGACAATTGTGGATTTTAAACGTTTTAAAACGTTCGCCAACGACCAAAACGGACTATTTAGAAAATGGAACCATTTGAAAAGTTTTAAAGGTTTTGAAAGTCCATTTAAGTTATATATTTGCTATGTGTACTAAATGAAGTGTTGGAACTAAGTTGTGCCAAAAAGAAGTTAAGGATTGACACGGAGTTTAAGCTTTGGAAATGAAAGGTTTTGAAAAAGTTGATGAAAATCCAACCAAAGTATGATTTTTGACAATTTTGAGGAATTAAATGAAAATTTTAAGTCAAATGATTAAGTCAAATGGCTTAGTTTTATGTTATTACACGTGTCTACGTAGATTTGGCAATCAACGGAATCAAATTTGAATGAAATGGCGATTCGAACGATTGAAATCGATCGTTTCGACTCGAAATGGATTTTAACGGACAATTCTCGCCTCATGCGAAGTTTTATGCTTTTGAAAGTTTGTACATGTCACATATAGGTTATATGAACTATGTCAAGTGTTGGAATGAAGTTTTAAAGCTTATGGCCAAAAATCACAAAGTTGAATTTCAAAGTTCGAAAATTTTCTAATTCTGAAAATCAATTGAACAGCCCTCCTACGAGCTAGTGTATCTATGATTTTGAGTAGCCAAATGAGGCAAGTAAATTTTTTATAAAATACTATGTAATAAGGACTAGATGTGGTCCAA
Source organism: Hedera helix (assembly GCA_947179155.2). Classification (NCBI taxonomy): domain Eukaryota; kingdom Viridiplantae; phylum Streptophyta; class Magnoliopsida; order Apiales; family Araliaceae; genus Hedera; species Hedera helix. The sequence goes on along the minus strand of OX359269.1, from coordinate 30,034,416 downwards.
ATTTGAGCTAAATTGGATGTGTGGTGTAAGAGTTAAAAATCACCAAAGTAGTAGTAAAAATCAAAATTCCAGATTTTGGGCCACGGCCGGGGCCATGGTTTTGTAGGCAAAACCACGGCTGGGGCCGTGATTGGCTGATAGGTCATGACTGGGGCCGCGGTTTCTAGGCCAAAATTCGGCTAGGGCCGTGGTTGGCATAATTTTAAAAAATGATATTTTTGACCCAAAATGAAATATTTTGATACTAAATGATAAAGATAGGTTATGTAAACCCTAGATTAATAAAATTGATCAATGTAAAGGGTGTTGTGGTATAATGAAATGATGAATGACATAATATAGCATGCCTAAGGCTAAGCTAAATCATGTAAAGGGTTATGAAAAATGTCGGTAACAAGTTATGATGTATTATTAACCTACATAAGGTATAACACATCAAATGTGAAATGATTAGAGACGAATGGTCGGATATTTATGAGTTAAGTTTAATAAGTTATATGAGTTTGTGATCCTATAATGATGTATATAGATTGTATGTTGACAGATAGTGCTCGAAGTAGCAACCCAATGCAATAAAGGATAGAAAAGACTATCAAAGAAGTAAATGTTAAGTTAAATAAAAGCGTGCAGGCAAGTCTTTCAGAACTTGCAATGTGTTAAATGTTTTTATGTGGAAACATGTGATTATATGCCCTTGTACAATAACATGCGGCATATTGTCAATGTGCATAGATGTTTGTTTTATATTGAGTTGATTGTTCTGCATTGAACTTTATGACATGATAAATGCTAGACATAACAAGCATGAAGCATAAATTAAACGCAAATGCATGACATGCATGACATGCATGAGATATGTATTCATTGCAAGCACAAGATGCATGAAGCATGATAAAAATGTGATTACTTGTTATGTGAAACTGTTAAACTTGCTGAGCCGTCGTGCTCATTCCACTTTAAAACAAACAGTTTCAGGAAAATGCGAGAAGGCAGGAATTTCTGATAAAGCTAAAGGTTATAGAAGACTAATTGCGTAGTTTCGCGCGAAGTGTTAGATTGTTTGTTATAATTAATCAATTGGATGAATGAGATTCATTAAATGTATAAATTGTCTAACGTGTATTTTGATATTGAATCTTATCGTTAGCAATTGAGGTGTGTGATTGTATGAATTTATTAAAGTTAACCTCAGTTGTAAATTTTATTATAGAATCTTGTAATAAGATACCATCAAAGTATCAGTGTAAATACAGAAAGATTTGTATGGCTAGGTGAATGATAATTATATTCACAGGTTTTTATATTGGTTTAAAAATCATAGTGTTTATGATTTCAATGATATTAGATTGGATCATGAGGTTATGATCAGAGATCTAAAGACGGAATGTAAAGATTTCGATTCTGAGGTAGAATTATGCTAAAGTTCAAATAAACTCTATATCAAACAACTATATCAATGTTGTAAGTTATGTTGAAATTGTAATAATTTAAAAATAAACTAGTTTAATCAATTATATTATTGAGATTTATTGTGGAATTAAGTACAAGGTTGTATGGTTAACGAGCGGAGGTCCGTCGTGGCCAACACGTGGATTTTCGGGTCGTTACAGTTCCAGTTCTGGAGGTATGACTACTCCATAAGCTACATCACCTATTCTTCGTAATATCTCAAATGGTCCTATAGACGTTGGACTCAATTTTCCTTTCTTTCCAAAACGAATCTTCCCCTTCCAGGGAGATACCTTCAGGAAAACATGACTACCGACTTCAAAGTTTCTTTTTTGTCGATGTAGATCGACATATCTCTTGTGTCTTTCTTGAGCAGGTCTTAATCTCAGTTGAATTGTTTGAACTACCTCCGCTGTTTGTTGAACCAATTTTCGCCCTAGCATCTTTCGTTCAACGACTTCGTCCCAACACATCGGTGTTTTACATTTCCTTCCATATAGAGCTTCATATGGTGGCATTCCTATACTAGCATGATAACTATTGTTGTATACGAATTCTACCAGAGGTAAGTGATCTTCCCAACTTCCTTTAAAATCCATCATACAAGCTCTCAACATATCCTCCAAAGTTTGGATAGTCCTTTACTTTGACCATCTGTTTGTGGGTGGTAAGCCATACTTAGTCTCAACTGTGTCCCAAGATGTTCTTGAAGACTTTTCCAAAAGTTTGATGTGAACCTTGGATCTTGATCGGACACGATTAAAATTGGAACCCCATGCCTAGATATAACCTCCTTAATATATAATTTGGCTAATCTATCTAGGGTGAACTTAACTTTAATTGGTAGAAAGTGAGAAGACTTGGTTAGTCGATCCACTATCACCCAAATTGCATCATGACCCTTTTGTGTGGTTGGAAGTCCTACTACAAAAGCCATTGTAATATGCTCTCATTTCCATTCTGGAATTTCCAATGGTTGTAATAACCCGCTTGGTCTTTGATGCTCTGCTTTAACCCGTTGGCATGTCAAACACCTACTAACGAATTCAGCCACCTCCCTCTTCATGTTTGGCCACCAGAAATGTTTACTCATGCCTTTGTACATTTTGGTGCTACCTGGATGAATTGAAAACGTAGTACTATGTGCTTCTGACATAATTTCTTCCTTCAACTCCTGTACCGAAGGTACCCATATCCTTGATTCAAACCTTATGATTCCATCATTGTCCAATTTGAACCTATTGTTCACATTCTTTGTTATCTTATTTTTTATTTCCTTATACTCTCCATCCTTTTCTTGTGTTTCCTTGATTTTTTCTAACAAAGTTAAGTGATCCTCCATTACAAATAATTTCCTCGTTGAGATTAAAGGAAACCTCACTTCAATGTCGAGTCTAGCAAATTCCTTGAGCAACTCATCCTGAGTTGTTAACACATTTAGTTTCTCTTGATTCTTCCTACTTAGTGCATCTGCAACTACGTTGGCTTTCCCTAGATGATATAGGATTTTGCAGTCATAATCCTTTATCAATTCCAGCTACCTTATTTGCCTCATATTCAACTCTCATTGTGTGAAAATATATTTCAAACTTTTATGATCGGTATAAATTTCACACTTTTCTCCATATAAGTAATGTCTCCATATCTTTAAAGCAAATACTACCGCCGCTAATTCTAGATTGTGAGTAGGATACATTATCTCATAATCTTTCAATTATCGCGAAGCGTAAGCAATGACCTTCCCATGTTGTATTAACACGCAACCTAAACCTTTATGTCACTATAGACTACAAGACCTCCACTATTATCAGGTAATGATAATACCAGCGCCTTGCTTAGTCTCTTATTTAGCTCTTGAAAGCTTTCTTCACACTTATCAGTCCATACATACTTCACCGTCTTCCTTGTTAAGTTGGTTAGTGGGGTTGCTATTTTTGAAAAGTCTTTAATGAAATGTCTATAGTACCCCGCTAAACCTAAGAAACTTCTCACTTTAGTTGGGTCTTTGGTTGTTCCCAGTTCATAACTGCTTCTATCTTTGATGGATCCACCGCTATTCCATTCTTGTCAATCACGTGACCCAAAAACTGAACCTTTTCTAGCCAGAACTCACATTTTTGAAAATTTGGCATAGAGTTGTTCCCTCCATAAGGTTTTTAGTACACTTCTCAAATGTACAGTATGTTCTTCTAATGTTTTCGAGTATATGAGAATATCATCGATGAACACTACAATATACTTGTCTAAACAAGACCTAAAAACCCTATTCATCAAGTCCATGAATGTTGTCGGTGCATTCGTTAATCTAAAGGACATCACTAGAAACTCGTAATATCCATAACGTGTTCGAAATGCTGTCTTTGGCACATCTTCTTTTTTGACTTTTAGTTGATGGTAACCCGACCGTAGATCAATCTTAGAGAAATGTTCAGCTCCCTTCAATTGATCAAACAAGTCGTCTATCATAGGTAATTGATACTTATTTTTTATGGTCAACTTATTCAGTTCACAATAGTCGACACATAATCTTAAAGTTCCATTCTTTTTTTGACAAATAACATTGGTGCTCCCCATGGAGAAACACTAGGTTGAATGTACTTCTTTTCCAATAATTCTTGTAGTTGAACCATCAACTCTTTCATCTCCATAGGTGTCATCCTGTATGGAGCCATTAAAACTGGTGCAGTTCCCGATGCTAAGTTGATGACAAATTTGATCTCTCTATCAGGTGGGAGACCGGGTGAGTCATTGGGAAATACGTCTGTGAATTCCCTTACAACTGGTATTTGATCTATATCTAACTCTTTCCATTGAGTATCTATGATATAGGCCAAATAGCCTTGACACCCCTTCTTAAGTAATCCATTTGCTTGCATTGCTGACAAACAACGAGATTTTCTTGGCAATTGATTCCCATTAAAAACGACCTTTGACTTCGACGTTGTCAAAAGGTTGACGCACTTCTTTTAGCAATCAATCACCATTTTTTGATTAGTTAACTAATCCATACCTATAATTACATCGAATTCCCCTAATTTAATGGGAATAAGATCCACCTTTAAATTGTGACCCTTAATCGCTATGCAACATTTCTTAAAGATGTGATTAACAAGTATTATCTCCCTATTAGCAATTTCTATATTCAAGGGAAAGTCTAAATTCTCACTAGGCATGTTAAATTTTTTAGCGAATTCATGTGAAACAAATGAGCAAGAAGCACCCGAATCAAATAGCACATAAGCATTTATGGAGTTGACCGGAATGATACCTGACACTATATCTTGAAATGCCACCGCATCTCTCACTGACGTATTGAAAGTCCTTGCCGTTGGACGGCCCGGGCCTCCCGGTGTAGTTGTCGGGGCGACGTTACTCGCCTTGCTCCCTCCCACTTCTCCTCCTTTCCTAGGGCGCATCTTGGCTTGATGTCCCGTTGCTCCACAATTAAAGCAGGTGTCCTTCTTCGGGTTTGGGCAAGTGGTGGCTAAGTGTCCCTCTTCTTTACAGTTGTAATAAATATTTTTCCCTTTAAGACATACTCTTATGTGGCCCTTGCCACATGTCTTGCAGGGTTCTATTTTCTTTTTGTTATCTCCCTCTTTCTGTGTATTTCCCCCACCATTAAATTTTCTTTTGTTATTCCCCCCACCATTACTTCCTTTACTAGACCTCCCCCCTCATGATTCTTTTTATTTTTATTTTTCCTTTTTATATTTATTAAAGGCATCAGTGCCGCCTTTGGCAATGATGGCTTTCTCCAGAAGTTGAGAGAAATTCTCTAGCTGTAATACGACAACTTTGCCATAAATCCAGGGTTTTAACCCTTCTTTGAATCTCCTCGCTTTACGTTCCTCCGTCACCACTTGATGAGAAGTGAAACGTGAGAGTTCATTAAACTTGGTGGCATATTGGGGCACTGTCATGTCCCCTTATGTTAAATTTAGAAACCGGACTCCCATCCGATTTTGCATGCTTCTTCAGGAAAAAGTTCTCAAAAAATAATTTCTTAAACTTTTCCCAAGTGATTACACCTTTTCCCGCCTTTGATTTGTTGGATTCCCACCAAAAGTTCGCTTCACCTTTTAACAGATAGGCAACAAATTTTGTCTTTTGATTTTCCCCAACCTCAGCTATATCAAAAGTCTTTTCAATTTCGGTAACCCAATTTCGGGAGGTCCTACGTTCTTAAAGTCTTTAAATGTAGTTGTGTATGTTCGGGGTGGATTTGTTTGGTTTACTATGGCACTCATTAACATATTAACAAATTGTTGCATAGGATTTTCGGCGGTCTGATTATCACTAGGTGTTTGCTCAACACTCTCACTACTACTATTACTAGCATGTGCTATCACTCTTGCTCTTGTGTTTGGTGGTGTCATTTCTCTAAAATAAAAGAAAGACGAGTATAAATATGCAAGCATAAAGAAAATTTTACACATCATATTTGATAACAAAATTTATTTTTATAAACTTCCACACATTACAAACTATTATTAACCGAGTGAATAATTTCGTTTTACTATTATTAACATCCCTTATAAAAATGGGAATGCTAATATTACACACATAAAGCATAATTTAAAGATTAAAAGTTTTTTTTTAATTGACTTTCTTAAAAGCCCTATTTAGCATACTCGAAAATACAGATCGGTTGATCTCGTAGCCCAATTCATTCCTTGCTGTGGGGAAATCTTCTTCCTCCTTATGAAGTTCCCAATAGGAATAACGACGTTCATTCCTTTCATGGGCAAGTGTTTCCTGCAACTGGAGCTTTTCGGCTTCTTTGATGGCTAACTGAAGCTCTTGTGCATGGTTTCTCTCAACTTCCTCTAACCAAAACATTTCAAGAGTTTCAATTATTTTGGTAGTTGTGTCCAACAATGCCACTTGTTCCCGCTTCTTCTTAATTCATTTCTTCGATGATTTCATTAAACTCAGATTCTGGATCGCCATCCTCGGCGTCTAAAATATCCATGTCATGTTAAATTTCATCAAAATCATCATCATCAGACATGTCCACAAAGTTGATCACGAGGTGATCACCCGCATGATCTATTACTGGATCTTAAAGTGGATCCTCCTCAAGATCACTTTCAAGGACCACAGGATGTGTGTTTGCTTGCATTATCTCTTCCCAACTTGGAATAGCAGCCATCCTACACAAGAATTTAGTTTTAATTAGTATATTTCTTTCAAAAAACATTTCATTTTTTTAAAATTTACGTATTATGTTTAAGATTTATTTGTCTTTTAATTATCTATAGACTTTTCACAAGTCCATTTAGTCCTATTTCCATCAGATTATATCCTAAGATACTCGTTACCTTGGAGCTATAATCTACAGCTCTTATACCAACCTCTGACGCTCCCAAATCAATATACTTACTATAGATGACTTGGTGCTCACTATAATTGCTAAATCATTAGGTTTATGGATGATTTCCTTTATTCATAAACAAAGTTCACATCTTAATTCCCAAAGATCTTTCATTATTTTATATCAAGTCCTTGTAATCGATACAAGAGACTTAATACTCAATCATGACATTTTATCCTTAAGATTTAGATATTCTATAACTTCACATGTTCCAATATCCACGGCATTAAATCATTAGGACGACTCTTGGGAACAGAGAATCTCGCGGTGAATGTTTGTATCTTCATCCGTGATAAATGTTTGCATCTTTATCCGTGACAAATGGTTGTATCTTTGTCCAGTGCAAAATTCTCTTTCTGTACAGAACATTACCCAACTAGTTAAAACCCTCACTCGAAACATATTTGGTTATAGTGATATCTCTTCATATCAATAATCCTATTTATCTGACATTCAGAATAGTAATAACGAGTTATACCTGGGTCCGAGGAACCTTAATGATGGATTTGACCAGTCTACATCACTTAATCCTGTCTTAGATGTACAACACTTACAAGTTATTTACCGATCCTCATCCAGATAAATAGATCATTATCAATACTATGTTAAGTTTTAACAATTCTAAGTTAAACCAAAGTAAAGACGTAATAAGAACATGTGATGAAACTTGATATATATTAATATATAGTCGATTACATTGTTTGCTTGTTCATATTACATAAGTCATCAAGACTTTAAAACAAAAGGACAAGCAATTTAATAAAGCATGTAAACTAGTATATGCATTTCTTCTTTCTTTTCTTCTTCTTAGAGCCGGAGCTCTCGGGTTTGTCTGCAATTTAGGTTTATTTGCAAGGGTGAGCATACAAAAGCTCAGCAAGTCTAACATATAGCATATAAGTGAACTAACACTGATATAGATTTTAAGGATTCATGACACAACAATTGATATTACAAATATTTTAACATAGTAAAATTGAGTGGTGGTTAGACCTAGAACTGTTCTTTGTCTTTCGACTTAGAACTATTTACAATGGATATAGAAAGGGGATCAACCTAATGACATCCTATGTTATGCATAACATACATCACACTGGAATAATCATGAACAGTGGTACATATTCGTTCATCTCAGTTTACTTTACATGTCAGGATCGCCCCAAGACAACTTGGTTGGATAAAATAAAGCATGATTCGAAATAAATCGTGAATAAGCATTTCATTTTTTGCAAGTTATGCCAAAGCAAGAAGTAATAACTCTCATATCAAAGATTTATAACACGTTGTTTGTAAAAAATGTATAAATCGTATAGAAAACAAGTAAACAAAGGTTAAGGATAGAAAACTTGTCTTGAAGCAATTTAGGGTTTTCCCGGTAAAGCGTTAAATGCCTACATAATTATTTACGCGCACTCGAATGTTAGTTTATCGAATTTTACTTCTTAATTAATGTTTTTATAACTTGTTTAAACTATTTCCATAGGTGATTTTAGTTGGAAAATTCTCGAACTCAAAAACTCATTTTTAAGTGACTTTATAAAAAGTGGACAACAACATTGGTTGTCAGACCCTGGCTCAATTAAACAGCCATAACTTCTTCGTTTTAAAATATTTTTGAGTTGTTCAAAATTTCACGTGTTTGTAACTTCCGTCTCTACAATTTATGTTTAGACCAAAGTTCGAAATTCCTTACTAATTTACACAGATTTTGACAGTAAGGGGACTACCAGAAACTGTTTCAATATTTCATTGACTGAATTGATAAAACATGATACCTAAAGCTTTAATTTGCTAAGATAACATGTTCTAACAATAAATAACACTTTATAACATAAAATAAGAAAATCATAAGCCTTCTTATATAGATATTTATGACTTTTACTCAAGAAAACACGAAGAACGAAAAAACCGTATATGGTAACAACTTATGTTCTTGAGCTTTTGGATTTCATATTTGAAATAATTTGAGCATTATAACTGCTTGTATAAGTGATTATAACATTTATATATGAAATAATATGGTCGTTATAACGGCTTGTTTACTTGATTTTAACAGTTTATAACTATTGCTCAAGATCACATGAACAACACGGAGAACAAAAAATCGTACATGGCTACGACTCGCGTTCATTGAGCTTTAGTTATATACTATGAAATGAAATTGACATAACAACGACTTGCTCAAGTCATAAGGAACACGGAGAACGAAAAATCGTACATGGCTACGACTTATGTTCTTGAGTTTGGCAATAAAAGAAAATTGAATATTATAACTACTATAAAATGAAGAAAATCTCAAGAACACGTGAAGAACATGGAGAATAACAATCGAACATGGCTACGACTCGTGTTTTTGAGCTTTTAAAAATTAAAGACGAAAGAAAAATCGAACATAATAACTTTTAAATATTGTACATTTTGAATTTGTAAGTTTTAACCATTTCTTTGCAATTTCCAAAGTAGTAACTCACAAGAACTCTCTCTCAATACATGTATAGTTTTGATACTAGATTTTGTTCTTTGAAAATGAATGATGAAACAAGTGCACAATGCTTGTTATTTATAGGCCATGCAAAGCTAGGGTATTATGGTCATTAAAACTACCAAGTTTTGGCTCCAAGTTTGGCTACGACTTTGGCTCCAAGTTTGGCTTGACTTTGGCTTGGCTTAGGCTTTAACTTTAACTACTAACTAGAGTTAACAACTAACTCAACATTGGATAATTCTCTACTAAAGCTAGCAACTTGATTGGTTGATTAGTTTCTTAATTCACCAATTAAACTTATTAGGTTAATCTTAATTTTAATTAACCTTCATCTTAATCAAGTATACATGTAGTATAGTTGACTTTTACTATTCACAATTGACTTTTTCGTATTCTATCTGTATAATTTTCGTATTCTATCTGTATAATTTTCGTATTATTATCATATTCTATCCGTATAATTTTTGTATTTATACACGTATTTGTGAATAGTACTTTCTAGGGTTTAGGGTTTAAACCTTAGGGTTTCTAAAATTAGGATTTATGTTTTCTCCAAACCCTAGTTCTAGGTTTTTAAAAAATTTACTTTTATTTTTTTAATAATTGTTTAAGTTGGATTCTTGAAACAAAACACAAAAATAAACACACATGAAAATTTCATAACACATATTAGATGTAATACAATATTTATTTATGCCTATAAATTCGGATTACAACTATCTCGAAAGTTCGGAATATTACATTGTTAATTTGTGAAAAGTTAATATAAGTTGAAATCTGTTTGTACGATTGCATACATCAAGATTATATTTTTGAGTTTTGGACGGTAAATTTTTTTAATAGAATACTTAATTTAAGATAAGAAAAAAAATAGAAAACTTTTATATAAATAATTTAATGTTGCTATCGAGTTTATAAAAGAAAATCTCAAAATTTACATTTCTATTACTATTTACCTGTATATTAATTTTGGTGTGCTTGTAATATAATGTGGAATAGAGATTATAAAAAATTTGTTTATATTATTCAATTTTTCATTCAAATTCGCCTATTTTCAAATGAAAAATTTTGACAAGAAAAATAGTCAAGTTTTTTATCCTTTTTTTTTTTGTTTATTAAAAAATTCAGTAACAAAAGAATAAGAAAAAAAAATTTAATTGTTATTTTATTTTTTTTTTATCTTTTTCATCCATTTTAAATCTTGAAAACAATGTGTAAAGTCATTTCAAGAACATTTGGCTGGGAATAAAAATGGGCATATGTTCTTTTTTCACTTATTTATGATTTCCTAGTTGGTTTGTCCATTGTATTTTTATTAATACATATTGTTAATATTGTCAAATCAAATTTATTTTACCGAAATTCTTATAATTATTTTAATAATATTTAATATATTAAATAATTTTTATTATTCTAACAATATAATTTTTACTTCAACAATGTCTCCCGTCTCTGTAAACTATAAAAAGAACCAAATAAGAGTCTTCTTTTTTTTTTTTATGGTACCGTGTGATTCTTGTTGTCAAAAAACGTGATCAATTCAAAAAATATATTCTTTACTCCACTAATTTGAACATGATAGAGGTCCAGCTCGCCATGTAGGTGTACGCAAGGCTATGGTCCAAAGCTTTGGTTATGGTTATCTAACTTCACATGATTATGGTTTCAAAAGGTAACACGCATATGACAATGTGACATTTAGTAATCAAAATAGAGAGGATTAAATTTAGAAACCGATAAATTTGATTTGTTTTCAATAATCATAAAAATATGATATTTTTATATAATGAGATTCTAATTTATTGGAAAAAAAATTCATATAAAACTATAATATTTTTATGTGATAACATCAACTGGCTTATAATTTCTTTCTTGTAATTAATTATTTAAGTGTGGACTTTTGAAAACCCTTAGCTTGTTATAAAGTATTCATTCGTTTAAGATAAGAGTCTCTAATAACAATTTGAGATAATTTGACCATATCAAACTTCAACTTATATGTGATACCTGGTCTTTGGTTATAGTCCCACATCGCCTACTCTTTTAAACTCTTCTCTTACCTTTACCTATATATATGACTTCATCCTCCTTTTAGTTTTATCTACCAAATATTAAGTACCTCCTATTTTGTGAAAAGCTTTTTGTGTGAGGACCTTTTCAGTAAAGATCTCTCTAGTTAAAAATTTTGGTGTCGAGGACGAGGACGGACTGCAAACCTCATAATTTCGGGTATATCTCTTTTTTCTTTATTTGTGTAATTATTTAATTTTCTGTGTTATTTTTAATTTTGTAGTTTTAATTTTTGTATGCTATTTAATTCGTTAGTTAATATATTTTGGTATATCTTTGTTAGTAATTAGCATTTTATAATATTAAATTATTATTTTTGTAACTTTAAAGTTTTAACAACAAAAAAAAAAACAACCAACAACAACAACAACAACAACAACAACAACAACAACAACAACAACAATAATAATAATAATAATAATAATAATATTTGTTATAGAATTAAAAATAGAAAGAATATTTTTGTGAATATACTTATATGTATTTTGGAAGGAACAAGAATACTATTATTTATTAATATATACGTTACTATGATTAGAATATTTTTGTATGTATAATTTTAGGTAGAATTTTGTTCAAAACGGAAGGATTTCAAATTCGCCTAAGAAAAAGAAAATGTGTAAAACTTAATCAATTAATTAACTATTTATTTATCAATTCCTTTATTTTGTTAATTAGTTCCGACGGAGGAAATTTAACGAGTCATTTTTGGAATATAATTTCGGGTATTACATTGTGTTTTCCAGTTACGGATTCTGTACTTCTTCAGCGATATTTCTTTAATTTTAATTTATTCATTTTGTCTCTCAATTAGAATTCAAATATTATTTCGATATATTATTCATAGTCAAATTCATATGATAGTTTTATTTGATTTTAGATATGTGCAACTTAACTTGTACTCTTTAGACTTATTAAGCATGTCTAGTATTTATCTTGATTCTGTAGAAACATACATGCTACTATTGTAATATCCCGGATATTTCACAAATTTTTTTAATAAGATCTTGATGTTGAAATAAAGGTCGGAGTTTAAAACCTAGATTTGGAGAAATAAAATGTGTAGATAGGAGTAAACATTTGATCCTAATGTTGTGTTAGGATTTAAATGTAAGTGATTGGAGGTTTTTAAATTTTAAAACCTAGAATTTGATTATGTGTATACTTGGAGGTATATTGATAATAAGGTAATATAATACCTTTAAAGTTCGATGAATTTATTGGACTAAAAGAGATTATGTAAGAAATTTTTACTTTGAGGTATCAGGAAATTTATTTGGGAAATAAATTTCAATTATTGAGATATTTATAAGTTTAACTTAAGGTGTATATATATAGATACAAATATACTTGGAGGTGCGCTAATTATATTTTTAGCCGAGTGTAGTAAATGATTAACTGAATTAATCATCAAGAATAATGTAAAACTTAATATATTAATTAAGCAAGCTTATGAGAGTTAAACCTTGGATGATAAATTAAGAAAGTCCAAATTTGTAAATTGGGAAGAGATAAGTTGGGTATTATGGTGGTAATAAACCCAACCTAGTGGCCAAGTGATTGGAAATTTAATAGTAGACCAAAATGGATTAAGGTTAAGACGAGTCAGATTAATATATAAGGCAAGCCATATGGATATTGTGAATAAGCCTACACATTTAATAATTCTAAGACTTATATGTATGGCCAAGTTATTAATAAGACACGTCTTAAATTAAGAATGAACCCTGCGTGGTTGTGATTACGTGGAATAGCAGTGTGAAGAGAATGAGGTAAAGTATACCTACTAACCTGAGTATAATTACATGTGTGAAGGAAAGTTAACAAATCGAAATGCTAAGAAATGACCAAAGTGGTCAAATAGTCAAAGTATAACTAAAGAAATTGAAAGAAAGTCAAGTTAAAATCCTAATTTGGAGTTCGGAAGAAAATTTGGAGGCGCAGACTGCACCGTTGAGTTTAGAATGTTGAATTTGACAAGAAAATATAGTAAATGCAATTTGGTGTTGGGGATTGACTTTTGGTCAAAGTCAACCTTTGACTTGTAAAGTTAAAAAGTCAAAGTTTGAATTTGGAGAATAATTTTGAGAAACGAACTTCACCGTTGCGACGGGAACGTCAAATTTAGTAAGTGTGGACTGTAAACATGATATATGTTCCGATTGACTTTTTGGTTAAAGTTAACCATTTGACTTTTTAGGGAAAAAGGTCAAACTTGAAGTTCAAAAGTGAATTTGAAGAAACGGATGTTACCATGACGTCGGGAACGTTCAAATTAGTAGGAATTGACTGTAATATTAAAAATTTGATTTTCGGGTTAAACAGTCAACGAGCGGGTCATATAATTAAAAGTGGGACCGAAAAGAAAAAAAATAAACCTTTAGATTTTGGAGTGGGCCAGCTTTGCTCAGATTTTTAATTGAGGTGGATTAATTTGGACCAATCATCTCTAATCTTATCCTATTGCAATCTAGCATGTTAACCAATCAAAACCATTCTCTTATCTCTTATCTTGTGACTTGGATATTTAATTGGGAATTAAATCCATTTCATGAGAGTAACTAAGAACTCAGCATTTGAAGAAGAGAGAGAAAAATACACACAGCTGTGAGAAGATAAAGAGGAGAAGAATGAAGAAATGGAATAAATAAGGAAGTTATGAGGTATATTATACTAAACCCTTGATTTATTTTTGATTTTCCTTGGGTAAATGTTAGTTTTTAGTGAAATTAATGGTAATAGATCATGTTTAACTTGTGTTTAATAGTCTAACCATGAGTTATCATGAATCAATCAAATTATTCACGGATTAAATAAAAAAGAAAGAAAAGATGAAACTCATTTCGCAAAAAAGTGTGATGTGTTGCTGTTGGTTTGATGATTTTTATAAAATTGAATATATGGAGTTAGAGAGTGGATAATATGTCAAATTAAAGCTATGAAATAAGCTTTACGTAGAAATTTTTAGATCATATAAATTCTTTGTGGTTTGTGTGTAGTGATTGTTTTAAGCAGACTGGGTCGGACAAAAATAGTCTGCCCAGTGACTGCAGCGATTTTGTACCTTGAAAAAATTGTATAAAATCATGTCTTTCGAATTAGATGTTGGTGTAAACTACAAAATTGTAGATATGGAAGTTATCTAGAAGTACCCAAAATATTTTACCATTTTATGGAGTTTAGCATTTTTTAAAAGAATTGTTTTGTGATACTATCCTGAGAATAAAACTGTCTGGGAAGGTTGGGTAAATGGTTAGATCTATGTTGTTTGATTCATGGGATGAAGTAAAGGTATAAATAAGAATTAAAGTAGACTTCATAAGCTTTAATTTGACGTAAAGATGATTAAAAACGGACATGTAACAAATAAGTTATGATTAAATTAAAAATAGTATTTTATGAAAAGAAAAATTTGTTAAGAACCAGACAAGGTAAACCTGTCTGTTTAGGTGTCCACTTAGTACATATTCTTGTCGGTAAGAATCTGTTAATAAACAGACAAGGTGGGTATGTCTGCTTGCTGTCTGGATAAATAAATAATTAATTATTATTTAATTAATATTAAATAATAATTAAAGAGAGATAAAATTTATCAATTAATTATTTATTATTTAAATAATAAATAAAGATAATTAAGTGATTAATTATTATTTAATGTAAAGGATGATTAAATTAAAGGATTAATTAATTATTATTTAATTTAGGTTAAATAATAAGGTAATTGATTAATTAATTATTATTTAATTAACATTAAAGGAGAATTAAAGGAGAATTAAATTAAAAGATTAATTAATTATTATTTAATTTAGGTTAAATAATAAGTAAGGGTAATTGATTAATTAATTATTATTTAATTAACATTAAATAATAATTAAAGGAGGATTAAATTAAAGGATTACTTAATTATTTTTTAATTTAGATTAAATAATAAGTATGGGTAATTGATTAATTAATTATTATTTAATTAACATTAAATAATAATTATAGGAGGATTAAATTAAAGGATTAATTAATTATTATTTAATTAAGATTAAATAATAAGTAAAGGTAATCGATTGATAAATTATTATTTAATTAACATTAAATAATAATTAAAAGAGGATTAAATTAAAGGATGAATTAATTATTATTTAATTAAGATTAAATAATAAGAAAGAATAATTGATTAATTAATTAATTATCCAATTAACATGAGATAATAATTAAATGTGGATTACATAATAAATAAAGATATTTTCTGTTCTGAATTTGAGTGATCCAGAATAACTGAGACATGTTTCAACTCTTAAGGAGAATCTAAATTGAAACATGTCCCATACTCATCAGACTTTTGAATTAATATTTAATTAACATTAAATAATAATTAAATGGAATTAAAGTTAATAAACTAGTTAATTATTATATCATTAACGTGTAATGATAAATAAAAAGAATTAATAGCATATGAAACATTATTCAAAAGGTTTAAAGTGATCTTACATGTAATTAATAATCTTACACGTTTAAAGTGATCGATTATACGTTGTGCTAATTGATAGGCCGACTTTATCAATGTTAGATTTAGGTAAATCGTCTCAGAAGAATCACTTACAGAAATTTCTTCAGTTCATCATCAATATTCCATTTTCAATTAACTACTTTGGAATAGACTGATGGATATATATACAACTAATCCTCTCTTTTAAGTACTTACAAGAAAATGTACTTAATTAAATCCTTACCATCAATCAAGAACAGTAAATTATATATATATAGAAAAAAATAATTTATAGCAAATATTTGTTATTGTCACTATTTCAGCGAACAAATAGATATTACAACATTCATCAATAGATCCAACGGCAAATTTAGAAAGCAAAAACTTGTTTGCCGCCATTCTCTCTACGGCAGGTAATAACTTAATAGCGACGAGAGAAATTACTAAAATAATCTTGTGTTAAAATTAAAGTTAATAGCTGCGGCTAATCCGATCTAATGCTACTCCGACTAGAGGCTTTTGCAAACTGCGGCGTTTTAGCGGCGATCACAGATTTAATACCCAAAAGCAGTTCTGGTCCGGCAAACTTGCGTTTGTTATTGCTATTAGAAGAAGAGAAGAATAAGACAAGGCAGATTTAGAGTCACATAGCAGTCCACCTACACCAAAATCATATTTTAAACCGGTTATTCCACTCAAGATTCAAGTAAGAATATCTGTACCAATTAATTTTTATGTAAAATATGTTTTATACAAAATTTTGAAGAATTTTATGTTGAAAATAATTTATGGAAGTTAATTTAGTGAAAATTAAGTGGAATATATATTTGTATATATATGTAATGCGTTGTGATGGACAAAATTCCCTTCATTCATTATCATATAAAAAAAAAGTTGAAATAATTTAAGAAAAATATATACAATACTTTCTTGTAATTGTGGTTAGTTTTTTATAGTATTCAATTGACCAACTATTTATTGTTGATAATTTACTAAAAATTAATTGGGATATATATTGTGAATGAAAATTTTACATTATTTGATTTCATATAAAAGTTTAAGAAAAATAAATAAGAAATAATTTAAATAAAATATATACAATATTTACTTGTGATTGCGGTTAATTTTATGTAGTTTTTATTGGGAAATATATATATATATATATATATATATATATATATATATATATATATATATATATATATATATATAAAGCATTGTTAATTTATTGAAAATTATTTGGAAAGTATACAATAATTGGTGATTATTTGGTTAAGTACTATGCAATTTTCAATTATAGTATAAACATAACAAATGATCCAATTGGTATTTATGTTGTTCTTTTTAGGTTAAATATGCAGAACTAGATCCCCGAACCAATTCATAATAGTGTTCTATATGACCAAAATACTCACGTGTCGGAGGTGTATGGGAGGGTAAGAATAGGGATAAACTTACACGATCCCAAATTACCTCAATAACATACGAACAATGGGAATCAACAAATGCCCAGAAAATATTATTGCAAAGTGTGTGTTTGAATTGTTTACCTGTCTGATGGTTATTACCAAAACCAATGCTAGTCTTGTGTTCGTCGTAGTTGAGAGATGGCGCCCGAAGACAAAACTTTCATTTAAATTGTGGGAAGATAACAATTGTATTGGAGGACGTACATTTTTTATTTGGGTTGCCAATTTTAGGAAAACCTTTAACTTATCCCTTATTTGACATTCCATTGACCCACCCTTGACCCATCTTAAGGAATATTTTAGGTCAGTCGCTGTCTTCGAATATAAGATTGTAAAAACAAAAAAGAGGTGTTATTTCATTGGTTTGGTTGTATGAAATTTTTTTCAAAATTCCTTAAGAAAGCAAGTATGGATACGGTTGGTCGACACATAAAGGCATACATCATTTGGTTATGCATAGCAATATTGTTTTTAACTTGGTCAAAAAATGTTGCACACGCTAAGTATATATGTACTTTGTTGCTGATATAAAAGACTATACAATGTATGCTTGGGGTGTCGCTTTGTTGCGCTACTTATATCAGACTTTGTACACAGCCATTAGAAGAGGTACTAAATTTATCAATGGTTGTGTCACATTGTTACAGATTTGGGCATACGAGTGGTTATTAGTTGGAAGGCCTAACCGTATGAGAGATTCTCAATTTTAGTTACCTAGAGTAAGGGCGTGGGCATACTCGTTAATCACAAATATCCTGATAGACGAGACAATCTTCATCACCATCTACCATTCTACCATGGGGAGTTAGATAGGCAGCCTACGTGAAAAGTAGTTTGGCGGCCTTACATGAGCTGGGATGATGTTTTGACAGGGTATAATTATGAGGGAATGTTGGCGGGATCCGCTTGGAACCTTTTGCTTCATTTTAATATTGTAGAATTTCAAATGTCGAACTAGGTCATTAGATATTATAGGTATTTGCAAGGGGTACCATCTCCGATGAAAAATCATGACAAGCTTAGAAAGCCCAAGGAACATAGATTCGATGTTGAGGATAACATGGTCTTGAGGTGAGCGTATATTGCTCATTAGGACCTGTACATGGAGCATTTTGAGGGCTAGACCTCAGAGACTTCAAAGATAATAAAAATGGAGAAATACATGAAGTGATATAGTAGGATTACAAGTAAATGTATGCATCGGCCTGAATGCGAAGGAGATCCTGACACTTCTTAAGCGTCTCGGTTTGTATACAATTAGCATCACTTAGTTAACATGGTAATTAAGCTAATTAACTGTTTATGTCTTTTTGGAATATATATTCTTTCTTATTTATTGATGTTAATGTTTTTAAAAAAAAAATACAATTTGAGAACATGAAGTGTCTTTTGGATTAATTCTGCAAGTTTAAAAATGCCACTTAAATACGTTCACGTGAAAGAGGGATGTGACTGCCAATATGCCATATATGATGTTGATGTGAGGGGGATAAGGAGTATGAAGGGGTGAATTCAAAGAAGGATACCAATTTGATGAGGAGGCGAAGATACCTCCTTCATCAGGCCTACAAGACATCTACATCCTGAACACCTAGAAAAATATACCCCAACAATCATTTGAGGGTGCATCGGATTTTATTAAGGAAGAGGTTGAAGCACAGGCAAGCCAAATGCAACTTTTATATGGTCTGAAAGGTTCTCTAATCAAGTTACTTCTTGAGTAAAAGGTCGTCATCGTGAATGAAAATTTCTTCGATTCCACTCTGGTCAATCCCACGTTATTTCCCATATATATAGAGCATCTTCAAACATGGTAAACCTTGAATCATGAAGAATTTTGTGACGCACGCCCTGGCTACTAGATTTATGAACATATCACGGATACTGCTATTACGGGATAGAGAGAAAAAATACCAGTATGCTGGGATTAAACGGTGGGCCACATTTGCTTTCATGTCATCCTTCTTCATGCATCTTGGGAAAAAAATGCATGCCCCCGAGCGAGTAAAATGATGCATCCAATTTCTGCAGTACATATGTTCAACCTACTGTGGATCACCCTTGCATGAGTGCGATTATATTTTCATCCTTCTTTGAGTTAAGGGTAATCGGCATTTTATTTTGTTAGTCTTTGAGGTCCAAGATTGGATGATTACTATCCTTGACCCATTATATAATGACACACCCTATATCAAGCTGACTGACATGTATAAGGAATACGTCGAAGATTATAGGAAATGTCACCTATTATAGCCAACTGAGCGCCTTGTGTATGTCAAGTAAGAAGTAAGCGTTAACATAATGCAATTCCGTTAAAATTGTGCTTGTTGTGACACTACGCTTAGAAACATCTTAACCGGTTTTAGCTATATTTCAACTAATTTTATTTATATCTTTTAGAAAGTTATTTATAATGTACCACATTCTAGATAAATATATTTCGTATTATCAGCTAGTTAAGTGATTCGAAATAACTTAGCCATGTTGTATTTTGTACAAAAGGTAACATTTTTCATCCCTAATTTTGTTTCACGAACCACATAGACCACAATTTACGGACTAAATCCACCGGATACTAAAAATTTAGAGTTGTTAATGATCGACCCATCAAGAACATTATTTTGACTACTGAAACCGAAAGTGCTCTTAAGAGAAGGATCCTTAGAAAAGTTTGTTGTATGGAACTCAACATGCATTTTTAATCCATTTAGATGAGTATTACATGAAGGATCTTAATCCATTTAATCCGTGGACTGTAATTCTTGCTGGTAACCTTTGAAATAACTTAAGAGGAGCTGGGAAAATAGGGTGCTACTTGACTCACTCTTTCACATTAATAAATTGGGATTATTTGTTCTTCAACACTGTCCAAAAAATAAATACTAAAAAGTAAGCCCACTTAGTGCAGTTAAACTCACAACTAACATAGAGTGAGTGAAGGCAGTAAACTATCCTAATAAACTTGCATGAATTAATTCCATTTGCTCTCCAGTGTTGAATAAAATATGCATCATTTTAAGTTTTTACCTTATAGCAGAGCAAAAATTTGGAGCGCAAATATAATTTCCTTTAAAGCTAAAGAAACTAACAAAAATGAATATAAACGTACAAGCGATTCAAAATGAGGAAACTTGTCCATGAGGAAAGTAAATATAATATATAAAAATTTAAAAAAAAAAAAAAACACATCATCACAAATTAGTTACCCAATTATTTATCCGTAAGTGAGGATGAATTGGAGAGATCAGTATAAGAGTTTCAGAGAGGAAAACACGTTTCAACGATCAGTTATTCAATCAGTTATTTGTGATGATAGACAATCATCAACAAAGACAAGCCTAGCATCAGATGCACCTTCACCAGGATTCCCAGTACTGAGATTCAAGAACAACAAAGATGGATCGCGAATGCAAGAAGAGAATAAGAGAGACGAGACAAATGGACAAGGTACCCTTCAAGGAAATTATGGGAGAGAGGCAAAGAGAGAGAAGGATAAAAGGGACTCCAAATTCAGAGGTTATTGAAGTTATATATTATATTAAAAGGTGTTGGCTTTTAATTTCAAGAGATGGTAAAAATATGAAAGAAATTAGTATGTTCATGGAAGAAGGGGATATAAAGGTAACAAACATGGTGAAATGGGGCATGGCATGGTATGATTATCGTTTGTGCAAATGAGGAAGAAAGTGAGAAGTTGGTATAATACAGGTTTGGAAGTAGACGAAATTTAGGAGGGAGTCTCTTTATAGAGAAAAAAACAGCTAAACCAGTTATAGAGAAATGAGGGACCAAACACTATATCTATCTCAACTATTAAAAAGTAGAGCATGACACGGATTTTAATGTCATGCTTATTTTTTTAATGGTTATGATGGATGTAGTATTTGTATATTGTATTTTTTTACACTTATTTGTAGAGAAAAGAATCACAAGAGAATAAGAAAGGGAGAGGAAGAAATAAAACAAAAATTTATATTACGTTTGGATTTGAGAAATGAATATGAGAATGAAATGACTCATTTCTATGGAATGATAAAAAAATTGAGTTTGGTTGCTCCATTAGAATGAAATACACCATTTCTATTTCTCCCAAATTTAAGAATTTTATTATTTGAAAGAGAATATAGAATGACTTATTTCAACTGAAATAGAATGAATCATTTCACTCTCCATTCTATTTCTTCCTCTATTCTATTTCTTCATCCATTCAATTCCGTCAATCCATACGTAGCATTAGAGATTTTACTGGAGGCACAGAATCAGCCCAAAAACAAGAAAGGAAGAATGA
The DNA here is from genome assembly GCA_947179155.2 of Hedera helix. NCBI lineage: Eukaryota > Viridiplantae > Streptophyta > Magnoliopsida > Apiales > Araliaceae > Hedera > Hedera helix. The sequence goes on along the minus strand of OX359269.1, from coordinate 30,012,801 downwards.
AGAGGCAGGAAATCAAACGAGTTTAACAAGTGCCAAAGAAATTTAGAGATTTTATTGAAGAATTAAATAGTGAGTGTGAAGATTTGTTGAGTGAATTTTTTTTTCCAGTGGTTGAATCTATTTGGGGAGCTGTAATTCTTTTCATAGACGAGTATTAGTTGTTTCTCAACATGAAAAATATTTACAGAGAACATGGATTTAGGACGAGGAAAATATGAAGAAAATCTGGAATCAAAGTCGCTCAGAAAGTATGAAGTTTTTTGTGCAGTAGAGTCCGTTCTAATTGCAAGACTTTTTTCCAACAGCAAGATATGTTTTGTTGGACTGTGATGATATATTTTTGTAATATATTTTGTGCAGTAGAGTCAATTGTAATATATTTTTGGCAACTTTTGTCATTTTGTCAGTTTGTATCAGTCCTTGTCCAAATCTTTTGAATTAATGGTTTCTTTAGAATTAATAAAACTTTGTCGTTTGCTATATAATAAATAAATAAATGACAATATATAGTATTACATACATATATATATAAGTGACATATTCTTCCCCATAATTAATCAATTTACAATTCTATGAAGTTTGAGTCAGCAAAAAGATTGATAAATGATAAACCCGTGCATGGACAAAATTAATCTCTCAAATAACCAACTGCTAACCAAAACAAGCCTAGGAATGTAAAAATGACTTACTATATGCATATTTACTGATTTGAATATCCTGTTCAATGTTTGGCTTTCATATAATAAGCCTATTTAAATAATTTAGTAATTATAGTATAGCCTTTTACTTGCCATAATAAATATCAATGAGAAACTGTATCATAAAGAATCCAATTCTTCTCCTCATATGAAAAACGCAGTAAATGCGTCTATTTCTATTATTTCCCACAGAAAGACCATTGTGACATCTAAGCAGTTTTTTTTTATCTTTCCACTAGTTATAATTAATTTTTTTATAGTTTCTTACTTGCACATACACGTGCATTCTCAAAAAATAACACGTGGTACTCGTGACCTGCTCCAAAATAATAAAAATCATAGGTATTAAAAACCAAAAAGTAAATCAAAAAATTAATCAGTCACATAATCCTGCATGGGTCCCATAAAATAAGGGCGAATGTCACTTATAGCCGTCCAACTTGATATTCATTTTACAGTCGTACCTAAAGTATATTTTTCGTTAATTTGGTCTTTAAAGTAACATTTTTTGTCATTTCTATTCCTTTTACCCGAATTTACTTAAACCCAACAACAAATTGACCCGATCCATTGACCTAATCCTTTTACCCAATTTATCATAATGGCTAAATGACACTTCTATCCCTCTAAGTTGCCACCCACTTTCAAAGTCATCATTTTCCCCTAATTTCAAATATATATATATATATATATATATATATATATATATATATATATATATATATATTGAGATAATAATTAAAATTTCAAAAAAGTAGTATTTATTATATGAATTCATATTTAAAAAAAATAGCATATATATTATATGAATTCATATAATATATTATATACTAAATTTTTAATTAAAGCTTAAATATAAAATAACTTTTAAAATAAAACAGAATTAGTGCACACTTATAACTGCAAAATATATTTTTAAAATAAAAATTAAAATAAAAAAATAAAGCCCCTGTTCTTTTCTATTCCTTCTTCACCAAAATTAAAATTTTAACATATATACTATACTAATTCAAATTTGAAAAATAACTAAGCATTAAAAATTAATTATTATCTCAAAAATAAAAAATAAATATTTTGAAATTATCTTTTTTTGTGAGAAATGACTAAAAAAAACTCATGTAATATATACTATTTTTTAAATTAACGCTTACATATAAAATAAATTTTTAAATACAACAGAATTAGTGTATACTTATAACTGCAAAATATATTTTTAAAATAAAAATAAAAATATATAAAACCCCTGTTCTTTTCTTTTTCTTCTTCACCAAAATTAAAATTTTAACAAATATACTGTACGAATTCTTATTTTAAATTTTTTTAAAGTTTTATTTTTAAAAATTTGAATTAATATAGTATATATGTTAAAATTTTAATTTTTGGTAAAGAAGGTAATGAAAAGAATAGGGGCTTTGTATTTTTTTTATTTAAAAATATATTTTCCGGTTATAATAATTAAGTATACACTAATTCTGTTGTATTTAAAATTTTGTTTTAAATGTAAGCGTTAAGCAGTTAAATTAAAAATTTTAGTATATATTATATTATATGAATTCATATAATATATACTAATATTTTTTATATGAATTCATATAATATATACTAATTTTTTGAAATTTTAATTATTATCTCAAAAATAAAAATAAAAAAAATGAAATTAGAGAAAAATAACGACTTTGAAAATGGGTGGCAACTTTGAGGGACAAAAGTGTCATTCTGATAAATCAAGTAAAAGGATTGGATCAATGTATCAGGTCAATTTTTGGGCGAGTTTTAGTAAATTTGGATAAAAGGAACATAAACGACAAAAAATGTCACTTTAAGGATCAAATTGACAAAAAATAAACTTTAAGGACGACTTTGAAAGTGGGTGATAATTTAGAGAAATAGAAGTGACATTTGCCATAAAACATAATCACCTTGAATAAAATGATTAAACTTTAAACAATTAACATACATTCCCCTTCATATTTTTTTTCTCAACTTAGGAGCACAAAGTTATTTTTTGACGTCCTTTTTTTTAGAAAAAGTTACAATCATAGAATTATTTAGTAGCTTCAATTTATAGAGAAAATATTCCATTAGTTTGTAAAAATATATTTTTATTTAAAAAATTTATAACTATAAATATATATTTTTTCATGAATATTCCTAAAATTTACTGAGTGTATGTCTATTTTACTAATGATTAAAATTTTAAAAATGAATTTAAAGGTACTTGTTATTTTATACGACCATCAATAAATAGGACACATCTAATTAAACATAAAAAATAAAAAAAAAGAGGAAAACTCTTTACCTTTAAATCAAGATAAAAGAATTATTCCGCTTGAACCAATCAAATGGCCATGCTCAAATGAGGTTATTTTGTCTTGGGATGGCCGAATATCTATTCAATCAGTCAATATATATACACACACACACACTAATACTGCATAATTATACCAAGACAAGTATATCGAATCATTTTATTTCGTCCCGATTTGACTCAGTAGTTCGAGAAATTTTTATTATTATATTTTTTACTCAAAAGTTTTAGGTTTTTTTTTTTCTTATTTTTTGTTATAGATTCATTTATAATGGTTTTTTAGTTTTTTATTTCTTTTTTGCGTGTTATAAATAGATTCATTTATAATAACTTCTCAAAATTTTGAACTAAATGTACTTTATCTTTTTCTTACTTATTCTTATTCTAATACATCTGCTTTAGTCCTACCACATTTTTTGTTATGTATAAAAGTATATGTGTAATGACTTTTAGTTCGTTAAATAACCTTTAAAAAATATATACCAAACTTATGATATCTTATAATAAACATATACTACAATCAAGCGAAAAAATTATACCCAAACAGTTAAATTCAAATGAAGAGAATTTTCTATATATTATTAAGCTTCAAAGTAAAGTTTCCTATTTATACAATTACTAATCTACTACAACATTAACTAACTAAGACAACTGTAAAAAGTATTACATCAGCACTAAATTACTTCATGTGTTAAATTAACTAACTTCTATATACACTCTAAGCTACACATCCAGCATATTAAGCTGACAATGCTACTTAATCATGAATGCTGAACTTCTGTTGTTACTAAGCCCCCCCTCCCCAAGTTGGATGTGGAGAACAAATTAGAAACACCCAACTTGAAAAGAAAGAAATGCATTTTATCACTGGGCAAATATCTGGTAAAAAGATCAACAGGTTGATGATTAGTTGGTAAATGAGTTGTAATGATAATACCTTGCTTGGTCTTGTCTCGAACAATATGGCAGTCAATTTCAATATGTTTAGTTCTTTCATGAAAAACTGGATTAACAGCAATATGTAGAGCAGACTTGTTATCATAAAAGAGAGTAACAAGAGTAAGATTATAAACATGAAGGTCTGTTAAAAGAGCAAGCAACCACTGAATTTCACAGACAACATTTGCCAAGGATTTATATTCAAACTCAGCAGAAGATCTAAACTGAGTAGATTGTTTCTTACACTTCCAAGATATAAGAGAATCACCAAGCTTAACACAATAACCAGTTAGTGATCTTCTTGTTTTACCACATGATCACAGAAAGCAGTAAGAATTAAAGAACTGGAAGTTAAAAATAGAAGACCTTGACCAGGTGTTGCTTTAAGATACCTGACTAATTTTAAGGCAACATTCATGTGTGCTTAAAGAGAATTTTGCATGAATTGACTCAAGATATGAACAACATAAGTAATATCTGGTCTAATTATGGTCGAATAGATGAGTCTACCAACCAATCTCCTATAAGAACTAGGATTAGGGGAAATAGAATTTTGAATTCTACTAAGATTATGATTTTGGTCAATAGGAACTTTAGAAGGTTTAGCTCCTAATAAGCCAGTGTCTGTGATAATATTTAATGCATATTTCCTTCGACAAAAGAAGATACCAGTTGAAGAATAAGCAATCTTTAAGCCCAGAAAGAACTTCAATAGCCCCAAATCTTTGAGTAAAACCTTAAAACTGAGATAAGCTTTTACTTGATCAAGCATGAATGAGTCAGTGCCAATTAAGACAATGTCATCCACATACTCAAGTAAGACTATAAATGTATTGTTAGATTGTAAAGTGAAAAGAGAAGAATCATTATAAGATTACTAAAATCCATATCGAAGTAAGGATTTAGAAAATTTATGAAACCATTGTCTAGGTGCTTGTTTAAGACCATAGAGGGATTTCTTTAATTTTCAAACCAGTGGCATAAAAGAACTAGTGGCAGAAGATTTAAAACCTGGAGGTAGATGCATATAGATATCTTCATTTAGATCTCCTTGCAATAATGCATTGGTAACATCCATTTGAAATAATTTTCAGCCTTTAATAGTAGCTAAAACCAACAAAGTTCTAACAGTTGTCATTTTGGTAACAGGGGCAAATATCTCAAAATAGTCCATGTCAGGCGTTTGAGTGAACCATTTAGCTACTCATCTAGCTTTATATCTGTTAATAGTACCATCTGAGTTATATTTGATTCTATAAATCCACCTACAACAAACACATTTCTTTCCTACAGGTAAATAGGTTAATTCCCAAGTATTATTCCTTTCTAAAGCATTTATTTCAGTTTGCATAGCTTGACACCACTCAGGTGACTTAACAGCCTGAGAATATATAAAGGGTTTAGAAATAATAGAGGTTACAACAATGAACTTATGATAGGAAGGAGAAATCTGAGAATAAGAAAGTGAAGCACTAATAGGATATGAACAAGTTGAAGCAATAGAAGCTTGAGCTTTAGAAGAAAGATCATAGTCTTTGAACCATACAGGTTGCTGTATGTTTTTAGATGGTCTGACTGAAGTTGAGGGAGAAAGAACACAAGTGGTGGAAGAAAGTAAAATAGTGTATTCATGCGCATAAGAAAATGAAACAGAAACATTATGTAAATTAATGTTAATCAATTCATCCTATGTATAACAAGGAAAAAGAGAATCTAAAGAATCTGAAGAAGAAAATAGAAAAGGAAATTGATCTTCATAAAAAATCACATCTCTAGAGACAACCATTTTTAGTGTCTAAAACATACTTTATACCCTTGTTACCATAAGGATAGCCAATGAAACAACACTTGACAACTCTATGAGAAAATTTACATCTGTTATGAGAAGAAGTGGCGGCATAACACTAGCAACCAAATACTTTCAGGTGAGAATACTTGGGAGGTTGACCCAACAAAACTTCATAAGGAGTTTTATGTTGAAGAACAGATTAGGCATTCTATTAATAAGATAATTAAGTTGCAGTCAGAATACAATATCCCGATAATCAAGAGGAAGATTAGAATGAAGCATAAGAGACCTTGCAACATTTAGCAGATGCCTATGTTTTTTTTCTACTACTTCATCCTGTTGAAAAGTATTAATATAAATGGTTTCATGACTAATGCCAAGAGACTTGATATAATTCTGAAAATAAGTTTTAGAAAATTCTGAACCATTATCAGACCTAATGTGTTTAATAGAAACAGCAAACTGAGTTTGAACAATAGGACAAAATTTTGAAAGAAAGACAAAGTCTAAGATTTATATTACATCAAGTAAGTCCAAGTACATCTTGTGTAATCATCCACAATAGTCAAGAAATATGCATAATTATCATGTCTTTTGCTTATATAGACCCCAGCTATCAAAATGAACAAGTTCAAAAGGATGATGAGTTACAGTAAGATTATGTGGAAAATGATGCCTAGTTTGTTTAGCTTCATGACAAACAGTATAATGAAAATTTGCAAGTTTAGAACTGCTAGGAATAGATGATATATGCTGCATAGAAGATAATGACAGATGACCCATTCTTGAATGCCAGAGATTGACTGCAGTTGTAACAGAAAATGAAGAAGAAACATTTGAAGTAGAAGGATCAGGATTTGTAGATGGCAAGAAAAGCTTGTACAAATTAACCTCAAGTTTACCAATCACCCTTATGCTCTTCAAAACAGGGTCTAGTAAGACACATAAATTGAATTAAAAAATGATATTACATTTTGAATCTTTGGTGAGTTTAGCAATAGAAATTAAATTCAACTTAAATGATGGAACAAAGAGCACATCAGAAAGAACCAAATCATTAGATAGAATAACAGTACCCTTGCGTAAAATAAGAGCATGATTTCCATTTGGCAAAAGAATTGAAGAGTTAACAATAACAGGATTATGTAAACATATAATGGAACAAATAAAATGGTCTGTAGCACCTGAGTCAAGAATCCAAGTGTTTTTGCTAGCAAAACTTGATAAACACACAGTAATAGGAACAATACATGAAGAATTAGTGATTATACCTACCAAATGATGAGTAGAAATTGTGGCTACAGTAAGAGCATTTTTAGAAGCATTATTGCGTTTCATCAAGGTCATCAAATGTTGCAGCTGACTAGGTGTAAAAAATATGTTCTCAGATGAAACATGTGTTTGTTGAGAGTTAGATAGAGGCTGATAAATTACAGATATATCAAACTACAATGGAGATTGCATAGGAGATGATTTAAAAGATTGTATAGGAAATGATCCAAAAGATTCAAAATGTAGTGGAGATTGTATAGAAGATGATCCAGAAGATTCCACAAAATTAGCACTATGTTGACTTCTGACTTTAGCACCTGTAGAAGAAACCTTTTGTGCTGAACTGGACTGAGATTGAGCTTGATTAGCAAGACGCATTTTATGCCAAGGAGGATAGCCATGTAATTTGAAAAATGTGTCCTTAATATGTCCTTCTTCATGACAGTAATGGTACACAGTAGCAGATTTCTTCTTAAAGGACTTAAAACCTTTGGAAGCTTTAGAAAAAAAATGTAACTATTAAAGCAACAGTCTCAAAAACTGATGCTCCTGGTGTATTCAAAATAGCACACTCCCTCTACTTCTCTTCTTGTAACAATAGAGCATAAACTTGTTCAACAGTTGGAGAATTAGTCATAAATAGTATTTGCCCTCTTATATTAGCATATGCTTAAGCCCCATCAAAAACTGTGTTAAGACTTCATTTTGAATGTTTTGCTCCTAAAGTCTAGCAGATCCACAACTACAAATACAGGAACATTTAGGTATTCCAATCAAATTACGAAGTTCTTCCCTCAAGACTTTGAACTTAGTGTAATAGTCAGTGATAAACAAATTTCCTTGAGTAAGATCTCATATATCCTTCCTTAACTGAAACAATTTTGGTCCATTAGCTTGAGTGAATATGGTTTCTAGATCAGACCACATTTCATGTGCAGTTGGTGAATACACAACACCAAAAGCTATTTCAGAAGTTAAGGAATTAAGTAATCAAGAAATCACCATATCATTACATCTTTCCCAGTGCATCAGTTATGCATAATCAAATTTTGGTTTAGTATAGGTACCATTAATTTATCATTCCTAGTTTAAGCTTAGCTGAAAGGGCTAATGTCATGGATCGTTTCCATTAGAAGTAATTGGTACCATTCAGTCGTTGAGAAACCAAAATCAAACCTAGATGACCAGAAGGTTGTAAATAAAGTGGATGACAAGCATCTAGTTGAATTCCAGAAGAAGCATTATCATACATATCAACTTGAATAGATGTAACAAGAGCCATGAAATCAAATTAAGTAATACGCAGTTTATTGTAGTACAAAACAATCAGATCAACAAAGAACCTTTTTATGTTAATTCAATTACATAATTCACTCACAGAATTCTAGTTAATTATCAAATTCAGATATAGATAATCTATATAGAATCAAGAGATCAGAAGATAGTCTCTGTAAAAACTCACAGAGTTACAGAAAACCCTAAACCAATTAAGCAAGAATTGGTTGCAATTAGAGAAAAATAGCTATTGAAATGCAGCAAGAATCAGTGCAAGTGATACACTAAACTCAAACGAAAAAACTAGAACAAAGAATGATTCTTTTATAGTGAGAATCAATGAAAAATTGAGAGAGAAGATCGATAGAAAACCCTAAAGCTCTTATACCATGTTAGAAGCAGATAGTAATGCAAATGAAGAGAATTTCCTGTATATTATTAAGCTTAAGTGTAAAGTTTCATATTTATACAATTACTAATCTACTACATGTCTAACTAACTAAGACAGCTGCAAAAAATATTACATCAGTACTAAATTACATCATGTGTTAAATTAACTAACTGCTATATACACTCTAAGCTACACATTCAGCGTATTAAGCTGACAATGCTACTTAATCTTGAATGCTAAACTTCTACTGTTACTAAGCTGAACTGATGTTGTAACTGATGATTGAGAGGTTACTGCTGCTGCTTGAGTAAAAGTAATATGATACTTATCCTTAACACAAAAAAACATTTTCCTTACATTGACCTATAATTCGTCAAAAAGTCCACATAAATAAATATAGCAAAATTGTTCATATTTTATTTTATACATACAATTAAAAATAAAAATGTTCAAGTTACATTTAATATTTTGCGTCAAGAAAAACACTCGATAAATCTTTTCTAAATTCATCAGTACTTTGCACGGGATAAAGATTGTTAATTTGTGAAAAGTTAATGTAAGGTTAAATCTGTTTGTACAATTGGGTACATCAAGATTATATTTTTGAGTTTTGGACGGTAAATTTTTTTAATAGAATACTTAATTTAAGATAAGAGTAAAAATAGAAAACTTTTATATAAATTATTTAATATTGTTATCGAGTTTATAAAACAAAATCTCAAATTTTACATTTATATTACTATTTACCTGTATATTAATTTTGGTGTGCTTGTAATATAGTGTGGAATAGAGATTATAAAAAAATTGTTTATATTATTCAATTTATCATTCAAATTTGCCTATTTTCAAACAGAAAATTTGACAAGAAAAATAGTCAAGTTTTTTATCCATTTTTTTTTTTTGTTTATTAAAAAATTCAGTAACAAAAGAATAAGAAAAAAACTTAAATTGTTCTTATTTTTTTTTTTATCTTTTTCATCCATTTTAAACCTTGAAAACAACGTGTAAAGTCATTTCAAGAACATTTGGCTGGGAATAAAAATGGGCATCTGTTCTTTTTTCACTTATTTATGATTTGCAAATTGGTTTGTCCATTGTATTTTTATTAATACATATTGTTAATATTGTCAAATCAAATATATTTTAGAAAAAATCTTATAATTATTTTAACAATATTTAATATATTAAATAATATTTATTATTCTGACAATATAATTTTTACTTCAACAATATCCCCCCATCTCTATAAACTATAAAAATAACCAAATAAGAGTCTTTTTTTTTATGGTACCGTGTGATTCTTGCTGTCGAAAAACGTATTCAATTCAAAAAATATATTCCCTACTCCACTAATTTGAAGATGATAGAGGTCCAGGTCGCCATGTAAGTGTACACAAGGCAATGGTCCAAAGCTTCGGTTATGGTTATCTAACTTCACATGACTATGGTTTCAAAAGGTAACACGCATTTGACAATGTGACATTTAGTAATAAATATAGAGATGATTAAATTTAGAAACTGATAAATTTGATTCGTTTTTAATAATCATAAAAATATGATATTTTTATATAATGAGATTTTAATTTGTTGGGGAAAAAAACATATAAACCTATATTATTTTTATGTGATAACATCAACTCGCTTGTAGTTCCTTTCTTGTAATTATTTAAGTGCATGGAATTTTGAAACCCCTTAGCCTGTTATAAAGTACTCATTCGTTTAAGATGAGAGTCTCGAATATCGGTTTGAGATAATTTGACTATATCAAACTTCAACTTATAGATGCAAACAAGATATTGTATAACGTAGAAAATGTATGAAGAAGTAGTTTTTGGCCTGGAGAGAGGAATAGAAAAGGATTTGGAAGAATGAAATATAAATGAGGTCATAGGTTAAGATAAAACAAGCGAGTGTGAAGGAATGTAATATTTATATCAAGTTGATTAGGCTGTTTATATCTTTTTATTATATTTTTTCTGCATCTTTCCCTCTCCTTTTCTCATTTATTTTTAATTTTTACATATGCGGGTGAATTTTAATTTCGGTTTATTTTCATTTATGCATTTCTATTCTTTTTATTTATGTACGCGTCCTCTCTTATGTTTCGCCCGTCGCCCGCGTGCTTATATTAATTTTTATGCTTTTATATATACGGATTTTTAGTCTTTTCATCTATCTTAGAATAAAAGACATTGTTAGATGAAGTTAGTTTAAAATGTATAATCCCGATGTGGTATCATGAAATTGTCATACTAATTATTTTCTCCAAAACTAAAACTTTAAAGATTTTTTTGTTGTTGAGATGCGTTAATTATGATGAGATTCATATATATATATATATATATATATATATATATATATATATATATATCTTGCTATTTGTTTCAACTTTTGATCAAACTTTTCATCAATCTATATTTGTTTCACTATTCTTGGAACTCATTTCTTACTGTTAGACCACCTTGTCTTAATCATGTTGCCAAGGTAAGTCTCCAGAATGGGAGCAGCGTAGGCATAAAGATATTTCACTATGGTATGCGTCTGCTTAGGTAAGAAGGTATGTGTCTAGGAAATAATTGTTAGCAAGAGTTTGTTTAAGCCCTTTGTCATTCTTGTTGTCACATATTCAATTTATTAGTCAGTCCTTGTTCAATCTTGCCTCTTGTTTGCCTATCCTTTTGTAGAAAGTGTCTAGAAGCCTTGAGAACAGTATTCAAAATATGAGTAAACTGTTCAGATCCAACTCTTCAGTCAGTCATAGGTCATCATTTTCTTCAATTCCTGATATTATTAACCAAGAAGAACATAGTTTTGACAACCTTCGTCAAGATTTTAGTAATTGGAATATTCCTAGTATTTCCCCAAAGAAAATATACAAGTCAACTTTTACAAACAATTTTAAGTCTGACTATAATGTTAAAACTGTTGAAAAGGTTTTTGCGATTAATAAAGAACATGAAACCTGTTCTTTATTAACCAATGAAGTCATATTAAAACAAAAACTTAAATGATATAATTTTATCCACATAGGTCTTATCCAAGTTGCTGTAAAACCTTTGAGTATTAAAGAAATCAATTCCAGTATACTTCTATGTCTGTGTGATGCAAGATTCATGAATTATGCTTCCAGTATCTTAGGAATAATGGAGTCTAGTCTGCACAATGGCCCTGTCCATTTTAATTGCTTTCAAGATTTTACATTAAGCCTAAGTGACCCTCATTTATTAAAAGCATTAACTTTAAATATTAAAACTGTTGGGGAGATAACCCAGATGCTTGAAGGTTCTCAAGCTATCGCTTTAATTTATAGAATTTATTATAAAACTATGAAAACTAATTTAAATGTAAAAGCTTTAAATAGAAGTCCAAGAGATAAAACTGCGTTAATTCAAATTCGTACCAATGATGCTAATATCCAAGTTCCAAAGACCCTTTTTTGGAGAGATATTAATCTCCTGAGGCAATGGATATTGGACCAAGAAATACCTCACAGACCTGTAAATAGTAATATAATAAATTTAGATAATATTAAACAATACTTAGATGCTACTGTTAGAATCAGCTTTGAGGATTCTAGACTTAGAAAGCCTTTAGTTATTGAAGATATTGCCAGTACAACTTCTTCTCACCAAGATTCTAAGTTACTTAGCAGAAGTACTCTTCCTAGTGTTAAATTAAAAGGAGTACTTCAAGAAGGTCAAACTAGTCATCCTTGTTACACCCCTTTTGAACCGGTTAATCAACTTGAAGAGAATGAACAACAGTTATCCCCAACTCAATCTAATTTTGAAACTGTTAATCATCAGCTTAGAGTTCTGAGTAAAGAATTTAAACCTAAATGGGAATATTTAACTAAAGATTTAATTCAAAAGACAATAAAGAATTAAGACATCAATTTAAATCTAATCATAATCTTAATGATCATGAAATAGTCGTTAAAAATGAAAAAAAATTATTATTAAAAATAAAATAAATATTACTTTTTATGATTGGTATAAAGCTCATTTTAGTAAATGCAATGTTATCACTAAGCACCAATGGGTGAAGGAAAATAAAACTAAAGTTTCTTCCAGTCATCCTCCCCTAAAAACCATCTTTAGTTAAAATCCAAAATATTTCTGTTACTGCTAGTCCTTTTAAAATCCCTGAAGGTAATAATATTAATGAAAATAAAATTATTGAACAAAATAATTTTACTAATCAGTATTTAGCAACCCTAGGAAAACAGTTAGATAAAATCGAAGAAAATTTTGAACATACCATTCACAAACCCACTGAAGTTAAGGATTCACCTTTAATTAAATTGCCTGAAAATAGATATAATTCAAGTCTACCTACTAAATATATTGAACTAGTTAAAACTTTATATAAATTATTTCAAAAATTAGACACACCAGAGTCAAGTGGAACTAAAACTTTAACTATTATTGATAAATGTGCTAGTACGAGTTAAGATCAAGAAACCAGTGATTCAGATACTTCTACTATACAAGAGATAGAAAACCAATTCAAAAAGTTGAATTTCAAAACACTCAATCCAACCAGCATGACAAAAAATTGGTATACTAGACCGACCTCTCCAGACTTACAGTTTGAAGAAATGAATCTAGCTAATCAATTTTTTGTATCCGCTAACAAAATTTATGAGTGGAACATTGATGGATTAAGTGAACATGAATTACTAAATAAGTTAAATCATATGTCTATGGTCGCTAATAGTTACTTAACTAATTATCCTACTTTAATTCAACCCGATATTGTTGAGTTACTTGCCAGTGGATTTACCAGTATCCTTAAATCTTGATGGGGAAATCATCTCACGGAAGATACAAAAGATAGTATAATTCATGTTGTCCATACTGATCTTGAAGGAAATCTTATTTTCGATATAGATCTAGGATTAGGTCCTTCTGATGGAGTCAACACATTGATTTATACTATTATTAAACATTTTATTGGAACACCTAGTAATGTTATTGATAGGATCCATGACCAATTGAGTAACCTATCTTGTCCAACCTTAAGTGATTTTAGATGGTATAAAGACATTTTTACCCCTAGAATCATGATGAGAGAAGATAGTAATAAACCCTTTTGGAAAGGAAAAATTTGTTAATGGATTACCTAATTTATTTGCTCATAAAATTCGTGAAGAATTAAGTAAAGATTTAGGTTTTACTGATTATGATAATTTAACTTATGGTGATATTATAAGTCAAATTCAGAAAACAGGATTAAAAATGTGTATCGATTTCAAATTCGGTAATCAAGCCCAAAAAGATAAACACAAAGCCATATATGAGTTAGGTTCTTTTTGTGAATAATACGGTCTTCCACCTATTGCTCCCTCCCGAAGACGTCATAGTAAACATAAAAACGAAGAAAAAAGAAAGTTTAAAAAGCGTAAACATTATAGTAAAGAAAACTACTATAAAACCCCAACCAAAGAAAAGAGTTATAAAAAATCTTCTTATAAAAGAAAAAATTATAAGAAATTTGACAAGAGTAAAGTTATCTATCATAATTGTGGAAAACCAGGTCATTATAAAAATGAATGTAAAGTAAAAGATAAGCTTAAACAACTAAAAATATCCGAAGAAGATACGAGTCAAATACTTGAATTAATGTAAGTTGAAAATAATGCTAGTGATGATAATTATGATGATATTACTCACTCATCTAGTGCTATTTCTGATTATTCTGATTCTGATTCTAGCCAAAGTCCTAAAATAATCTTAGGATGCACTAATGTTTGTTATAATAAAACATTAAATGTTTTAAAAAAAAATGAAGAACAACAACACTTATTAATTAAATTAATTAGTAAGATTTCAGATCCCCAATTAAAATCTCAATATACTAAACAATTAAAAGACCTTTTTAAGAAAGAAACTTCAAATACTAAAATCAATAAGGTTAAAGAAAAACCTATTTTTAGCATTAATAAAACTTTAGAAAGATTTACAAATCCAATTAAAGAAATTACTTTGCCTTAATTAAATCTTGAAGTTAATAACCTTAAAACAGAAATTTCAAAGTTAAAACAAGAAATTCCTCAATTAAAAGAAAAAATTAATAAACTTAAACTTAGAGAAGATAATGCTTTATTAATCCAAGATTCTTCTGATAGTGATCCCGATATTGAAGTCCCTGAAACATCGCGTGTCAATAACCCAGATAGTGATCATAAAACTCTTAGTCAGCAAGGATTGTTCTTAAAAATATTGAAGTCTCCCACTATTCAAAAATGGTATATTAAAGTCATTATATGTATTAATAAAACCTTTAGTTTAAAAATCCCTGTCTTAATCGATACTGGTGCTGATTTAAACTGTATTCAACAAGGTTTAATTCCCACACAGTATTATGTTAAAACTAGTGAAAAATGACTTCTGTTAATGGTAATAAAATGAAAATAAAATATAAATTACCTAAAGCTCATATCTGTCAAAATAATGTTTGTTTTGAAACATTTAGGTCAAAATGTCACTTTTTCTTTCATATCTAAACCTAGAAATAAAGATCTTTAATTTATTCAAGAAAAATTTGTTTCAAAAAACCTAAATATATTAAATAATAAACGCATCCATTTAAATTATTTAAAAGAAGAAATCAACTATAAACGTGTTGAAGAAAAATTAAAAAAATGATCATTCTTTACAAAATAAAATAAAAGAATTTACTGATAATGTAATTCCAACTATTTGTTCTGATCTACCTTATGCTTTTTGGCATTGGAAGAAACACATAGTCAAATTGCCTTATACTAAAGAATTTAAAGAACACTTAATTCCTACTAAAGCTAGACCTATCCAAATGAATCATGAACAATTAGAATATTGTAAAAAGGAAATTGAAGACTTATTAAGTAAAGGACTAATAAGAAAAAGTAAATCTCCCTGGTCTTGTCCTGCTTTCTATGTCAATAAGAATTCTGAGATAGAAAGAGGAGTTCCTAGACTAGTTATTAATTATAAATCTCTTAATAATGTTTTAGAATGGATTCGGTATCCATTACCCAATAAGAAAGACCTAGTTAAGAGATTAAGTCAAGCTGTTATTTTTGGTAAATTTGATCTTAAAAGTGGATTTTGGCAAATCCAGATCCATGAGGATGACCGGTACAAAACCGCATTTAATACTCCTTTTGGCCATTACGAATGGAATGTAATGCCATTCGGTCTTAAGAATGCCCCTAGTGAATTCTAGAATATTATAAATGATATTTTAAACCCTTTCAGCCACTTTGCTATTATTTTTATTGATGATGCTCTTATCTTTTCCAACTCATTGAAGAACACTGAAAACATTTAAATTCTTTCATTAATACAGTCAGAACTAATGGATTAGTTTTATCATCTACTAAATTCAGCCTTTTCCAAACCAGAGTTAAATTCCCTGGTTACCACATTCAATATGGCACCATTCAGCCAATAGTCAGATCCATTCAATTTGCTAATAAGTTCCCTGATAAAATCCTTGATAGAACACAACTCCAAGGATTTTTAGGATCATTGAATTACATCAGTGAATTTTATAAAGATCTGAGAAAACAATGTAAACCTTTATTTCAACGACTACAGTCCAATCCTCCTCCTTGGACTTATCTCCATTCTTCCATCATTCAACATATTAAACAATACGTTCAAACTTTGCCTTGTCTTGGCATTGCTCATCCTTCTGCATTCAAAACAGTTGAAACCGATGCCTCCAATATTGGACTTGATGGTATTCTCAAACAAAAGTTAACTCATACTTCTCCTGAGCAAATTGTATCTTTTTATTCTCATGCTTGGGATTCTACTCAACTCAATTATTCTACTATTAAAAAAGAGATTTTGTCATTAGTTTTATGCATTAACAAATTTCAAAGTAATTTATTAAATCAAAAGTTTTTAGTCTGACTGGACTGCAAATCAGCAAAATATGTTTTAGAAAAGGATGTTGAAAATATTACCTCTAAACAGATTTTTGCTAGATGGCAAGCCTTATTAAGTATTTTTGAATTTGATATTGAATTTATTAAAGGAAGTAATAATTCTATTCCTGATTTCCTAACTAGAGAATTTCTGAATTCAGGAATCAAACCCATATCCCCTTCCCAATGAGTGTGCGAGGTAGTGCTTCTTCCAGCCGCGGTGGCAAAAGTAAAACTGCAGTAAGTTCTTCTTCTCCTTTTCCGGTAATAGGAACAATCATTCCCCACCCAAGTTATCCTCCTCAGTTACCGACAACCAAATTCCAAGTTTTAGGACAAATTCCTAAACCTTACAGTTCAGCCCTGGCCAGTCAACCTAAGTCTTTCGACCCCTTCGAAAGCCAAGTCCAGCCAACCATTCTAATTTACCCCAAAGCTGAATACAATCCCAGCTATGAAGTTTACCTGTTTTATATTGAACCCTCGATGAACCCTAAAAATGACCCTATTAAACTTGTCGCCCAGTTTTTCCCCCTGGATGGCATTCTATCCCTTTTGCTCCCCATAAGTCATTAATCTTTTATAAAGATATTCTTCTCCAAACTGAATCAGTTGCAATTAAACTAATTTATGCTCGAGATGATTCAACCAAAGTTCTTTACCATTCTCTTTATATTAAGCAAATTTATCCACCACGGGGAAATCATCTCTCTGATCTCTGTCCTCTTACTAATCCTAGTAACCCTATGATTACTAAAGAAGAAAGTTATTTCAATTACTATGATTACATGGAAGCCAGGCATAGAGTTTTCCTATACCAAAATCCTCCTTTCAGTCATTCGTGGTTCCTCCAATTCGACCACAAATTTAAAAGTCAAATTCCTTTCTGGTTTACCATTTAGTGGTCCAGATATGGTCCTCTGAGTTCTATTCTTCCTGAACTCCTTCTTGCTCAAATCAACCATTTTAGTAATAACTCCCCCTTTAATTTAAAAAATGAAGGTATCCCCATTCTACTTCGATTTTTTAGTAGATATAAAATCCCTTGGATTTTAAAATGGTAGTATAACATTCCTCCTAGTCAACTTCCAATAGTAACTAGAATTTTCTTTGTCAAATGGTGGGATAAGTTTGATGTCAATCGAATTGTCAAACAAGTCCAAACCGAATTTCCCCCAACTCCAATTAAACCAATTTCAACTTCCATCCCTGGAACTTCCAAAGTTAAAAAGAAAAAATCAAGCCCTTCTGGCTCTGTTGATTTGTCCAGTTGTTTGGTTAAAGAATTAAAATTAATGGCCGTTGCTATTAAAGCTAGAGTCTCTGAGTTACACTAACAAAGTGATGATAGTTCCGAAACGGCGTCAGCATCCAGTCAAGCTTCTTCAAGTAAAGATCCATATGGATCCATTTCCCTCCAAGATGCTCAAGATCCATTTGCTTGACCCTTTTACAGGGAATCTGGTCAAAAGTTATTCCTAGCCCACGCCAGCCACCCAATTATTTTCTGCCAAAAGACGCACCCGATATGCTTTTAGTCACATGTTACTGCTTTTTCTGCCAAAATTAGTCGAAAGTGAAGATGTTCCGACAATAGTCATTGTTTAGCAAAGTAAAGTGTTTGTAATAATTTATTTTTGTAAAAGTTTTACGTCTGTATTCGTTTGCTTTTGTAATAGTAACTATTCGCAATCATGTAACAGTTCGTTCCTTATTCTATAAAAGGAATCTGAACTCATTTGTTTAGGCAGACTTCGAACCCATAGGATAATTTTGGTAAGAAACTTAAGAAGACTCAGAACTCCTTCTCAGACCAATCTTCAGTTTCTATTACTTCTTCTTATTTCTTGAGTCAATCTTTGTAATTG
Source organism: Hedera helix (assembly GCA_947179155.2). Lineage (NCBI taxonomy): Eukaryota > Viridiplantae > Streptophyta > Magnoliopsida > Apiales > Araliaceae > Hedera > Hedera helix. The sequence continues at coordinate 29,994,343 of OX359269.1, read as the reverse complement.
TTTTCAAAGTAATCAAAGAAATTATTTTAGTAAATTTATTTGTTTTGCATTGGACTAGCATCTGTTGGCCAGAGCATAAATTATGCATCCTCTATTCAACTGAAGGTCCCTTTCCCAATTTCCTTCATACTGCATATGTTAAAGTGCTCTGCATATATTAAAATGATTTTTAAAATATTTCCTTACCACATAAGTGAGTAGTTTACCCCATGTTCTGTTGGCTTTATGGCCTTTCTAATACCATTGACAGCGAAAGAAAAGCAGAGCATTTTAATATATGCAATATGAAGGAAATGGGAAAGGGACCTTCAGTTGAATAAAGGATGCATAATTTATGCTCTGGCCAATAGATGTCAATGTTGTCAGATTTATGTATAGACAAATTCACGCAAGTATACGTGGCCAACAAGTAATATAATAGTAAGTAAAGTATCGATCCCACGAGAAATTACTATTAAAAATATTCAAGTGCTAATTTTATATCAACTCAGTTTTATTTAAACAACCGATTCAAATTTTATGGAATTAAATTAACTAACTAAAATAAGCAAATTATTAAGCAAATATGAATATCAGATTTAAAAGTTAAGACTACAACTTCCCCCAATGTTTCATATAAATATTTTTACTCTCTTGACAACTATTTAATCGATACAATTCATTAAGTGGAAATTCAAAAATATTTATAAAACTTTTTCCAAGAGTTTGACAAAAATATCTATTCTAATTATTTTACTATATTCCTATGTAAAATAATTAAGAATAGATTCTTTAAGTTTAAATTTCCCAAAACACTTACATGCAACGTATAAATATATTCCTATTTTATACGCAATGCATGTTATCATATTTAGATCAAAACCTACATTTTATCTTCCAATGCCATCTAGGAAATCAAATAATTGTATGGCCAAACAATTATAACATGTAAGCATAAAATATGATAAATGAATTATAAAGATTAATAATTGAAACAAGAGAGAATTAATTTATACTAAACATTGGGTTCCATTGTAATCTTAAAATAAAATTAGTTCATAAGTAAATAAAAAGAACTCCACAAATTAAACAACATCTTAGCAAAAATTAAAGATTAAAGAATAAAGGATAAAATATTTGTAGCACTTCTTCAATCTCCAATCCTTGAACCCTTGATGTCGCCTCCTTTGCTTCAATGCTTCAATGTATCTCTAGGTTATTGTGTGTTTGTGCTCTCCCTTTGTCATGTATTTATAGACCTCAAATATATCCAAGCCCTAATAGGATTTACTTTTCCAAACCCTAATAGGAATTAAAATCCAATTCAGAATCAAAAAAAATCTCAAAATTCGCGAAATCTGGAATTAACGCACAAGCCAAACGTGGCGTTGACTTGGTCAATGCGTTTTTTTTTAATTCTGCTGAACATCTGCGCATTGCTCGGACTGTTCTTATTCTGACCGTCCGCGCATTGCACGGATGTCCTTCTACCGCGTCCTTTGAAACGACGTCGTTCTACGTCCGCTTCGTCCATGACCGCGCAATGTGCGAAGGCCAGCTTCTCCTGATTAAAATGGCGTCGTATGATCTCCGTGCATCAAATCAATCAAAATTCGTGTAAGTCTAATGAATTCCAATGCCTCTAAAAGATATTTAACAAATTACAACGCTCCTCTATATACTTATTTTCATATATATTTCTTTTTCTTACGAGTGTGTCTTACGCTTCATCTCGTGTGTGTATATATATATATATATATATATATATATATATATATATATATATATATATATATATATATATATATATTTCTTGGCATGTGCAATGTTTATTTTTATTAGGCTTTTCAGAGTTACTCATTTAGCGAACTTTCCACCAATGACTCCCAAACCAGATGGCTTTAGGGCACTAAGTGTAGAAACACTTCTAAGGGCTTACTTATTCGAGTAATTAAGGCCACAAAAATAAACTTAGCCAGTCTGCTTTTAACTATCATAATTATATATATATATATATATATATATATATATATATATATATATATATATATATATATATATTTATTTATTTATTTATTTTTCTTCAATTTTCCTTTCTCGATAGTCATTGAAGCAGTTATTTATTGTAACATAATCAAATAAGCAATAGAGATTTTCTTTATCTTTTACTAACATGTAATCCATAAACCTAGTCCTAATTTCAACTGATGCAACACACTGGATATGTGCATAAAAGTGTATAGGGTCTCAAGAAATTCCAAAACTAGTAAACAATTAAGAATTTGACTAACAATCAGTATTCATTTCACACAAATGATTAACTAATTCACCGAGTTATTATCATTGGCCAAAAGTTTTACCACTGAAATCAAAACATTGCTCAAGTGACTCCAAATGCATGCTCTAAAAAAATGTTATGCTCTTTTTTTTTTTTCTTCAAATGCACAAACTATAATGAAGAATGAACTGCAATGCATGTAAACCACCCCCAAACTTAGATACGACAATGTCCTCATGGAGTAAATATTAAAAGAATTAAAGGAAGGACTCCCCTGAATAGATCAATCGTCGCGAGTGACCTCTTTGTCATCCAAGTGTGGAGGTAGGTAAATCTAAGAAGGTTGAGGCTCTGGAAAATGAACTGGATCGGCATTCGGGTTGGATGGAGCATGAATAACCTGGAACAACATGAATGAAGCACTTTATAAAAACTAACGAACCCAATGCTAAGATAATCACTAAAAACTAAAACTAACTAATGTGATATTGAATTAAAAAAACTTGGGTTGCCTCCCAATAAGCGCTTGTTTTATAGTCGTCAGCCTGACTACTCCCTTTTCTCATTTCGGGTCGGCAAAATTAATGGAGGTTCTTTGACAAGCAATGTCACCACCCCAATAATGTTTAAGACGTTGACCATTCACTTTGAAAGTTCTCTTCGTGTTAGGCTCTTCGACCTCAACTGCTTCATATGGAAATACTTCACTTAATGATCCGCTTGTAATGCCACCTCTTGGTCTTTTCTTTATACAACTTGGCATTCTCATATTCTTGGAGACGAAATTCATCCATTTCATTGAGCTGTAGGAAACGTTTCTCACCAGTCGCTTGCAAGTCAAAATTTAACTTCTAAATAGCCCAATATGCACTATGCTCTAATTCGACTGGCAGATGACAAGCTCTCCCAAATACCAACTTGTATGGGGACACTCCAATTGGTGTTTTATAAGCAGTTCGATAAGCCCATAAAGCATCATCAAGCTTTTTCGACCAATCTTTCCTGTTTGGATTAACAACCTTCTCTAGAATACGCTTCACCTCTCTATTTGAAATTTATGCTTGGCCACTTGTCTGGGGGTGATAAGTTGTGGCAATCTTATGAGTAACTCCATATTTAGCTAGAAGGGCTGCAAACTGCTTATTACAAAAGTGAGTGCCTTCATCACTAATGATCGCCCTTGGTGTGCCAAACCTGGTGAAGATATTCTTTCGCTGAAAATTTAACACCACTTTAGAGTCGTTGGTTGGCAACGCCGCTGCTTCAATCCACTTTGAGACATAGTCAACCGCAACCAAAATATACAAATTATTGTAGGAGGACGAAAATGGGCCCATGAAGTCGATACCCCAAACGTCAAAAATCTCCACCTCCAAAATGTTGTTCAAGGGCATCTCATGTCGCTTTGAAATGTTGCCAACCCTTTGGCATCTATCGCACCTTGACACGAAAGCATGGGCATCTTTGAAGAGAGTGGGCCAATAGAATCCGGATTGAAGAACTTTTGTTGCCGTTCTCTCTCCTCCATAATGGCCTCCATAGCCGGATGAGTGGCAATGGTGAAGTATACCTTCAATTTCCTCAGTAGGTACACATCTTCTTAACATATGATCTGCACACTGCTTGAATAAAAATGGTTCATCCCACAAGTAATTCTTGATGTCATGTAAGAACTTTTTTCTCTGTTGGTAGCTCAACTTAGGAGGAAGCACTTGACTCATAATATAAGTCACCAAATTCACACACCACGGTGTTTTCATTACGATTGAAAATAGCCGCTCATCTGGGAATGATTCATTAATTAATGTACCAGCTCTTTGTTGCTGTTCAGGATTCTCAATTCTTGAGAGATGATCCGCCACTTGATTTTTGGTCCCTTTTCTATCCCGAATTTCAAGATCAAACTCTTGCAGTAGAAGGATCCATCGAATCAAGCGTGGCTTGGCGTCCTTCTTTGAGATTAAGTATTTGATGGCGGAGTGATCCGTGAACACAATCACCTTTGTGCCAATGAGGTAGGAACGAAACTTGTCAAAAGCATATACAACCGCTAGTAATTCTTTCTCTGTGGTCGTATAGTTAAGCTGTGCATCAGTGAATGTTTTGCTAGCATAATATATGGCATGAAAAATTTTCTCATTACGTTGGCCTAAGACCGCGCCAATCGCAAAGTCACTAGCATCACACATTAGCTCGAATGGAAGATCCCAATTTGGTGTAGTTATCACGGGGGCAGTAATTAGCTTTTCTTTCAATACTTCAAAGGCCTCTAAACATGCCTTATCAAAGTTGAAGGGTATATCTTTCTCTAGAAGATTGCAAAAAGGCTCTGTGATCTTTGAGAAGTCTTTGATAAAGCGCTTGTAGAAACCAGCATGTCCCAAAAAACTTTGAATCCCCTTCACTGATGCAGGTGGTGGAAGCTTTTCTATAGTCTCTATTTTCGCCTTGTCCACCTCTATTCCATTAGCCGACACCCTATGCCCCAAAATTATACCTTCATGAACCATGAAGTGGCACTTCTCCCAATTCAACACCAGATTAGTTTCCACGCATCTTTTTAGCACAAGTATTAAATTCTCTAAGCACAAATTGAAACTATCCCCGAATACCGAAAAGTCGTCCATGAATACCTCAAGGTTTTTCTCGACCATGTCTGAGAATATTGCTATCATACATCGCTGGAACGTTGCTGGTGCGTTGCATAGTCCAAAAGACATCATTCGAAAAGCAAATGTTCCATATGGGCACGTGAAGGTGGTCTTTTCCTGATCTTCAGGGGCTATTGCAATCTGATTGTAGCCCGAATATCCGTCTAAGAGATAATAAAAATCATGGCCCGCCAATCTGTCGAGCATCTAGTCAATGAATGGAAGAGGGAAATAATCTTTGCAAGTTGCTTTGTTAAGTTTGCGATAGTCCATGCAAACTCGCCATCCAGTTACTGTCCGAGTAGGGATCAACTCATTATTTGCATTGGCCACTACCGTCATGCCTCCTTTCTTTGGAACACATTGGACTGGACTTACCCACGAACTATCTGAAATTGGGTAAATAATTCCATCATCCAACCACTTGATGATCTCCTTTTTAACAACCTCCTTCATGATTGGATTCAATCGGCATTGTTGCTCAATCACGGGTGTCACATTATCTTCAAGCAGGATCTTATGCATGTAAAACGAAGGACTGATCCCTTTTATATCGGCAATAGTCCATCCCAACGTCGTTTTATATTCTTGGAGGACTCGTAAGAGTTTGCTTTCTTGAGATTCGTCGAGTGAAGCAGAGACAATAACCGATAAAGTACACAAATCTCCTAAATATGCGTATCGCAAATAAGTAAGATGAGGTTTTAGCTCCAATAGAGGTGGTTCTTCCAATGATGACTTTGTACGAGTAGTTGAACTTTCTGAATGCTCCAAAGGTTCAAATTGCTTCTTAAACTTAACAAATGGTGGAGACGAATTCAACAGTTGCACATACTCCAAGGAAGCTAGGAAATCCGAAGCAAATTGACTAACTAATGATGTCTCAAGAAAATCCAAGAAACAACTGCCTTCGAATACTTCATTCACTGTCTCATCAATTAAATCAATCTGAAAACATTCTTCTGCGTTGTTTGGAAATTTCATTGCTGAAAATACGTTGATTGTAATCTCTTGATCTTGGACTCTTATAGTTAGCTCACCCTTTTGTACATCAATCAGTGTTCTCCCTGTGGCCAAAAATGGGTGCCCAAGAATAATTGGTATATTCCGATCTTCCTCAAAGTCTAAGACTATTAAATCAGCTGGAAAAATAAATTTGTCCACCTTGACTAAATCGTCTTCAACTATGCCCCGTGGATAAGTGAGTGATCTATCTGCAAGCTGCAGTGTGACATTCGTAGGTTTTGCTTCTTTCAATCCTAACTGTTGATAAATTGAGAGCGACATCAAGTTGATATTGGCTCATAAATCACATAATGCTCTTCCAAAAAATTTGCTGCCTATCGTGCATGGAATTGTGAAGCTACCCGGATCTTTGAACTTTGGTGGTAACTTCTTTTGAAGTATTGCACTGCACTCCTCAGTTAACGCCACTGTTTCAAATTCGCCTAACTTTCTCTTCTTGGATAAGATATCTTTCATGAACTTTACATAGCTCAGCATCTGCTCCAATGCATCAGCAAATGGAATGTTGATCTGCAGCTTCTTGAACACTTCCAAAAATTTTGAGAATTGTTTATCCAACTTTGATTTCTACAATCATTGGGGGAAAGACACAAGTGGTACAATAGAGCTCCATTTGTCATTTATTTATAGGCCTCAAATATATCCAAACCCTAATAGGATTTACTTTTTCAAACCCTAATAGGAATTAAAATCCAATTCAGAATCAAAAAAATCTCAAAATTCGCGAAATCCGGAATTAACGCGCAAGCCAAACGCGATGTTGACTTGGTCAACGCGTTTTTTTTAATTATGCTGAACATCCGCGCATTGCGCGGACAGTTCTTATTCTGGCCGTCCGCGCATTGCGCGGATGTCCTTCTGTCGTGTCCCTTGAAACGACGTCGTTCTACGTCCGCTTCGTCCATGACCGCGCAATGCGCGAAGGCCAGCTTCTCCTGATGGAAATGGCGTCGTATGATCTCCGTGTCTTGGCTGCCTATACGCGCGCCATGTGCGGCTGTCCCAATTTACGGAAATTACAATTTTGCCCCCGCTACTTTTTATTACCAAACTGCCATCAGCTGCATATTTACACTTTTGCCCTCCATCTTGAATTTTCCTACAACATAAAATATAAAATAATATAAAAATACTAAAAATAATAATAATGCATAATAATAAATAAAACACCTAAATTCCTAAAAATACTTTAAAGCTCACAAATAATTAAGCCTAAAAATATTAAATAAATAGACATAAAGTCTAATTATCAGCCAGTCCAATGCAAAACAAATAAGTTTACTAAAATAATTTCTTTGATTACTTTGAAAACAATTACAAAGATTGACTCAAGATATAAGAAGAAGTAATAGAAACTGAAGATTGGTCAGAGAATGAGCTCTAAGTCTTCTTAAGTTTCTTACCAAAATTATCCTGTGGGTTCGCAGTCTGCCTAAACAAATGAGTTCGGATTCCTTTTATATATATATATATATATATATATATATATATATATATATATATATATTAGAACCCAAGATCGATATATATAATAAATGTTAAAAGTACAATATTTTTAATAAAAAATTAGCCTTAACATAATTGTAATTAATATTATAAATTGTTCAAGTACAATAAAGTTTAGCACATTAATTTTGAGACTAAACTCTCATAGTAAAAGGAGACTTTTGAGCACTTCAATTAACACGTTTTCTTGCTCATCACTTAAAACTATTTGCTATGAATCAGCTATCATATATTGTATTTCTAAAATAAAAATTAAAAAAATCATTTATAGTATAAAACAGTAATTGATCAATTTTAGTTTCGCAATGAAGCATAAATGGAGATATTTAGAGAGCACGTGTCAGTTCCTATATAATACTCCATTCCAACTAATTCTTACCTTCAGGTCCTCCACAAATTTCTTCCCCTATTATAGCACCAACTCTTCCATCGCCACCTCTACCTCCTTTCCAAAAATAGCAACTATCTGTCTAAACACGGTACTAAATCTCTTCCATTCTCTCTCTCTCTCTCACACACATACGTGTGTATGAATATTTGTATATATGTATTGATTTCATTTTTTATAGATGTCTTAATTTTAAATTTTTGTGTAGAATGACTTAATAATGTCAGTTATGGTTAATTAACTAACTTCTCATGACAATGGTATCAAAAAGGTAAACATGACAATGTGACAATAAATAATCAATATAGGAAGGATTAAAATTGAAAGCTGATAATTAAAAAAATAGAATTATTTGATTTGATTCATTCTCAATAACTTTAAAAATATAATATTTTTATACTTTCTTTACATAAATATTGAGTGATATTCTTGATTATATAAAAAAAGATTTATATAAAAGTATAACATTTTCAAGTGCAAATATCAAGTTTTTTATAATTTCTTTCTTTCTTTACAGCGTCAAATATGAAATTATTGTCGAGTATTACTTGTAAATACTTAAATGGTAAGGAATTTTGACTATTTTAGAACCCATTGTTATAAAGTACTCATCCGTTTAAGATGAGAGTCTCATCTAATTACGAGTTTAGATAATTTGACCTTATCAAAATTCAACTTGTTGGGATGTAATTATTTGGGCCCGAGTATGAATCAGCTCATTCTATTTTATTGGGTTGGGCCGTGACTTGGTCAATTCGCTTATACCCGATTTGTGCTAGAAGAATCAAAGTCCTTATCATAGTGGGGTTGTGTTTCCTTATTTGGGGAGATAAGGAAATCGATTTTAGGAATGAATCTATCAAATCACTAACTGATAAGTTATAAGGTGATTTGAAAAGGGACTCATATTCCTAATTATTTTCGGATGATTACACACTTGTATATATATGGTGCTACATGGAGGCGTTATGGACACATTATTTTTTACTCACAAAACCATTATTTTTCAGCATATAGGCTCTTCATTATTCTTAGAGAAATCTGTAAACACAACCATTATACTAGTGAATTCTTCTTTCCCCTGTGATTTTTTTCTAATTGGGTTTTCACGTAAAATCTCTTGTGTTCTTGCATTAATTTATTTGTGTTTGGCATCTAATTTAATTCGTTGTTTTGTGATTTAAACGAGTAGTACAAAATTTGGCGTTAACACGACTTATAGGTGCGAAGAATAGAAAATGTATGGAGTAGTAGTTTTTGGGTGAAAGCAAAGCAATACAAATGCTTTGTCATTTGATTTGTTATCTCTTTAATTGAATTATTATTCCCTGTTTTCAACAACAACAACAAAAAAAGCAATACAAAGGGATTTGGAAGAACAAAACATAAATGAGGTCATAGTTTACGATAAGAACGTGTGAAGGAATGCAATCTATATCAGAAGTTGAAAAGTTTTAGGAGAGAACCGAGCAGTCCGCGCAAAGTTAGAAGAGAAATTAAGAGTGTAATAACCAAGAATTTTAAGTGACTTTATAAATAAAATTAAGAATTTAATTTTTAATGAATTAAATTTTTGTGCGAATTAATTTAAATCATTATGTGAATAATTGACTATGTGACTATGTGTTTGATTTAATTAAAGGAAGTCCAATTAAATAATTTAATGGACTAACCTAATGAAATTTAATATTAATAAATAATTCGATTAAACTTAGTGACTAGCAAGTTTAATTGAATTATGTAATTAAATTAAGAGGATTGTTAAATGTGGCAATGTGTCAAATTATGAGAATTTATTTAGTGGTCCAAGTATGTTATTTAATTTAAGGAACAATTACATTTATTACTACATTTTAAAAAAATATTATAACAAAAGTACATACATAAAATATTTATAAAATTAGTGTATCTTTAATATTTAAATTCTAAATTAGTGCATTATATTCCTTTAATTTAATTAGGTGGTTTAATGGGTAGTTGGTTCCAAATTTCAAAATTCAAAATTCAAATAACTTAACAATATATATCCTCCCTTCCATTTCCTGTAAGTTTCAACATAGTTGTAAATTCCATCATTACATTTACATACATGAAAATAAACCCACCACCAACGCAACTGATGGGAATATATATATATATATATATATATAAACCACCTCCTTCTTCAAAGGAAAAGATATGATGCAAAAACACAATGTCCTCCTCGACGCCGTCGCCGGCAGCCTCCAAACCTGCAATTTTTTCACCTGCACACCAGTAGTTTTTTCATAATGCAGTTGATAACCAAACATTCATATCAAGGTAACCAAACCTTCATACCAAGGTAACCAAAACCTTCATAGCAATGGTTGGATCGGAGAGAGAAGCTGAGCTTTGCTGGTTGAAAAATAGACGATGACTCCACTGCTTGCCTCCTTCTTCATACGGACTCCCTCAAGGACCTCGATATGAAGATATGTCGGATTTGATTTGGGGTTTTGCGTTTTTAAAGTCTGAGAATGTTTGTAAACTCGACACCTGCAATTGATAACCAAACCTACATACCAAACATGCAGTTTTTTCACCTCCACACCTGTAGTTTTTTTATAATGCAGTTAGTAACCAAACCTTCATATCAAGGTAACCAAACCTTCATACCAAGGTAACCAAAACCTCTATACCAATGTAACCAAACCTTCATACTAAGGTAACCAATCCACATCCACACACAGTTGGTAGCCAAACATTCATATCAAGGTAACCAATTCAGTTTTATTAGGCTACCAAATTTTTTTTGAATGTGATGCAGTTGGTAGCCAAACCTTCATGCAGTTGGTTGCCAAACCTTCAGACCAAGGTAACCAATTCAGTTTTATTAGGTTACAAATTTATTTTAAATGTGGCGCAGTTGGTAGTCAAACATTCATACAAAGGTAACCATTTTAGTTTTTATGGGTAACCAAATCGACAAAAAAGATTTCAAAATAGTAACTCAAGTACTTTCGGAGATTAACGGTGGAGGAGGATGATTTTCAGTCTTTGTAGCAAATGGTTAGTTTCTAAAGACTTTGAGTTTCTCGTCAATGGCGGTTTTCGATTTTGTCGTTGTCGTTAATGGCGATTTTCGATTTCGATTGCATTCGTTGTCAGATTTATCTGTAGAAGAAGGTTGATTTTGTTGCAGAATGTTGGATTTCTCTGTAGCAGAAGATTTCGTTGTCGAATTTCTCTGAATTTGTGTTGGTTGCTCGGTCGTTGCCAATCGAATTTGGTTTGGTAACTGCCACATGCGGTAGTTACATCTCATTGATTTCATTTTTTTTATAATTATTTTGTAGATACACTAATTTTGTAATTACTTTATAATTGTTGTATATTATTGTAAATGACCTTTAATTTAATGGACTAGCTTAATAAGTAATTTAAACAAGCCCAAACATTATTTATATAATGGACTTGTGGATTATTAATGTGTGATTATATAAATAATTAAACTAGCTCACTACTTGAATTAATTACCAGGTATGCTTGTTGTCCAATAATTAAATTGTTGTAGCCCAATAGAAATAAATGAGTGACCCAAACATTAGTCCAATTAGACATTAAATAAAAAGTCAAGCATTGGTCAACATATCTATAAATTAGATAATAAAAATAAAATAAAATTTAGAGACAATATAGGAGTCCAATGGGTCCTATGTAATCTCCCATTTGGCAAGTTTAATTGGCTAGAAAGTGCACAATATCTCCAAGTAGGATTGGATTGGATAAAATTAGAGATAAACTTGTACATATAGAAGTTATATGTATATTTGTTGGAAGATGAGTCTAATTTAATTAAAGCAACATCTTTGAACAACATTAAAATACTTACATTTTCAAAAAAGCTAGTAGTTTTAGAGAGAGCTCTCAAAAGAAAAGACAAAAAAAGGAGAAAATCTCTAAAGAGTTCATAGAACTCTTGATGAACTCTTGAGAGTTAGAGTTTCAAGGAGGATAGCCTTGAATGTCATCTAGATTAATCAATTACTTTAGTAGAGAAAGAAAAAGAGCATCAAGGACTAAAAGGTTTAAAAGTGTTTCTATCATTATATCTTCTACTTTCCATAGTTATATATGTTGTTATATATGATTTGTTGTGTCTAGATATTGAAATATTTGAAATCATGGTTCATAATAATAGAAAATTGTGTATTTGTGGGTATATATATGAATCTATGGATAAAAATGATTTTTCCATGGTTAAAATATATTTTTAGGTACAAAAATATGTTTTGATGGTTTGAAAATAATTTTAAAATCTTTAAATATTAGATCTATGATGTAAATAAATAGATCTTTGAATGTTGAGCAAAATAAAGTTGGCTTCATGTGGAAAAAAGTTTTATATTGGTAAAGATATGATTTTTCAAGCATAATAGTTGAGTTTTGAAATTCCTAGAGCTTTGATCCAAAGTGGTTTGTGTTAAAGGATGTCCAAGTGTTATGTGGTTCATGTTATATGATAGAACATCAAGTTAGGAGTCCAACAAAATTGATCTTGTATCATTTGGATGTATATATTTAATTTTAAGCAAGTTGAAATCATATTTATTAAAGTGTAATAAAATTTAAAAAAGAAAAAAAGGGCTGCGATTTTTTTCCTTGGCTTAAGCGCTTGTTTTAGGCGCCTGTTCCTTCCATTTTCCGGGCGCCTAAGCTCTGATGGTTCTAGCCTTGCTGCTGCTTCCGGCTTCAGGTCGGGTCGATTTTAATTAATTAATCGGGTCATATAATATTTTAAATATTAATATAATTAATATGAGACCTAAATAAAATAATTATTTATTATTTAAATAATTTTAAAGAATAAATAAATTAAAATAAAAACATTTAAGGTAATTAATTCTTATTTAATTAATATTAAATAACAATTAAAGTAACTAGAAATAATTAATTAATTATTATTTAATTTTTATTAAATAATAAATAAAGTAAATAAAAGGAATTAAAAATAATTAAATTAATTATTTATTATTTAATTAATATTAAATAATAAATAAAGTAATTAATTCATTATTTGATATTTCAATATATTAAATATTAAATAAAGTTAATAATATAATTATTTATTATTTAATTAATATTAAATAATAAATAAGGATAATTAATTAATATTTAAATAATATTAAATAATAATTAAAGGGGAACTAAAGTTAATAAACTATTTATTTATTATTTAATTAATATTAAATAATAATTAAATAAAGCAAGGAAACTAAATTAATTATTTATTATTTAATTATTAAATAATAAATAAGGGGGAATGAAGTTAATAAAATATGTATTTATTATTTAATTAATAATAAATAATAAATAAGGATGGTTAATTAATCAATTATTATTTAGGGGATGTCAAATAATAATTGAAGATGAACGAGATTAAATAAAATCATTATTTATTATTTAATTAGTGTTAAGTAATAAATAAAGGTAATTAAAATGATTATTTATTATCTAAACAATGTTAGATAATAAATAAGGTAATTAAACAATTATGATAAATTGTTTAAGGGTCTGGATAAATAAGAAAGTGAATGTTTGAAGCTTAGTAAATGATAATAAAGCAATGAAAGTGTTTTGTGACATGTTATGTGATAATCATAGGTGGTTAAATGCTAAGTGATTAGTGATAGTAAACATTTAAGTGAACAATTATATGTGATACTAATTGGTAGACCGACGTTGTTAATGTTAGGTCGTCACTAGGAAGTAATTTAAATTGTATAAGCCGTAGTCAACAATCGAGGCAAGTTTCCTTACTCAAACTCGAGTTATATTTTTCAAGTATATGCTAAGTGGTTTAATTATTGCATATTATTCCACATCGACATTATTATTAACATTCACACATAGTGCATTTGAATTCTTGTTCTATTATTGAACTTTGAATCATTTGAAGTTCTTTTATCCATGAACTGTTTTAGAAGTAGTCTAAGCCAATTTTTTCGGCTAGACATTTGCAAGTTAAATATTTTAAAAGCTATCCAAACTAGTAGTTGGTGTGGATTCTTGGACTGAGAGAACAACCCTTGATAGGGGACTATAAGCATCGGTTATCCGATGTGGTCAGAGTTTAATGTTATGCATACACATGGTGTACAAGAAGCTGATCGCCTCAAGTACAAACTGACAAATTAAAATATAAAAGGGTCAGTCGAATGATTGATTTATTGGCAATGTTCATGGGCTATTGGACCACTCAGCAATAAATAAACAATATTCATTCCTTCATTTGAACTTTGATTATTTTATTCAGTTATTTCATCAATTATCTTAAATTGTTGAACTATTTGATTGTCATTCTTATTCATTCATGATATATCTTCATTATTCATTTTAAACTTGCTGGGCAAAGTAGTTGCTCACCCTTGACATATCATGAAATTATTTGCAGTTAAACCAGAAAATTCGAACAAGGATAAAGGCAAAAGAAAGATGAAGTTTTAATTAGGCTTAATAGCCGATTGCCTGTTAGATA
>OX359269.1:29290016-29375016 GCA_947179155.2 Hedera helix | reverse complement strand
AATATTATGAACTTTTGGCAACACTTTATTATACTTTGATAGCATAGTTATTATTTTGGCCTTATCAATGACTTTAAATAAAATATTTTAATTTTGAGTTTAAAAATATATTAAATTAATTTTTAAAAAATCGATAATAATTTTATAATTTTTTAACGAATGGAGTATTAAATTAGGTCCAACACAAAACAAAAAAGTTCTTCTGTTGGACAATAAATCCATAAATTGAACTTTGATCCGGAATTTTGGCTAGAGGTTACGACATAGGTACTTAATGGTACCCCTCAAGACTAAAACTTGAACTCAAAACCTTGCATACATAGAAGGTTTGATATATATTATAGTATGCCACTAAATTAAAAAAAAATGGAACTACTTTCCTAACATAAGCGAAAGACTTGAAGTGTACCTTACATACTAAGAGCTTATCCTATACTCTAAAATTAAGCTTTAAAGCTAGCTATTAACGACTGCCCCAACACTATATCATGATTTAGTGTTGGCAAATAAATATAGTTAACAGAGTTAATCATAAGCTATCTGAACGAATAGAGAAAGATGTGATATTAGATTATACTGCATATTTTGTGCACATTATTTATTTATTTTGATCAAATTGGTCAGAGGGGAGGGTTCTACAAAAAATTAAAATGTTAATTATGAGATAACAAAAATTGAAACATTAGCGCATCTATAATGCATTTGGAGTGTAAATATGAGGGGAGAATTTTACAATTTGCTCAAGAAAATTTGAATCCGCTAATAGGGATGGCAATTTGATGCAAAAATCGAATTAAAATTGGATAAATTAAATTGAATCGATCAGTTTTTAATCGAACCAATGGCTTGATTGTTTTATTGTAAAGTTAAAATAAATCGAAGGTGGTGTAATGCAGTGCACTGCGGTTCTAGTATCTGTTGTTGAAATAGTGGTGTATCACATCGCACTACAACGGATGCATGAACCGGTATTACACCGTTTTTAAATCAATACATATATTAAAATATTATATAGACATTGGTGAGTTTGTATTAACTTATGATGTGATGAGATACTTAACATACTTGTTTCTTATCTATATTAATTAGGGAAGAGTAAAGTAATTGGACTATTTTGGTATTTTCACTTTAAAATTTCAATTATATCCTAATTTTTATACTTAAAAAATTGAATTTCATTGTTATTATCTTAATCTATGTACTCTCTTTTAGTAACTTCCATTTAGCTATCCACTTTCTTATTTTTCTTTAACTTTCCTAAGTACTTTTAACCCGTATTTTGCAAATTTTGACTTTTAGTAGATATACTTCCGCATCGGTTTTACACACACATTAATGCCCGAATCCTAGTATGATAGTTAAGTCATGTAAATTTTCAATCTTTGATATTAATTATTTTATTTTTTAAAATATTTTAATTTACTTTACTTCAAATTATTTGTCGGTATTGTGCGGTGTGGTTCAAGAGAATGAAATGTTTAGCGTAGTTTTGATAGAGTATTTTCACAAATCGCTAGTGTGATTTTAGTGCAAAGTTTGTTTAAGGCCGTTGTGGTATTTAATCACTTGATAACCGCATAGTGCCATCCCAAATCGGTTATTTTTTTAGGATTCTTTTATGCTAGATACAAAAATTCTAATACAAATAAATAAATAAACTTACTTATAGTCAAGAGTGATATTCATGAAATCTGTATCCCTTGGTAGTGAAATACCCCCAATTGACAAAAAAAGTGATTGGATAAAAGAGCGTTTGCATTTAATAGTTTTTTCGTTGCATATTATTTGATCATTATTGATTTTTTAAAATTAATTTGAGAGATTTTTTTAAACTAAAAATTGACATAAATTAATTTATTTTTCATCAATGTAATGATAAATATTATAAACTATTTAAAAAATATTACTCATTGTAAGTTTTATATTTTCATAATTTTTAACGACTCATCTCAATTTTGAGTTTAAAAATATTTTAAATTAACTTTTAAAAATCAATAATAATCAGACAATTAGAAACGGAGGGAGTATTTTATTCTTTTGTGATTTGAATTCATTCTTTACCTTTTGAATGTAATATTTTTTTACTTTATTTTTGAAACTAAATATTTAATCCTTATAATTATAATTAGATACGAAATATGAATTAGTTACGCAACACGTGCGCCACAACCCCTAACACTCTACTTGATTCAGCTAGCAGGTGGGCTTCACCAAAGTTTGTTCCCAAATTCTGTCCCAAAGTTAAAACTCTCCATAATTTAGTTAAGCAACGAATTTAGTAATATTTTTATTTTATCTTCTAAATTAATTATTAATTTATAAAATTAATTAAATACAACATATGAATTACATATGCAATATGTGTCCCTCAAGTCCTAGTACATATAAAGGTGGTCTAGTTGTAAAGGGGAAGCAGGTGACAAGTTAGTAACTTCACCAATTTTTTATTTTTTAATAAGCATGAAAGTTTAAAACCCGTCGTATTTTACTTTTCAAATTTGATAATATTTAATTTTGTTCTCTAAGTCTAAATTTCTAATTTCTAAAATTAATTACGCACACAATATGAATTACATAGACAACGTGTCTGCCCATACCTTAGTTTTTAACTTTTTATACACTTTTACTTGCACCGCTCGTTTTACTTGCATGATGAAGCCCATTTGTACTTGCATTAATAATTTATAATGGACTCCACTTTACTTAAACAAATATAGAGAATTGCAAATTTCACAAGAAAACATTGATATTTTCATAAAATTTTATTCATATTTACTGTTTATGTTATTGGAATATTGTGAAAATATTAATTTAACTTATAAAAATATTAATTCTTCAAATTTATTATGTGTGCCCGCTGAATACTAATTATATTAAAAAAAAATATCAACTTTACAATTTAGACTCATATTTTGGGGGAAGGATAAAAATAGAAGCAATCGATAAATATCATAAAATTATCAAAGCGTAACTTTTTTTTATAGAAAGAAAAATTACGTATGGGGGATCAAGTAAAAAAATATTGTAAGCTACCTCAAATGCAACTTTTTTCATAAAAATTTATCTAAAAAATGTTATATCCGAGGAACATTTCCAAATATTCATTTGTGCCCTTAGTTTTTTATCGAGAAATAAAATAATAATAATAATAATAATAATAATAATAATAATAATAATAATAATAATAATAAAATATGAAAAATAAAAAAGGAACTCCAAAGATAGTGACTTTATACTACATAGCAAGTATATTGTAGGCAATTCATGAAAAAGGTTGGACTATATATATCTTTATACTTTATAGCAAGTATGATTCCCTAATTCCAACAATAATGGTAGGACCAATTAATGCCTTTGAGGACAAATCAAGAGAAAGACCTCCCTATAAATTAAAGATGAGCAGGATTATGATTTTAAATGACAGAGATATATAGCGAGTGCAATAACATGACGAAGGTATCACTAGGCTGTGCAATAACCATTGCAATTCAATGTGTGATTTCTTGCACAGCTAATGTTTGCTGGCATGACTTTGTTACCTAAGGCAGCAATTGCTCAAGGAATGAAACCTTATGTTTTTGTTGTGTACCGCCAAGCATTTGCAGCACTTGCCCTTGCCCCCTATGCGTATTTCTTGGAAAGGTTACTGATCAAAACTCTTTTATTTGTATAATAACTCTATTTAACCCTTAATTTAATATAATATTATTTTTTAAAAACCTATGTTATTACAATATAATAAATCTAGGGATATATTTTAATCTCACGGATTTAGGGGGACCATTTGAACGGCCAATAGAGGAACTTAAGGAAAACTTACTTTTCCTGAAATGCAATTTTTGACTTTTTGCTATTGAGGGTAAAGGCAAACCTATAACTTTGCACAACAAAAGCAGAGATCTTTATCACTAAATTATCACATTTAATCTACCCTTTAATTTATATGTACTTAGAGAATTTAGAGAATTTAAAGCAGAAATCGAGAGAAGTACTTAGAGAATTTAAAGAAAAAAAAATAAGTGAAGAGGAAAGAAGAGAGACTCTACAAGAAAAATGACTAATTTCAATGGAATTTTCCGTCGGTAATAAGGTTATACCATCAGGAATTAGTTAATTTCGATGGAATTTTCCGTCTGCAATTCCGTCGTAAGTAACTGCGTCGAGAATAAATCTATCGACAATTCCGTCAAGAGAAATTATCTTTGACGGCATAAAAAATGAAGTAATTTTCGTCGTGAATACCGTAATTTCGATGGAACACAACTCTGAAGGAATTTTCCGTCAAAGATTCGTGCCCACGTGTCGCTTGCCGGTTAGTCTAGGATTTTGTAATGCCGACGGAATTTCTTTCGGCAATAAATATACATCCATCAGAATTAATTTTTTGAATAAAATATAAATTAAAATTTCTGACGTATATTTTTGTTGAAAATATATACTTTCCGTCGGCATTCTAAAAAATAAATAAGAATTTAAAAAATACTATTTCGATAGAAATTCCGTCGGAATTCAATTATTCCGTCGGATATAACATTTAAAAAAAAGAGTATTGTTGGTTTTTTTAGTTTTCAGTTTTTAAACCACATTTTTTTACCTGTAACCTGTTTTATCCCAACAACACATATAATAATCTATATATTACAACACATACAACGTAACTTATATCGCTTTGAATTTTAACATTTATAAACTAATTTTGAATAAATTATAAACTATAAAATGTCAAACTATGTTCAACGATTTACAAAACTAAACTAAAAATCAATGATTTACAAAGAATCAAGCTAAAATACAATGATTTCTGAAAATCAAGCAATTACAAATGTTTTACAAAAAATCTAAGTAAATGCCATACAAAAAAATCAACCTAAACTAGTACTACCCCCAGTATGAGGAGAATCATCTAACGGGGGTCGACGATGCTGCTCTGGTGTATGAAAATCATCGTCGCCATTCTCTTTCTCGCAATTGGCATCGGCAGCCTGCACGACATTGCCCCCTGTTGATACAATTAAAAATATAACTTATTATTCCGTAATTCAAAATTAAAGAGATAATTAAATAAAAATTAAATAGCATGTAGAATATACAACTGAAAATGAATATAATACATGAGTTGTCAGGGGCTAACTCAGTAAAGGCCCAAAAGCCTCCGAAAGTAGAGTAACCACCATCCAGACCACCTTATCGCATATTGTGGCAAACTGCTTCGGTGGGATACCCGTACTCTCGACAGTGGCCCTGATGCAATGTCTTGAGCAAGCTAGTGGAGGCGAGAACGGCCAGGCAAGTTATGACGACAGAATATCGGATCCATATGAAACGTCTCCGAAACCGTCACTATAACCCTCTGGAAAAGCTCGTTGTTCAAGCCAACGCCTGTATGAGATGCTCTAACATGTGTTCTCGAACGCTGGCGTAGGCTAAAACTGGTACCCTCGAAAGGCCCAACACTCGGTACCTGTTGGTAGTGCTAGTGGGAGGATCTTGAGACGCCACCTAAAGAAACATCTTCTCATCCTAAGATAAGCTAATCTCGGGTGGAGGGATGGTAGAATCTGATGGCTTATAATCTCCCCTAGTAGCACGCAACTCTATCACACGCTGGTCTCAGAGCTTCTAAAATCGATCATGTAATTTATTATGTAGATGGTAGTTAATTAAATCATTATATTAAGTGCATGATATTAATAATTACTAAAAATTATTACAAGTCTTACTAAATAGTTAAAGCTGCCTGAGACATAGTAAAGTCCTTTGGCGTGTGGCTCTATCCCAGAACTCAACTATGGTGGGTATAATGACTAAGAATTTCAAGATAAATTATAAATAAAATTTGGGAATTTAGCATTATGTGACTTGTTGTGTGAATTAATTTAAACCCTAATGAGGTGGTTTAAATATTTGATTATTCGATTTATTTAATTAAAGGAAGTCCAAGGAATGGGTTATTAAATTAACAGACTAATCTAAGGATATTTTTATCGGGATTGAGATGTTGTGGAACCTCAATTAAATATTCAATTAATATTGAATATAACAAGTCTAGTTGGATTATGTAATTAAATTTAAATGGATTATTAAAATGTTCATTAATTATTTAAACAAGCTCAATCAATCAATTAAATGATGGACTTGTAGAAATTGCTATATGCTTGGGTATTTATTTAAACTAGCCCAATGTTTTATTTAAATGGGAAATGAGTGAATTAATTTAGTAGCCCAATGTTGGTGGATTATTAAGTACTCTAGTGGCTGAAATGAAATAAATTGCAAGCCCAATCCTTGATCAAATTGCTAAAGCTTCTAGAAAATCCATTATTTACTAAATTGGCTATTAAAAATAAGTGGAAAATCAAGGAAAAGGGGGCATGGCAGGTGGGTATGGTGGGAGTACTTCTTGGAGTTCAAAATTTATCAAATAATTTGCTTAAGGTGATGTGTGGAACACTCAACATATTTGCTAGCATTTTTGAAAAAGCTTGATGTCCAATGTATACATATATAGGTTATATGTATAATTTTCTTCTGCTATAAATAAGGGCTTTAGCTCATTTGGGTTAGAGTTTATAATAATTGTTAAAGTTCTCTATAATATGAGCTAGTGAATTTATGTGAGTTAACTCGGTGAATTGGGAGAAAAGTGAGTAAGTTCTTTAGTGAGTCACTACCGAGTCAAGCGAGTCAAGCTATATTTCTTCAACGAGGTGTTCTTGGATGTCATCATATTTCATAACCTACTGTGAAAAACAAAGAAAATAAGCCATCAAGAGCGAAATGTATAATACCCACCCAAAACCCTAGTTTTGGTGTTTATTATGTTATATATAAATTTTCTATGGTAGAAAAGTTATTTACAAGCTCTAAATGTTTAGATCCATGATAGTTTAGTAAATCTAGGTTTCCATGGGTTTACAATGTGTATTTATATGTGTTTGGTATGAAACGGTTAGCAAAAATCTTGAAAATCATTTTTATTAGTAAACTTAATCAGAAAGTGTACTTGAAGATTTTCATTTTAAAACCTACAAATGATCTTGGTGATTTTATTTCTTGGAGTGATAATAATGTAAGTCAAGAACAAAATCTCTTTGAAATCATGTAAAAATGATTTAAAATGAGCAAGATGTGAAATTTTTACCAAAAACACTTCACTGTTGCAAATCTGTGCACAACAGTCCATTTTATAGGTATTTTCAGTGCATCAAAATATGTCCAAGTTTACATTTTGATGATGGAATCTTGTAGTTCAGAAAGATACGAATCCAACAAGACCAATTTGAGATCAATCGTACTTGTAGATTTCATTTTATTCAAGTTTTAGTAAAAGTGGCCAAATCTAGAAATTTTAAAAGCATTATGTTGGTTTTTAAAAAAAAAATCGACCGGTTCTGCATTTTTACCTTGTGGGGTTCGGTTCGGGTCTTTTTATGCTGATTTTTATGATGGTTCCAAAAGAGAAAATGTTTATAATTTAATAAAAATTAATTTGAGTAATTATTATGTCATTATGTTTTTATTTGAGTTAATAATTGATTAAACCATTATTAATTAATAATGTTAGTTTATAATTAATTATTATTTAATACTAAATAATAATTAAACCAACTATTTATTATTTAAATAACATTAAATAATAAATATAATTAATTAATTAATTATTATTTAATTAACTAATATTAAATAATAATTAAAGAATATTAAGTAATAAATTTATTATTTATTATTAAATAATAAGTAAGGATAATTAATTATATAATTATTATTTAATGTTAATTAAATAATAATTAAAGAGGATTAAAGTTAGTAAACTAATTATTTATTATTTAATTAAGATTAAATAATAAGTAAGGATAATTAATTAATTATTATTTAATTAACATTAAATAATAATTAAAGATGATTAAAGTTAATAAACTAATTATTTATTATTTAATTAAGATTAAATAATAAGTAAGGATAATTAATTAATTAATTATTATTTAATTAACATTAAATAAAAATTAAAGATAATTAAAGTTAAATAAATTAATTGTTTATTATTTAATTAAGATTAAATAACAATTAAGGATAATTAATTAATTAAGTGTTATTTAATTAACATTAAATAATAATTAAATATGATTAAAGTTTATAAACTAATTATTTATTATTTAATTAAGATTAAATAACGAGTAAGAATAATTAATTAATTAATTATTATTTAATTAACATTAAATAATAATTAAAGATGCTTAGAGTTAATAAATGAATTATTTGCTATTAAATAATAGGTAAGGATAATTAATTAATTAATTATTAATTAAAGAGGATAAAAATTAATAAACTAATTATTTATCATTTAATTAATGATTAATAATAAATAAGAAGGATTAATAGCACATGAATAATTAGTTATTATGAAACGATAACTAAGGATGGTTATCATTTATAATAATTAATAATAAATGAGGTAATGAAATAATTATAATAAATTGTTTAAGAATTTAAATAATTTTATAAGTAATGTTGTAAGTTTATTAAATTAATATTAGTTAAAGAGAAATAATATTTGATGTTTAAATCATTTACCTAAATACATTTAAGGGTATTATCTAGGGTAAATGATATGAAAATTCTTCACAATGCTCTATGTGATAGTCATATGTGGTTTAATACTATGTAAATAATAAACTTAAATATTTAAGTGAATGATTATATGCAGTACTAATTGACAGGGTAATGTTATGAATGTTAGGTCTTCAAGAAAAGTTTAAATTAAGCAAATTAGTCGTAAATCGACAGACAGACAAGTTCCCTAACCTTACTCAAATTTATATTGAGTAAGTTCCTAAATCCTAAACTTATTTTGTATTGTAAATTATTTCACATCAATATTATTGTTATTAGCATGTAGTGCAATTAAATTCATATTCCAATCTTGAACTATGAATCCTTTAAAGTTCTTACATTCATGAACTAATTAAAAAAGAAGTCTAAGTCATTTGTTTGGCCAGACATATGTGAAATTTATTTTAAAGACTATCCAAACCATAGTGGTACGGATTCTTAGACCGAGAAGAACAACTCATAATGAGGAAGAACCTAAATATCATATAAATGATACAGTCAGAATAAATAATATGCATACAATACTACAAGAAAAAGGCGATATGACGATAAGATATGGCGACCAGTACTAAAACTCGTCGTCATATTATTCATAAGCCGACGGGTATTTATACCCGTCGATATAGATTAGGCGGGAATAGTAGCATTAACTATTTGGGACTAAAAAACATAATGCCACATAGTCTCATCCTCTTTCCCATGTCTTTCCCCTTCCTCTGGCCCTAATTTTGGGAAAAGGCCTAATTTTCGGTAGTGTGAGTGTTTTTTGACGACGAGAGTGTTCTCCAGTAGTGGCGACATTCTTCGTTTATCCTTCTTTTCCTCCATCATTGTCCTTCATAACCTCTAATTGAAGGTTAATATCTATTTCGCTAAATTAATACACACTAACACACTAAACTCACTATTTCTAGCACACAAACTTTATATATCCTAGTTAATATGCCCTAATATCAATATTAGAGTATACATAAAGAGTTTAATTGATTTTTTTGTGAAATTATGCCTGTGTTAGTTTTCCTAAAGTTCTAGCTGAGGAAATAATTTTAGGTTGCATTGAATAAATTTGGTTCTCTAACTAATCATTCCCTGCATCCTCTACTTGTTTGATGGAATGCATGAGTAAATATAATATATAGTAAGTAAAAATAAGATTGCATTTTGTCTAACATTTTACATAACTAATTAAGTAATTTGAACTATTCGGATCTATACTTGAATTTGGTAATGTTATTTCAAGATCCACCAGTTTTAAACTTGTATTTGGATCTCAAGAATGATGATTGGATTTAGTTTAGGGTCAGGCCATTTCTCATTTGACCTGCTGACAGCCGTATCAGCTGTGTTAAGGATTGATAATTCTTGTCTACTTTTTGATGTAAAAAATTTCATAATAGTCAATCTGATGAAATTCATTGCTTAATATTTTTAGGGAATTAATGAGCTGTGTGATGAATTGGTTCCAGAGTTCCTTATTCCACCTATAATTGAAGACATGCAATATGAAACTCCAGTATTGAAAAGGTAAAAGTAGTGTTTCATCCCTTTTTATTTCAATTTTCCTTTAGTTTATTAGTTATCTCAAAGTGTTAGGTTTGTGCCTAGTCTAGCATTTTAATTACTTTGTATTGCTATCTAGACTGATGTTATCCTTCTTAGTTGAATGTTCTCAAAATAATATGGAGCTTATTCTCAGAAGTTTCTTCCGTTGTTTTAAGTTTAGACTTAAGACAATAAATCAATATCCTCTCTCTCTCTCTCTCTCTCTCTCTCTCTCTTAATAATTATATGTAAACACATATATATATCTAATGACATGTATCATTTCTTTTGTGAATTACATATTTTTTCGTTTTCTACGTGTCTGTAATGTTATTTTTCTAATTCTCTGTATCTCGTTTTGTTTTTTTTAGGAGTGAGGGTGAGGGAGTGGGTGTTCTAGTACTTATCCGTGTAATACTCTACTATACTTGAAGATTTAACATTCAGACTTCAGAGAAAGTTCTTTTTAATTATCTTGACACAAATAGTTAATTACGTATTAAAGCGGGATATTTTTATAATAAAGGCATCTGTGGTCATAAGTTATTTCTTATGCAGTGCTACAGGGCCGCATATTGTAGTTAATGGTAAAGAGGTTGTGAATTTTGCTTCAGTAAATTACATTGGACTTATTGGACATGAAAAGTTACTTGTGAGAAATTACTACTATAATTTATTCTTAGTTTTCCTTTCTAGTAATGGCTTTAGTTAGGTAGATCAATTCACAGTAATGACTTGTAACAGGAGTCCTGCACTTCAGCAGTGGAAAAATATGGTGTTGCTTCTTGTGGTCCTTATTGCTTTTATGGAACAATTGGTATGATCTGATGCTGAATTGTGGTGTGGCAGTCCACTTAATTAACTGCATTTAGTTTCTTATTTTATTTTATAATTTACTTATCTTTCACATGGTAAAACTCTGACGTTCAACCATTCTGGTTTATATAGATATTCACCTTGATTGTGAGGCCAGAATAGCTGAATTTTTGGGAACTCCTGATTCCATACTTTATTCCTATGGACTTTCCACCATGTTCAGTGCAATTCCAGCATTCTGTAAAAAAGGAGACATTGTGATTGTGTGAGTATATGTGATCTTGACTATTAAGTATCAATGACCAAGTAGTATGCCATAGAACCTACTCAATTATTACTGTTTAGTTTTTAGCACAGTGTCAATTAATTGAGAAGAATAAGATACACTAAAATGGTATATATCATGAATCAGTAATTATGTTTGTCCTTGTTCTATAGTTCTTTTTATTTTGTCTGTCTGTCTGTTTGTCTCTCTTTATATATATATATATATATGAATTTCCTTTCCATCCTGGACTTGTTCTAGAAGAGATATGATTAAGTAAATATTTTACATATTAAGTAAATAAGTTTATTTTTATCATATTTTTAAGTTTATAATTTGTAAATTAAAGCTCATATTCAACATGTTTTCTTACAATTTACAGTTCACTTTATTCTAGGTTCATTTCCTTTGGAATATATCACATTGATATTTGTAGGGTGGAATTTCTTTGGCACAGATTGGGGAATTTTCTTTTGTTCTTCTAAGTCGTGCTTCTAATTTTAAGCTAGTTGAGGTATTGTTCTAATCTAAAGCATGTGTGGATAATTTTCAACACCATTTAATCATCCTTGAAAAGTATAGTAGTTTGTAATGTCAGACTTAAGTGTGTAGTTATTAACTTATACCAGGAAATGTTTGTAGCTGAGAAGACCATAAGCTTACGTGATTGATAAAAGGAATACATAAATCGCATAAATCTTTGTCATGAAAATAAATTATTTCTTTTAGTGGTTCAATTTAATAATGTAGTAAAATTTGCATTATCCCAGGGTAAATTGTATCTACTGTTTCTCGGCACAACAGCTCTTATCCTAGTATGTTACGATTTGGTTTCTTGCAGCTTAGCTAGTGTATATTTGACATGAATTAGGTATTTAATGTGTGACAAGGATGCACTTGTCAATATTTTATCTCAAGCACATTAGCCTTCAAATTTTGAATTTTGCTGGATAAAAATATCTCCCCTTACTTTATACACGGCTTTGATGGCCTACTATCTGTTTTCTGCATAGCGTTATGAGTTTCTGGTAAATATCAGATTTTTAAATTTACCGTAAGCTTGTAATGCTGCACAATAATATACAATGCTGAAATTTCAGGCACCACGAGCATCTAAGGGAGGTGTGCTAAGATCGAGGCGGTCCTTTGGCGGAGATTCTCCATCTAATCACTGGTTGAGCATCATTGATTATCTCAACGCTCTTCTTAGTACATTAAAAGAAAATTTTGTACGGGACTTGTTCTAACCATAGTTTTTTTTTGACATGTACCAAAGTTTAGTTCTTGGAAATTACACAGAATTTCTTATCATACTATGGTTTTCAGGTGCCTCCAATTATTGTTCAAAAGATACTTACTCAAATTTTCTCATACGTTAATGTACAACTCTTTAACAGGTAAATTAGTTTCCCCACCTTTTCTTTTGTTCTCATTTAGTTGTCAGATTATGCTGAGGAATCCTTAATTCCTATCATGTTTCTGCTGTCTTCTGCTACGTCGCAAGTGTTGCACTTTTAGCAATCGGGAATATGTAAAATTTGGGTTAGCAGAGCTGGAATTGTGGTGCTGCCAGGCAAAAGAAAAGGTAACTTTGTCTCTTACAAGCTATTGATTCTCTAGTAACGAGTCCATGATTAACTTCTTACTTTTATATCGGAATCTCTTCAGTCTTGTAACTTCACACCTTTCGTACTTAAATTATGCTGGCTCATCTTGGGACGAACTTAAGCATATTTGTCAAGCTATTGGGTTCTTAGTATGTTCTTGTCTTTCAAAGTGCCATTTTACAACATACTTTCAAGTCAACCCGTGTGTAATTAATTATACTTGCATACAGAGAACTCATAGTTATTCCTGATTTAGATCTTTTTTAATCATATAAATTATAAGGTCACGGTCGCATTTTAATTATTTGTTATTTATTCAACAAGTTCTACATCCATAAAATAGATAGAAGTCTACCAGTATGCTGTTAGCTTAATAGTGTATATCCTGCCCCACAGATTATAACAATTCATGTTTCCCTTTCATTTCAGGCTTTAACAGTAGCAGGAACCAAGAAAGGAGAGCTATTCTTAGTTGGTGAAAAATTAGACTTTAATCCATAGTCTAGGGACTCACTTTTGCAGTTGGTTGAATTATTTATGATTGTCATATTTTAGGGAATGAATTAATTACTTTAAATTAATTATGATTGTCATATTTAAAGGGATGAATTATTTTAAATAATGTAATAATTTTTTTTTATGTTTTATTTTATATTGTATTGTGTTTGTTTAATAAATATGTGAATTATTAATTTATTTTTTTTTGAAATCTAAAAGAGCTATAGTGACGGTCATCAACCGTCGCTTTAGGACGAATTTCTAGTAGTGTGTGGTTGCTATAGTGTTAAAAATAATGTGTCATTATATCCATGCCGATGGTGAATATTGTCACCATAGGGAACTTTAAACCCCGACGAAATAGTACCGTCGCTATAGTCTTTTTTACCGTCGTCATTTGGACTCTAAAACTTAGCAGCAAAAAATGTATGGCGATGGTCGACCCGTCAGCATAGGGGTGCCATAACGTTGGCATAGGTATATGGTCGCGACACTATCGTTACGGTGGGGGTACCGTTGACATATTATATGGCGACGATTTTTTATTCTCCGCCGACGGGCCCATACCGTCACCATAGCCTTATTTTCTTATAATGCATATAGCGTACGAGAGGTTGATCCCCTCAAGTATAATTCTGACAAAGTAACCTAAGAGGGTCAATCAAGTGATTGATTCCTCAATAGTTGTTCATGGTCAGTTGACCACTCATCATTTAAATAATCAATTGTCATTTATCAGTTGATCATTGATTCATTTTTGAACTCGTATTATATAATTATTCTGCTACCATTCTCGTTTCATTCATGAAACTTTGCCCTTATTCATTTAAAACTTACTGAGCAAACTAATTGCTCATTATTGCCATGTCATGAAACTATTACAGTTAAACCTGAATGCTCGAAACAAGATAAAGGCAAAGGAAAGACGAAATCTTCATTGCTGAATAGCTGATTTCCTGATGATTATTTTATGGAATTTTAATGTTATGTAATACGAACCTTTATGTATGGGCTTTTGATTCGTGATGTATTTATTTAAGGTTGTAGACCTTGGGATTTACAATTAACTATTTTGTATAAACAACATAAGTTTATTTTTCGCACTAGTTAATATTATGTTGTTTAGAGATGTTTATATGTATGGATGTTTTAGATTGTGAGCACTAAATTCGAGGTATTGGTACCCGAATTTTTTTTGGGGGGGGGCGTCACAGTGGGAGGTCAGCCTAAGCTCTTTCTCAAGGCCTAATAAATACATACAAAATTGACATTTATTCAATTATCCTTATGACAATATTATACTTAACAACTAAAGTTTAAGTTAATACCGATCTAACTTCCTCAAATGATTGTGAGCTAGTAGTATGTACTACTTGGAGCTGGCTACAATTTTTCTTCTTTTGTTTTGATTTCTTCTTGATGTCTTCAATATCCCAGTGAGTACACATAGCCTCTCATGCTGCATCTAAGATGATACTGGTGAATGGTCTCGAATCGTAGTCCCGGGCTAGGATACAACTGCCCTAACGGCCCTACGTCTCATCTCATACAACTAGCCAAAGTAGTTTTTTTCTCGACATGTGAAATAATAACACTATCGCTGGCTGGCTTAGAGATACCCTCTTCATATTTAAAATAAACCTATAAAAGTTTTATAACTTATTAGAA
This sequence comes from Hedera helix, assembly GCA_947179155.2. Classification (NCBI taxonomy): domain Eukaryota; kingdom Viridiplantae; phylum Streptophyta; class Magnoliopsida; order Apiales; family Araliaceae; genus Hedera; species Hedera helix. The sequence continues at coordinate 29,360,010 of OX359269.1, read as the reverse complement.
AAAATGAACTAAATGTGCAACTAATAGTTACGTATATAGTTTAATTTATGTAAACTAATTTATGCAAAAATCGTGCAGCACAGTATCCATGAAGGAGGAATCATGCAGCGCATATTGCGTAAATCGCATGCAGCCAACTGGGAGGCGTGTCAGGCAAATGGTGTGCAATGTGGCCTTAGCCACAAGATTCAGAATACTACAATACATATCAAACAATAAATAGTGGACTATTTTTAGTGTTTGATCATCAAATAAATTGATTAAATTTAACATAAACCTAACTGACACTTACTGCTGGGACTAGACATCTACGTGGACTATCTGTGGAACAGTCGACGGACGACCAAATAAATCGAGGTTAGTCCCTTGGGGACATCGACGAGCACTCTCTGTAAATATTATTAAAACATTGTGTATGTAACTAGATTATATAATTGTTAAATAAAAAACAAAAAAAATTAATTTATTTCATTGATAACTTACTCGATGATGATGACTCACCTCAACTAGTGTCGGCAGATCCTGAACGACAACCACCGCGACATCCGCCACCACTATGTCTAGCCATAAGTATACTACTAAAATAACCAAAATAATGTAATCAATATGCAATTAATTAATTTATTTAAGTAACTGTTATTAAAAGTAAGTTATTTACAAAACATTAAGTTTAGACTTAGTACATCGTCAAACCCATCAGAATCATTTCCATTGTCATCCTCAGATTTTGTCTCTTCCTCTTCATTATCAGTTCCATCGTCATTATCATCTTCTACAACGACATAGTCATTGACGACCACGTCTTCCACAACTTCCTCATCATCCGCTATGTCAATGACATCATCTACCAGGACAACGTCATCATTTAGCACTACATGGCTAGGATTGCTAACATTTTCTTACAATGGGTCATCAATCCCAGACAGATTAGTACCATCAAATGGTCGAGTCTTTTTTGTGACAACTGTAAACTAGGGGCTTCTATAATTTGCAACATTAGGCACGTAATACACTTGAGTCGATTGACTAACTAACACGAATATGACATCAGAATTTAGCTTTGACTTTATATATACTACAACAATTCTGTTGCGATCAACTTTAACACCCTTTCAGTATCAAACCAATGACATTTAAATGTAACTACCTTTTTACCCTCGGGATAATTAAGCATAATTACTTTTTATAAGCGTCCATAATAATTGGACTCAAAATCTTGGTAACAACTGCCCAACATGACAACGCTAAAATTGACTTATGTGAGTTCATGTATGTCATCGACCTTAAATCTGTACCCAATAACGATGCAGTCAGGAAATGAACTAATCAATTTATAAGGTCCTTGGATAACATTTCTAAAACACTTATAAGCGTTATCTTCTTTAACCCTTCTCTTAAACCACTGTTAAAATTTTTCAGTCATGAATGCTTCCAACTGTGTTGTATTTAACCCTGGGTTTGAAGCACACGATTTGTCTTCGAATAAACTGAAACATTAATAAGCAGATTTAATTGTAGGTTACGCTTTTAAATACTAAATTTTTATAAATACTAGTACATATGCTATATATTACGATACTTTGGACATATCGAGAAGCACGTATATAGATATAATCTTCAAATCTTCGTCGCTTAAGTACATCAACGTCTCATGGCCAAATGGTTTAGCCGGATAAAAGAATACAACTAACTCATCATCACGAGATTGGACTCCGACGACCTCATTTCGACTTAAACAATTGTGCTTTGTTGAGACAACATCTTCAAAGTACAAAGAGCTGAAGTTCACAAGCTTTTCCTCTATGTAGCGCTCAGCAATAAAGCCCTCTACATGAGCTTTATGTTTTTACTTTCTGCTTTAACCGATGCATATACATGAAATACAATGATTGAACGGAAGACGTTAAGAATATAGGTTATAAATATCATCAAATGGAATATGTAGATGATATTACCTCTCAAACGGATACATTCATCGATATTGCACTGGTTCTCCATGCTTAAGTTCATATGCTAGATGGATAGACAAATGGTCCATCGAGTCAAAGAACTATTAAGGGAAGACCATTTTTAGCTTGCACATGGTCAACACTATATTTTTCGCTATCTGTTCCACATCATTATACCTTATAACCGTTGAACATATATCCCGAAAGAAATTTGAAAGTTCGATCCAAGGCATCTACAATTTTTCTAGGTAACAACTCACGAAATGTAATTGGAATCAACTTCTGTATGAATACATGACAATCGTGACTTTTAACTTAATAATTTTCAACTGTTCAACCTTACTACAATGAGATATGCTAAAAGTATATTCATCTGAGAGCTTCAACGTACTTATCCACTTGCAGACGCCTTCAACATGTTGCTTGGTTAGACAAAATGGAGCTATAGGTTTTGAGTTATTAGTCTGGAGCCACAAATCCCACCTTATGTTAAGTTCTTTCAAATCTTTTTGTGAATTATCATTATCTTTTGTTTTACCGCTCACATCTAGAACGGTGTAAAATAAGTTCTCAAATACATTCTTCTCTGTATGCATTACACCTATACAATGATGAACTGAAAGCGTCACCCAGTTTGGTAACTCAAAGAACATGGGCAATTGTACTGTCCAGTTATGAGTCTTCCCGTAACCTATTTCTCTGAACTTACTGTGCTCCTTACCTAGCAGTGAAAACTTCATATCATTTAGCCAGCCAATGACCTCGCTGCCTGACAATTGACCGACAATTATATATGTGATCAACGGGCAAGAATCTATGAGCAGTACCAAAGAAACTAATTTTTTGCCCATGCTTTAACTGTGTGCCTCACACATCCCCTATATAGAGTGGACAAGACAACTTCCCGTGAGTCGACCAACCACTGATCATCCCAAGTATCGAAAAGGCAGTGATAATCCACCACAAGGCTTCCTTCATCACAAAATTTTGCTTAATCTATTTATCATAAGTTTGGACCCCCGTCTCCCATAACATATTAAGTTCATTAACTAAAGGCCTAATGTACACATTACTTATCTCTTGGTATAAGTAAAGTCAAGAATAGATATGAGTCTCTCATGCACATTGATGGTGAAAGATTGTAAGCTACCATTATTACTGACCAAATAGAGTAGGGCTGGCTAAAATTATTAAATGCGCAAAAATCATCTGTAGCCATACCAAGCCTAACGTTCCTAACTTCCTTAGCAAATTGTGATTTACATCTGTAGGGTGAGTCAGCTGACCAGACACAACGTCCCTTGTTCTATGCCAACTCATATGCTCAGCATTGTGGGCTAACATGAATAAATGTTGAAGCCTAGGCGTAAGAGGAAAGTCGTAAGATCTTCTTAGGCACACACTTCTCCTTTCCCTCACGTTTAGTTGTCTTGCACTGAGGCAGGTTACAAATATCACACTGCATTTTATAGCTGTTATCACCATAGTATAACATACAATTCTGCTCATAAGCATCGATCTTTTCATAGCCCAAATTCAACCATTTTATCATCTTCTTCACTTTATAATAATTTGATGGCAGAGTATGACCCTTTGGTAAGAACTCGTTGATAAGACCAAGCAAGTCATTAAAACCTCTTTCATTGCAGTCATGCTCACTCTTGAAGTGTAAGAGCTTTGTCACTACAAAAAGCCTCATGTGTTTGTCGTTTTCATTGTACAATGGGACCTCAGATTTAGATAACATTCTATAAAAAACAGTTGTTGTGTCATTTGGCTCTTGCTAAGCACTACTTGACGACTGCTCATTTGCACCCCAATCAATAATATTATGCCCATAAATATCGACCAACATCTCTATGACATCATATCTATTATCCTATGCATCCTCGTGAACTGGTTGGTCTACACTGTTGGCTATTTTCCTAACCTTAGCTGATTCCCCATGATGAATCCATACAAAATAGCCATCCATAAACCTACGCGAGAATAAGTCAAAATTAATCTATTCGACTTTCTTTCAAATCAGGTTTTTACACTTCAAACACGAGCATTTCATCTTTTTGTTCGAAGTATCAGCATGTTCATTTGTAAAATTCAAAAAGTTGGTCACCCCATCACAGTACTCAGTCAATAATCCCCTACCATCAACTGGTATCCTACAGTACATCCGACTCTGTTCGTCTAACATTTTTAATTGAACAAAAGGCACTCTCAAATGAACCAGGGTGTTTACTATATGTGTTGTATGCATTAATTAATCATGCATATCTTCAGCTCCTACCTATAGGGATTAGGCTTCTATCTCGTCCCTACATGTGTCTACTCACCAGTGTCAACGCCTTAAGAAAGTTTTTTTTTATTCAAGAAAATTTTGGTAGCACTTCCCCTTGGTCTCCAAGTACACGAAATAGACCACATTAACATAGTCTAAGTATGCACTCGAAGAACATGTAGAGATATCAGCTGAGAAGTCCTCAAAACAAACAAAACGCATTCAAGTTATTATCGTGGGCCTAAGTTAAAGACATAACATCTGGCAACAGTCCCAGACGGTGGACTATTCGGCATTCACTCTTAATGAGTGAATGTCAAACGGGTTTCTAAGCTCCTAACCAAACTACATGCACAAGTGATTTGTAATCTATTGGTCTAACTCGTGTAACTTTGCAGAATAATACATTATAGGTTAGAGATACTATATACAGGCGTCTCCTTAATTACTCTTTATGTGAAAATTCTTCCAATAAATTCAGTTCTCTCATTTAATCCATTAATTTTGTTTCTTTTATGTAGGTATGGTGGCAACGATGGATATGGTTGTGTCGACTACATAAGAGATGGTGGGGGAAAACTTGTTACAAGTTTGGTGAGATTGAGATATAACAAACGATTACTAATCGGGCAGTCGTGGAGGTGGTGGCTGTGAAAGGTATAGTAGTGGCGGTAGAGGTAGTTACTATAACTGCGGGGATGAGAGGCACTTCTCCCCAGACTGCTCGAGCTCACCCCATTAAAATAAGTTATCTATCTCATTCTAACGATTTGAACTCGAGCATTCTGAGGGAAAGTGCCCCTCCTCACCGCAATTGTAGCAATCACCTCCATCGCCACCACTATACCTTGCACTGCCACCACCTTTGTGACCGCCCGATAGCATTCATTTATCATATGCCTAATCTAACCATAATTGTAACGAGCATCCACTACCAATTCCTCCTACGCCCCCGCCACCACCACTATCGTATCCACCGCTGTCATCATACCCTCTATGAAAAGAAACCCAAATTAACGGATCAAGAGAGAGAACTGAAATTATTAAAAGATTTTCGCATAAAGAATAATTAGGGAAACACCCATATATAATATCTCCAACCTACCATGTATCGTTTTGCAAAGTTATACGAACTAGACCACATGCAAATTTCTAAGCTCTTAACTAAACTACATGTACAAGTGGTTTGATTAAATTAAGACTATTCGATATTCACTCGTTACGAATGAATGTTAAACAAGTAACATTCTACGAAGAGTATTGCTACTTAGGAGTATAAATAAATAATTAAAGAGAAATTTGATTAATTAATCGGACAATTGTAAAAGACAGTTGCCCTATCATTTGATGTAAATATATTTAGTCATATTATAGTATTCTTACTTTATGTTATGAACCACTGAAACTAAGTAAATTCTACTTAGTTTATTATGTTGGTTCCTAGAGTTACGTTAGGATGATCTAGAAGGGAGGTGTTGAATAGATCATCATTATACAATTTTTGATATTATATGAATTTTGCACTTTTAAACATCTTTATCAAATACATAGACATTTATATGCACAGCAAAATTGAAGTATTTGGTAAAGCCCCTTTTTGATCATTTAGAAGAAATACATAATTCTGAGTTACTACTATAAAATGTCACTAGTAAATAATAGCATTCAAATTATACCAAGCATATTTATGAAAGATATAGAAGGGGGTAAAAAGACATTGAATACACAGGGATTTTTAAGAGATTCGGAGCCTGAACTACTCCTACTCATCTCTTCCGCTTCGCTGAGTAGGGATATTTCACTAGGGATAAAGGGACACTAATTTCTTACAATTTGGACACTAAGTCTAGGACATTTAGTCCTCTCAACTCTTCAAGACACTACGTCATCTTCCCTAAATATTGGCTGATTCACCAGTTCCAACTTTGTTGTTGGCTATTATTATTGAGGGGTGCTGCCAAGTTGATGTTGAGCTCATATCCAATAAACTTGGCAACTATGTTATAATCGATCATCTAAAGTGTATAGTGACTTTGGGTTGAGAATATATATTTGCATTTGATTGATCCCCTCAATGATCTTCGGTAGAATGGCCTTTCTATCCTTATTCTCCTTTCGTGTACGAGCCATTATATTTCTCTAATCTTTGACCATTTATTCTCTCTACTGTTCTATTTTTTGGTGAGTTTTTAAAGTGTATATCTTTGATGTTCCTCATCAAGGCTATTCTCACTTCCTTTAGTATTTCTTCAACTATTTTTCTTTGCCCCATTTTCTTTTTTTCTTTCGTTAATAATAGTTCATATATATTTAGAGAGATCTCCTTTATTTTTAACAGTTGAGAATTTTGTTCGTTGGAGATTTTTTTGTTCATTGAAGATAGTCGTTGCTTCAAAAATCTAGGATGTTAAATATCTTTGATGTAGACATTTCTTTGTGGTATCAGCATGATTTATTTTCTTTGAGTAGTCACATCAGTCAATTCACGACGTTATTTATCCGTTAGATAAAACTTAATCTCCTCTTTGAAAGATATCGCTTTTTATACACTACAAATAATGTTAGTATACTTTCCGCTCTGTCTTCTAATCAGTTTACCATAAATGGAAACTTTGTGTCAGATAAAGTTTGGACTTATATCCATTAGACATAGCTTTGTCTAATTCCTCTTCTAAAACTAAACAGTAATTGAGTTGTAACTCTTCAACCTTTTGATCATTCCTTAGATCATACTCCTTGATCAATTCATTGTAGGATCTTTCATACTTTTCCATTTTATTGATTATGACATCCTTTAACTCATCCAACTTTACGATCCTTCTACTTTACGATTTGTTAATTTTGTACTGCGATCTCAGAGCTGTTATACGATCTTCTTCTATTTAGTTCTATGATTTGTCTTATGTCTTCATTTTGTTTTGTAATCTACAATCCCAAAGAAGTTATACGATCTTCTTTTGCTTTGTTCTATGATCTGCTCTACGATCTATATGTTTTATGATTGTATTATATATTTATTCTATTCTGTGATCCACATTCTCTTTTCTTTATGAATTATATTATCTTTAATTTTATAGACTATATTATCCTTCTACTTTACGATCTTGATGTTTGCAGTCGTTCTTTTATCCGGGTTTTAGCTTCACGATATATTTGGGTGAGATTAGTTCATATCCTGAGAATGAAGACTTTTTTTCATATGATTAATTCCCCCTCGCTTGTACAATTCCATCTTCTACAAGATTACGTTATCCACTTCTTCTCAATTTAGTGTATTTTAATGACAGTAGATACATGTTCTATTATTGATTTCATATGTCTTATTCTGATGAGCTTTAACCAACACCATATCATTCTTGGCTAGGTTATCACAACTAGCTTCTTACTGGAGAATTCTTTTGTAATACCATCCCAATTTTTTTTTGTAGCGAGTCTATCTCTCAATACCATTTACTTTGTGAACTATGATAGATAGGGCAATGAGACAGCTCATTATTGTTGTATCTCTATGTCTTAAAGTAACTCAACGAAATGTGTAGCTCAACGATCTGAGGATATTCAGTTAGCTTCAATCTTCGATCTTGAGTGCATTAGTCTTTTCAGCATCTTGTGAACTTCCATCTTTACTTCTTTAGTTAGAGTCTTTTATCTTTGTTGTACTGTAATGAGTTTACTTGACAGAATTCTATGAACTTTTTCTTTGTGTTGACCTTGCGCGATGATTCTTGCATCTTTCTGGTTCTTTCTCCTTGATATATTCTTATGCTCAATAATTTTCTCCTGCTTAGATTAAGATCCTCTTCATTTGATCTATTCAGATTTATCCTTAATGGTCTTGATAAGTCTTCTGCAGTCTTCAACTTGTTCTTATATATTTGGTGATTCTCCTTTTGCATTTCTCGTGAGAATTCATTGATTTGAGATCTTGTAGATCTTGATATTCTCTTCAATAATTGCAGTTCGATCTATCCTTGTAATATGAATTGAGTCCTTCCATACGATCTATCCTTGTAATACGAACTGAGTCCTTCCATACGATCTTATTTTTGCAATACAATTTGTCTTGTAATACGAATCAGTTTGCAATGCGATCCATCCTTCCAATACGATTTCGTATGATCTAGCTTTGGCCCCTTGCTATGTGGTTTTGAACTTGACTCTGTAATACGATCTTTAATCCTTCTACTACAACCTCATTTTACTTGTACGATTCATTTTCTTCCTTACGATCTTGAACTTTTGTTATGCGAACTGGTCTTACAATACAATTTGGACCTTTCAATACGATTTTGAGCGTGGTAACATGATTTCAACCTTTGCCTTGAATCTTCCACATGATCCTTCTTCAGCACTATGATATGATCTTGCAGTTCTTCTATTGTTTCCTTCTTCAATATCATTCATAATCTATTATATTCTTAATATCACTTTGTATCTGGATTCAACCTACCACTTTTGATCCCTAATGTCTTTTTACATGTCATCATTCTTCTCAGGACAATACAGAGTTTATCTTTTAGATCAACCTAATAAATTTAATCCTCTAAGTCCTTTTACAATGATTATTATTTATAAGGACTATAACAAAGTTGTAACTAATGTTTATAACTTCAAATTTGCCTAATTTCTCTTTTTCTTTCTGTTATTTTGAACATACACAGTAAATGACTTTAAATATTATATAGCACACACTTTCTTTTCTACAATCTAGACTAACTCTACGTAGACACAATATCACATAATAAATCACATGATTGTCATATCATTATAAACAATTATTTTTCATGAGTTAATTATTGTTTTGTAATCATTAAATCTAAATAGGCATATACATAAATTTGTCCAACAATCTCCTCTATTTGATAATAACAAAATAATTAAAGCACAACATGAGCAAAGTAGATATGTTGACAAATTATTTAACCATAGGATTTTATTCATATATATTTTTTATTTTATTCATATACTTTTTATACATATCATATCATAAATGTATTACAAGTTTCTCTCCCTAAATCCCCCTAAGTTGTATACTACAGATCTCTTCTGCACCTCCTTATCTCCCCTTTTTAATACTAACATTTGGGAGAGCATTGTGGTTTTATCCATTTTTCTTCTCCCCCTTTTTGTCAGCAGCAAATAGGGTGATGAGTCGTCATTAGATCGCTTAAAGAACAAGCAAGCTAGTAGGCCACCAAGGAGTGTCTTCTAAGGGGATGATTACATTACAGAGTTTGCGTGTGGCCCTTTGTGTAATCCCCATATTTTTCCTTGTACCCTTCCCCCTTGGTTGTTTCCCCCTCTTGTCCTATAGAATGTCTTTATAGACAAACTAATAGAAAACGATCACTCCTTCTGAAGGATATTGTAGTATTTAAAAGAGTGTTGGGCTATGTTTAGTACTTACGATGAAAATATTTTTGACTTTTACGATAGTAAAATCAGAAAATGGCATATGATATGTTATACCAAGATCTTTTCTCGAGGTTATGTCCTAGTTCGCCTGTCGCAACGAACGCTTTAAAGCCTATAGCCTTTGTCCTATAATCTTCGAATTCGTCGTAGCCTTCAGTGATTTCATAGATCAGGAACTTAGTTTGAATTACTTGAAGGCAAGAGATAGTTTCAAGAGATGAGATCGAAGATTACTTAAGATGAGTCTGGGATGAGTGCATGTTTTTTTGTTTAGGATCTAAGATGTATTTATGTATATGATCTTTGCTTCGGATAGTTACGTATTTATAAATGTGACGATAAAGTTTTATTTAATTTATTGCTCAGATCCGTAAGAATCATTTACTAGTAACTGACTAGATATGTTCATTCTTCTAGCCAGATAATACAGAAGATTTGCAAACTGATACTTTAAATTTCAAACGACTAATTGAGACATGCATTAAGCTTTTAGTGGTTGGTCAAAGAGTTGGTTCGGAGGTAACAATTACGTATTTGTAGTGATCTTTGGAAAGATAAGTTTCACGTAACTGAACCCCTTTGACTAGACTTTTTAACTTTTCTTGCTCATTAGTTATCAGTTATCTAATTTATTTGTAATTTCTCATTAATAGATTTTTAATTTTGAAATCACAAGAAATTTCATTGCATTGAGTAGGGTGATATCTTTATAATTGTGGGCTCTACGAATTTAAAGATCAATCTACGATGCATTGCCTTTAAAAAAAATTAATGTACTCTACAAGTTATGACTAGACAGACAAGTTTGTTTATTAACTTTCAAGTCCAGTCAGACTTAAGATTCATTGAGCAGAGAGATTCTAATAAAGTATTTGTTGAGATACTTTGTAACCCATTTCTTCACTCAGTTCCTTTATCTCAACATTAACAGATGCTTTTGGACAATTTATAACTCAGGAATGCTTTTAATTATAGTATGATGGACAAATAGAGTTTAAATCTTGATCATTGTTAGCTAGCTGGTTATCTATATTATTGAGTTTAGCAGTTCTTCAGCTATAATAATTTCAGCTTTTGTAATGATTGATTACTCTTTCTACTTAACTATAGATCATATTTATGTCTCAATCACAATAATGGTTTGCATTCATACTTTAGCCATTCATTTTGCATTATTCAAGAATAACATCTATCTATTTTGTTTTAGGATTTACTTTGAGTTCCAATACATTTCTGGGTTAGAATTCTAGTTTTAAAGTTATTGCCAATTTGATATGTGAGAAATGCTAGTTCTGTCCTTGTATTGAGTGACATCAATACTTTTCTTAATTTTGGCATTCTTCAGTGATAGTGCCATTTTTTTTGCAAACCACGTTTCCTTTATAGATGGTTAATGCACTTGGTTTGGCCAAAGATCACGTTTTGACATTATTAGCACACTTATCATGTACCATTCAGTTTCTAGAATGCTCAATTTACTTCTCACATAACTATTTGACAATAAGATCAGAAATTATATTGTCTACATAAATTTGTACTAACAATATTAAGTATTTTATTCCCAAAAGAAATGGTGTTACGTCTCTTCGGCTCATTAATTTATTTTTTTAACGAGAGATATCGGCTTACCGCCGCACCAACAACTTAGTATGAATAGCAATTTGTCAAGTCTAATACACAACTTAGAGATTTGAACTTTCTAAAGTATGAAGGTAATTTAACATAATCCACTACTAAGATCAGTAAATAAGAATGTATTTTATCAATCATGTGACAAGCCTTTTAGCTTTTCAAAGGTAGAGTGAACAAGAAACACACTACTAGAAAATCGATGCATAGCGACGAGATATAGTGATGATCGAGGCGGAACCGTCACTTTAAAAGGAAAATAAACCCTATAGAAAGACGGTTGGTTACTGACCGTCGCTATATTAGGAAAAATAGGCCATATAGCGACGATCGATTCCTAACTTTCGGTATAGAAGGGAAAAATTGGCCCTCTAGCAACGGTCAGGAGTCAACTGTCGCTATAGAATAGAAATATAAGTCCTATAGCGATGGTCTACTCATGACCGTCGCTATAAGAATTTTATTTTAGCTAAAGGAATTTTGCGCTCCCTGTAATAACCCGAATATTTAACAATATTTCTTTTAATGAAAATATTGAGGAGATTATAAAGGTGGTAAAATTTAAAAAAAAAAACCTAGTTCTATGAGAAGGGTGAAAATAGATGGATAAATTTATTTTTTCCTATGTGTTAGTAAGAACCTGGGAGGTTCGAGTGTTGTAGAACCCTGCAAATTTTCTCTTGGAACAGAGATGCCTTAGAGGGGCGAGTAAATCAGTCATTAACTCAGGATGCAATTAGTGACTCGATAGATAAGAGAATTATAATAAAGATAATTCGCTAGGGTAAAATAAGGTAGTATGATACCTTTAAAAATTCGATGAATTATTTGATGGATAAGATAAGCTAGGTTGTTGCGGTAATTCGATTTAAGCCAACCTAGTTGAAATGAACCTAAAAATTTAATAATGTTATAAATAAAATTTTAAATTTTAAATTTTAAATTTTAAATTAGTGAATTAATGAAGGATGATCATTTCAAACCCTAGGAAAGGGTATTATGAATATTTAAATATTCGAGGATTTATTTTAAAGTTGTTCGATCAAAGGGGTTATTAAACTAACGAACAAACTTAGGAAATTAATATTGAGCGAGTGGTATGTTGAGAAACCCAAATTAGGATTCAATTAGGCTTAATTAGGGTAAGTCTAATTGGGTTATGTAAATTAATTAATATAATTATTAATTAATAATAACTATGTGAAATATTAATAATATTAATTAATAGTCCAACAAGTAGTTAAATACTAATAGGCTAGCTCATATATTATTTTTAAACAAGTCCACTTAATTAATTAAGTATGAATTTGTATGTTGGTTGTATTAATTTAATTAGGTAAGCCCAATGATTTATTTAAATTGGGAGATTAATAAATTAATGTTTAAGCTCAATGTTGGTAAATTAATTTGGTGTTATAGTAGCCCAACTAAGATGAATAGTAAGCCTAAACAATTAAATTGAAAGCCCACTTTTTTTTATCCAGATTAAAAGCTTCTAGAAGGTTTTTTATTTTGCAAGTTAACTAATAAAAATAAATCAAAAATTAGGGCAATGTTGAGAAAAAGTGTGGAATACTCATCCTCTTTTGGCTAGAATTTGTAGAATGCTTGAAGTCCAATTTATATGCTTACAAGGTGTGTATGTATAGGTTGTCTTCACTATAAATAAATCACTTGGTTCCTTGGCTAAGAGTTTAAAAAGTTGCAAGAGAGAGCTTTCATATTGGTGCTAGTGAGTTGGAGTGAGTTCCAAGTGAGTTAAGTGAAATAGTAAATAAACTAATGAGTTAACTCAACCGAGTCGAGCCGAGTCAAGCCAACTCAACCCATTCTTAACCAAGAGAAGAGCTTAGAGGTTCATCTACTATTTTAGAAGGAAGATAAAGCAAGCACACAAAACAAAAAGGTTAGAAAATCCTAAAAATCTTACTTATGCTTGTTATGTGATTAAAATAAGAAATAAATGGTAAAAATACCATCTTTATGTTCTTTAAGTCTAGATCCATGCTAGATATGTTAAATAAGTGTTTCATGGATTTTTGGTATGGATCCATAAGCATTTATGTGGAAAAACTTAGCAAAAGTTGTAAAATGATGTTTACCGGAAAACTAAAAACCAAGTAGCCTCATTCCCGGAATTACTGTTCATGATCCGTAAGTCGGAATCATAATCCGTCAATTTTCTATGCTAGATCTTTAGTTATGTAAATTCTCCAACTTGAATGACTAAAATCCGATTTAAAATGAGTGAGATATGATTTTTCTACTCAAACACTCCACTGTCGGAAGTTTTGCGTGAACAGTCCAGTTTTAGGCTGTTTTCAGTGGTCAAATTGTGTCCGAAAAATTAATCCGATAATAGATAATTATAGTTCGGGAAGTCACGATTCCAACAATATAAAGTAGAGCTTAATCGGAGTTATAGAACTCAAGTTATTAAAGTTTTAGTGAAGGACCCCAAAACTGGACAGAATTAAAATCTACTGCCGGTTTTTTTCCGGTGAACCGGCCGGATCATTCCGGCGGCCGGTTCACCCATTTTCCGGCCGGTTCCGGCGACGGTCAAAACTATAAAGTTGCTTGGAATTTTGTGTAATATTTTTTTGAATTTAATGGTATTTTTATAATGTCAGTAGCTATTTCTCATAATTATTTAATAATAAAAGCTTACTTTGTATGAAAAATAATAAAAAGTATTTTTAAATGTTGGAAAAATATGAACAAATAACCTACTGATTATTTGAAGTGTTATATGTATGGAGATGGTATTATTTCCAAAAATTGGTATTTTTCATATTATTTATGGTGTAAAGGTACACTAATTTGTGACTACCTAGCTAATAATTCAAGAAAATTATAAATAAATTATTATTAAATATTAAATATGTTCTTTAGGTATTTAATAACAATATCAACTTGTTTGGAGAAAATAAATTAATTATTTATTATTTAATTAGGTATTAAATAGTAAATAAAGGAAAGTAAATAACTAATTATTCTTTAATTAATATTAAATAATAATTAGAGTAAGATAAAGATTTTAAACTTTAATTATTTATTATTTAATAAAATTAAATAATAAATAAAGAGAGTTAGGTAATTATTCTTTTAAATTAAATAATAATTAAAGTTATGTAAAGTTGATAACATAATTATTTATTATTTTATTTAATTAAGAGTAAATAATAAATAAATAAATAAATATAATTAATTAATTATTATTTAATTAACATTAAATAATAATTAAAGAGGGTTAATTGCTTTCTATTTAATATATTAAATAGTAATCAAAGGATGTTAGAGTTAATAGTATAATTGTTTATTATTTAATTAATATTAAATAATGAGTACGGATAAGTAATTAATTAATTATTATTTAATTCATGTTAAATAATAATTAAATGGTAATTAAGTGGAATAAATTATTACTTAATCGGGAGAAGATTATTAAGTAATTAAAATATATTAATAATATTAATGATTAACTATTAAATGATAATAGTTAAGAATTAAATCATTATTCAATAATTAATAATGATATGTAATTAATTTAAAATATTATTAAAGAATTAATAATATTGTTTAACAAGTAATTAACTATTGAATAATAATAGTTAAGGGTTGAATCATTATTAAATAATTACTAATGATACATGAGGATTTCATATATTATTAAATGGTTAATAATATTGATGAACAATTAAATTATTATTAAAATGATTAATAATAATGAGAAGTCAAATAAAATATTATTAAAGGGTAATAATACTAGCAAGCAATTAAATTATTATTAAAAGAGTAATAATAATGATTAAGGTAAACTATTATTAAAAAGGAATTAATAATAGTAATAATTATTTAAAGTGTTATTTAACAATTAAATAACATTATAAGTTATTACTAATTAATAGTAAGAGTTTAAAATATTAACCAATGCAGTTAATATTATGATAAATCATCGAGTTAAATGATGTGATTAAGTTAAACCAAGGGTACAGTCCATTAGTGACTAATTAGTTGTTCGACCTAAACAGAAATAAGGTCCAGGCATTAATGCAGTGACATTAATAAATATCAGAACTGCATAGTTTATACAAAAAGATTTACGGTGTTGAATATGAAACACTAAGTCAATTTAACGAGAGATTAAAATATGAAATTAACCCTATTGATTTAAAAGGGGACGATAAGAAGAAATAAGTATCTTTAAAGGTTTAGTATTGAGTCAAACTGTGATTGATATTGTGCACCGTTGATCTCACATATTATATAGGTGATGCAAGGAACGTGAAAGATTAGCGTAAGCTGGTTATACAAGTCCAGGCAAGTTTTTCAGAACGTGTTGCATTATGTGCCTGATTTAAAATACTACAAAATTATTATATGTGCATATATTATTATGTGTAATAATGTGGTAATGTGCTTTTATGATAAAAGTTGAAATAAACTATTGATATGCACTAGATGATTAAGTTGATTGCTCTATATATATTGAACTGTATGAAATTGTAAATGACATGCATGAATAGCATGAATCATAGAGTAAATGCAAAGCATGATAGACATGAGATATGTAGTCATTGTAAAGCATGAGATGCATGAAGCATGATGAAATATGTTTATGTGTTATGTGAAACTGTTAGACTTGCTGAGCCGTCGTGCTCACTCTTGCTTAAAATAAAACATTATAGCGCAGCTTGGGAAAACGGATTACTCTGGTAGAGGCAAATGAAGATTAACTAACGAGTCATCAAGATTAAAGCGTAGGTGCCTTTATAGTAAAACTTGCGATAGATTAAATTACCTTCATTGTGTAATATTTGCGATTAGGTAATGTTTTAATGTGCTACAGAATAGCAAACCTAAATGTTGAAAGAACATGTATATATTATTTAAAATCGTTTGCAGAGGTTGTCTTTTATGTATGAGGATAATAGATGGGGTAATTGAGTCACTATACATATGATCTCAAAGTTGTAATAGAATGTTTAAAGATTGCGATTCTGGAATGGAATAGAGTTGAAGGTTGTATTCAAACATACCGTTGTATTCATTTAAGGTTTAATACCTAGATTATAGTAATAATTGTATTAACTTATTGTTTATGAGTTTAATATAATTAGTTTAAACTCAGGATTGAGGTTACTTTTAACGGACCAGATTCGGGGTCAAAGGAGTCCGAATTTGGGGTTATGATATATTATCATACCTAGTTGTACAAAGGAAGATTTGTATTAATAAAATAAAATTTTGAATATGGTATGTAGTGAGTTTATTGTACTACTATTTTTTTTGTAATAGACTAAATCATATTATATTCAGTCTGAGATGTCATTAAGTAAAGATTTCGATTCTGAGACAGGATCATGATATAGTTTTGAATAAACTCTGTTTTAAATAACTACAATATAGTTATAGATTGTGAATGAGATTGTAATAGTTTTAAAATAAACTAGTTTCATCAATGATATTATTGATGTATATTGTGGATTTAAGTACAAGGTTGTACGGTTAACGAGCGGAGGTTCGTCGTGGACAGCACGCGAATTTTCGGGTCGTTACACTCCCTCCTTACTGAATTATTCCTTAAAAAACTTCCTTCATTATTTTCACTCTCAAAAACTCTCTCAAGTCCCCTAAATCTCGACATAAATATACTCTAGAATTTTCTCCCAAAAACTCAATCCCTCTCAACTCCCCTAAATCTCTTATAATCGGCCTTAAAATCTCTCTCAACTCCCTAAATCTCTCATACCCAGCCCCCTAATGGACGAAATCATCATACCCAACCCTAAATGGCTAGCAACGATCTAGAGCACAGAAAAGAGGAAGAAATCGTTGCTGACGAAGATGAAGATATTGTAGCACAAGTTGCTACGATCGTAAGGCAAGAAATGGTTGTCATCACTATCAGTGAAGAAGATGAAGACGCAATCCTCGATCTATACTTTCTCTAAATCTTATTTTTGCTAATTCATCTTTTAGATATTTAATTGTTTTAAATTTTTGTGCAGTAAATCAAAGCTTTATAGATTTGATAAAGATGGAAATCAGGCTCTTGCAAAATGTATGGTCGCAATTGCAAGTGTTTCCTTTTATAATGAGGGTTTAGGATTTACTTGAGTATTTTCTGGTTTTATAACTTTCAAAATCTATTTTTAAACTTCTAAAGCATATGATTATTGATTTTTCTTTGATTATTTGACTTTGTGCTGGAAGCATTGTTTATTCTTGTAGGATTTATTATGATTTATATAATTGTCAACTTTAACTTATCACAAGAAGAAAATGATTGCAAAGAATTATCAGATTTATTGACTGATTGCTAGAATTTAGTAGTATTGATTTTTGTCGGAATATATTTGATAATGCATATGATTGCTGACCTTTCTCAAATTCATGGTCTCATTATTCAAGAAATATTATTCTCGATTTTTTTCCCGGATTAATTTACTTATAATTAGAAGTATATGATTTTAGTTTTTTATATTTTATTTTATGAATTTCTTGATATATAATGGAAATAAAGAACTAGTGTATAGCGGAATAAGGATATTTTATTGAATCTACTTTATTGCCCTCTTGAAATTAATGGAAATGGTGACTAAAGATTTACCTTTTTTGGTAGAAGATAATTTCTATTCCTTTCAATTAACTACGCTGAGAAATTAGTTAACAAGACAATTGCTTGTACCCTAATTTAATATGGTTCCACAAATATTCTAAAATTACTATTTATGACTTATTGATGATTTTTTTGTCATATTGTGATAAAAATAAAGACATACTAATTAATGATTTTACATAGTAATTGCACTCTTACTGCTAAAAATGCAAGATATACAAACTCAATAGTTCTTCAGATGCTTTGTCATATTCTTAATTTAGTGTTAATTTTGTTGCAAGTATTTGCAACAGCTATTGACACAAACTACGAATCTACAGTCAACTTTTATCAACATTCAAGTATGGCTTCTACAGTCAACTTTTATCAACATTCAAGTATGGCTATTGACATTTCCAAAAGGCAGTTTTTAGTGCTATTGAATCAAGGAACCCATCTTAGATATATAATAGCAATTTCCATTCAAGTACTTATTCTCTTTCTCTTTATGCATTATAGGTTCTTCCTATTGGCTGAGAAGTCCATGAAAGAGTTTTCTCCAATAACTAAAAGAAGTGCTCTGGACTAGGTCTTAATCCCAAAGATGAAGGTTTTTATGTGGTAATCAGTTACCAAGCATAAATCCATTTGCACGTAAAATTTTGTATTTTCTTGGATTCATTAAGTATGTCATTAATTTTTTTTAGTCAAGTGTAGATTTTTATAGCATTCGTGGTGGAGTTGCATGCTATGATTTCATCTGACCAAATTCCATTTTTTTGCATATTATAATTATATGCTTTGCTTTTCCAGTTTATTAAAGAAAATTTTAAAATAGTAGGTCAATTGAAGAACTTAAAAGCCTGATACTTCCTTTATAGTTTGTACTCTCATGGACTCATGGTGCACTTCCTTAGCTACTAATTGTTTGTGAAATTGCTTAAGAGAAAGTGAATTTATGCTAGCTACCAATTGTTTTTAAAATTGCTTTAGAGAGTGAATTTATGCTAATAATTAACTATTCATATATTTATGCATTAAATCCTAGTTCTTTGCATAACTTTTCTAATTCCTGCATCTCTTGCATTTTTAATCTGTGTTTAATAGGTTAAGTACAACATTGGATGAAGTCAGCGTTTACCCCATTCTCCTGCACTTTACCTTGTCAAGAATTTATTCCAGGTTCGTTTTGTTTAAAGTTTTTAGTATCGATTCTTTCAGTCATCTTATATTCTGATACATTCTATATTTAAGCAGTATTATATCTTTGCATATATGGATGCTCCGAACTATCAAATACTAAAGAATCTGAATATTATTAGCACTGGTATGTTATATCGAATTATTCTTAAGTAAGTTTTCCATCATGTATGTGCTTTACTTTATCATTTAATATGAAGGTATTGTGAGACTTTATATGAACACTATGGCTGACTTATTAATTTATTTTCGGTTAAGCGAGATTTAATGGGTTGCTTTCATTTTATTGTGTGTAGCCTGCACCACAGTACAAATAGCATAGCTACGTACGCCTCTTATCTTACTTGTAAAGGAGATTGATTCATTCTGACATTATTTTGGTCATTCAATAATATACTACTACTACTAGTGCTACTCACTCTTATGTAGTAACTGAATGGCTAGAGTTTTGGCCTTAACAAACTGCCTAGCTTCCTTCCTATAAATAATACTTGACTGATTATAATTGAATCAGTCAATTAGTAGTACGTAGTAGTTGTTGAAAAATAAATAATTAAATAATAAATTAATATAAACAGAGCAGGACTATGTCATCCTCTCACATAAATTGTCAAAGGTATATAAGGCTTTCAACATCATAAAAAAAATAATTGATGCATGTAATTAGTTTTCCTCTGTCGTTGTATCTTAATGTCAACCTTATTAATTAATACTCTACTATTTCATATTGTTGCTCCTCTTCATCTACTTTTCTTGTCTTTTGTTTTTTTTGGGTTACTGCAGTAATGCTTTTGTTTAGGCATTCAATAACTAAATCTTCCATTCTCTTTCGAATCTTTTCTTCTTGTATGAACAAATGCATGAAAAGAAGTACAAAAGAAGGAACAGACACAAAAAAATAAATTAAAATCTCTTTGTTCCATTAATTTTGACATGCTTCATTCCACAGAGGTTAAGAAACACACATACTGACCAAGACGTACAAAAAAAGTGTCAAATTTCAGTATATTTTAGTCATGCATGTTATGTAGGCTTTTAAAATGCCCATGTAATTAAAATCATTTGTTTCTGAATCGTCTTTATGCTAGCTCTTCATTGTGTTACAGGACATTGTTTCTCATAGATAAAGTAATCTTTATATTAAGGTTTGTCTTTATGCATGCTTTGAACAAGCTCTCATATGCTAAGTTCATTTCGAAGTTTGCTGGGGTTAGAGAAGGAGTTGTATGTTTTCTTGACTTACAGCAGCCTGATAGCTATGAGGTACCAGATTTTTATCCTATGGTAAAGACTAATCTATATAACCTCAACTTTAGTTTCATTTCAGTGGTTATCACATAATTGATGTAAGAATTAATTGTATTATCTTAAATCTCTCTGTGTGAAGTCTAAGAATTAATGGCTACACTGCAATGTCACAGGCTAAAAATTTAGTCCCTGAAGCTGGAGTTCAGCCAACCCACGTAGGTGAAGCAGTTCTTGAGATTTAGGTTTGTTCTTCAAACAATCCTAAAACATATTAGGCCTTCTTTTTATTTTTACTTTGTTTCCTAGATGTACTAGAAATAACTTACTACTTTAGACCTTTTTCTTTTTTCCCTGAATGTTTCAAGGGTTTCATGTGTTGTCTGCCTATTTATTTCATTCTGCATATTATTTTCTAAAGCTAAATAATTGAACAAGAAACGTTAATGCAAACCTGTTTACTTAAGAAATGGTTTTAGAAATTATTTCGTTATATACTTTATCATTTACTAAATCACTTGAAATTGATTATGATTGTCCTATTTTAGAAGATTAATAGACTTTAAATTGTATATATAAACTTACTTTCTTCATGTTTGTATTTGCAGTAGAGAATTTACCATTCGAGTTCATGTTAAAAGAGAGCATTGTTCCCAAATTAGAGGCCATTGAAATG
Source organism: Hedera helix (assembly GCA_947179155.2). Taxonomy (NCBI): domain Eukaryota; kingdom Viridiplantae; phylum Streptophyta; class Magnoliopsida; order Apiales; family Araliaceae; genus Hedera; species Hedera helix. The sequence continues at coordinate 29,339,017 of OX359269.1, read as the reverse complement.
TGATTAGAAATATTTTTATTTTACTTTTGGTTAACTATAATTTGATGTATTTAACAGTTGTGATGTAAATGATTTTAAATGATTTAAATTTATTTATAATTATTATAAGACATTATATTGTGTGTTGAATAATAATTTTATTAATATATATATTTTTTTAATATTTAGAAGGCTTATAACGACGGTCATCGACTGTCGTTATAAGCTTTTGTTAAGGCTTATAGTGACGGTCGCAATTGACCGTCGCTATAGAACTTTTTTTAGCGACGACTATAATCATCACTATTGATATGTATTGGTCATCGATAAAAAAACTTAAGTGCATTTTTGGTCTGGTTGGTAGCGACGATCAAACCGTCGGTATAGATATGTAGGATCGTCGTTATAGGTTTTATCGACAGCTTCTAAGGCGGCGATCGGCCGATCATCGCTAATACCTTTAGCGACAATCTTTTGGCCTATAGCGATGGTCGATGACCGTTGCTATAGGCCAAATTTCTAGTAGTGACATCAGTTTAATCATCAGTTAAATATCTAGCACAATGACTTAATTACGGTTGATTTCATTATGTAACCAGTTTGGTCTTGTCTCTTATTCTTGCTCCATCTTCAATCAGACTGTGATTGAAGCTTGACTCAAATGCTAAGAACTAGATATCTTTAGTATTCTGGAAATCGGTTCCTAGATTTTTGATTCAGTTGATTTCTCTGTCTAGTCAGCATTTATAAGAGTTCAATTGATTCATCTTGAATCCACTTGGAGTTGATATCCCTTATGAAATTTATTGTTACTAATTTTGAATTGAACATGACTATTAAAGGATCATTGACAGGATTTTATGATTGATCAATTGTCCTTGTATTCTCTATGTGCTTTCTCCTTTACATCTCTCAAGGTGAAATTCTATTATTTGTCAGCTGATATGTGAAGCAATTAGACTCAAAAAGTTGACTTTTTTTATTTGACTCTATGATTACACTGTCCAGAAGTAATGTTTGCATATCTATCATATTCATCTCTTGACTCTACGATTGATAAAATACTAATTGCAAAATTTGTCAGCTCTTTCTTTAGTTTCGAAGGTTAAGGGTCATGATATCATCCTAATTGACTTTCATTACACTTAGTAGCATTTCTTGATCATGATTGTTAGCTTAAGTATGCTATGATGAAAACCATTAACATTCTTAAATTCAGTAAGTTTCATGATTAGCTGATCATGTCCTCATTTTGCTTCAGTTATAGTAGTCAATTAACCTTTACTGTTTGTTAAAGATTTTATATGTTCAGCCAAAAAAGGTATAGATTTTCAAGAACTGATTTCCTTTTCTTCCAAAGATTTATGAGACATTACGAAGCTGAACGATTGAGAGATTTCCTCCAAGTGATGCAGGTAGCTTTGACAAATTTGTCCAAATAGTATTCCTACTTTGAATGAAGTTCTGTTCTCTTCTGTATTTATTCATTAAAGAAATTTTTGATGCAAGTAGATTCTTAATGACGCTTTTCTAGACTCAGAACATTTCATTCATAGAAGACTTAAGCTTCTTCTCCTAATTATTATTATTATTTGACTTTGGTTGTTTAGAAAAATAGTTTGAGTTCCTTAACATATGGTTGACTGATTAATAGATAACTGAATCTTTAAACAAAATCTACTTTATGATGGTGATGATATCCCCACATGTTATCTCTATGAGTAACCCTTGGTCTTCTTATCTTTAGAAGAGCTTGACACACAAGAAAGAGCAATGATACGAAAAATATACTTTATCACAGAAATTTAAAAACCCCGAAGGAATTATTTTTCTAATTATAGGCAAATTTTCAAGTGGGGCACATAAGGGATGCATGTTTGTGTGTGTGTGTGTGTGTGTGATTAGGAGTCTTATCTCTTTGTGAAAAGCATCTTTAGCCTTATTGACCTGCTTTAATTGCATTTGTCATACTAAGCTAGAGTTCAAGTTTTTTGAGTAATAATCAAATCTACAATGTTTACCAGGTTGAATTATGGAGTTTGTTTCTATTAACTCTACGATTTTTCTGAGGTTTCAATTGTAGGGTTGACCTTATTCTGTATTTTCAAACTAGAAGTTAGTATGATATGTAGACATTATGTCAGTATTTTTAAGATTGAGAACCCCTAGTGGACACAATTTTAGAGTTGATCTCAAAAGTTTATTGTCTGCCTCAAATTGAAATGAAGATAAAGCAATTTCATAAGATGTTCTCAAATCAGTCAATGTTTTTTCTTGTTTTAATTTAACATTGAAAGAGGTTATCTAAGATATTCTGAGTAATGTTGTGTATATGCAAGTTATCACATATCAGCATATAGAACAGTTAATATTTATGCACATATTTATTTTAAGAGGTGTCAAGTTATACCTTACTGAAATTAATTTCTTGATTACTAGTGGTGATGTCCCTTTAGCGTTTTCTTCCTTCTGTCTGATGATTCTGAGTTACGCTTCAGTTCCTTTCTTGCTTGAGCTCCTGATCTTTATTGCACCCATATCTTATTTCTCTTTTTTCTTTTTGGGTAATGCATTTTTTTCTTTTATGCATACCCATTCTCTTACTCTTAGGTAACATAAGACATTATCAAGTCTGATGACCTTCAACAACAACATCAGCATGGGTTAGGATTAGATAATCCATTATGATTCATTAGATAACTTTCCCGTGAAGGAATTTATAGCAATCACAGTGATCTGGTTGACAAGAGCACAGATTCTAAGAATTGAATGCCCAATATACTGCGAAGAGGAGTTTGGATGAAGTAGTTCTTGCCCTTTTTGAGATATTCAATATCTTTATGACAAGTTGATTATTTTCTTCATCTATCAGAAGATTGAGGTTGGATGGAGCTTGCATTATTTTTAAATAAGCATTTCTCTTAGAGTAAGCTTCAGTTGTAAGGAGTGTTTTTAGTGTAATTTTATCATGAGCTTCCCAACTTTCCATAGTGATTTTACAATTTAGCATATCCTGAACAGTTGTCTACCAGAATCATATAGAAGACATTAATTGCATAACTGTAATGACAAGATACTACTTTATATTTGTCCATTCAGAAATGATTTTTAACATCCATCATATATGGGTCTAGTTGATGGAGTCGTCTTTGTAAGGACATATGGACTAGCTCAAACCTTCTTCTTAAATATTTCAAAAATAATGTTTTTACTTAGTTTTTCTAGATAGCAAAAACATTAAAGCTCAAGGGTAAATATTTTTTACCTTTCACAGAACTAATTCCAGTACCATAAGATCTACTCCTTACGGTTAAGCAAGTTTTATAAGAACTTGCTCTGATACCAATTGTTGGTTCCCAGAGGTACGTTAGATTGATCTAGAAGGGGCGGGGGGATTAAATAGATCATCATACAATTTTTTATATTATATGAATTTTGCATTTTTAAACAGTTTAACCAAATACATAGACATTTATATGCACAGCGGAATTAAAATATTTGGTAAAGCCTATTTTTTATCATTTAGAGTAAATACACAGTTCTGAGTTGCTATTGAAAAATGTCACTAGTAAATAATAGCATTCAAATTACACACAACGTATTTATGAAAGATACAAAATGAGTTAAAGAGACATTGAATACACAGGAATTTTTAAGAGGTTCAGAACCTGAACTACTCTTACTCTTCTATTTCACTCCATTGAGCAGTGATATTCCACTAAGGATAAATAGATACTAAGTCCTTACAATTTGGACACTAACTCCCGGACACTTAGTTCTCTTAACTCTTCAGGACACTAAGTCATCTTCCCTCAATAGGGGTTGATTCACTGAGAATCAGATGGGCATCACCCGATTTACTTATCAGGACACTAAGTCATCTTCCCTCAACAGGGACATATTTTTCTGAATATGGCGGGTCACTAAATCTTGACTTTATTGTTAGTTGTTGTTGTTGAGGGGTGATGCCAAGTTGGCGTTAAGTTCATATCGAATGAATTTGGCAGCTGTGTTGTAATCGATCCTCCAAATCATATAGTGACTTTGGGTTGAGAATATATCTTTGCATTTGATCGATCCTATTGGAATTTATGGCTCATAACTGGGAAACTTAGAAAAGGCCAGTGCCTCGCTCCGCTCGGCACTGGCCCATCACAGATTCAGTAATCCAGGCTAAGCCAAAGTCCTAAAGGTTTTGGGGGGGGGGGGGGTGTCGGGGGTACGGGGGGCGTAGCCCCCCACGATATGGTATAGTGTTATAAGGGCATTATAGGTATTTAAGCTATAATGTGAATTAGGTTTAAAATAGAAGTAACCGCGATATATATACTCTCTATTGTAAAACCCAAATAACATATTGTGAATAATAATATCTTCTATTTTATTTCCCGTGGACATACTCATGTTTGGAGAACCACATATATTTTTGTGTTGATTATTTATTATTGTGTGCGTGTGTGTGATTCGATCCTAACAAAGTGGTATCATAGCTCGGGTTTGATTGAGCATGCGAAGAATGATGGTTTCAAGTTCAGCTATTACAAAGTTCAATGTGATGAAGTTTAATGGAACTGGGAATTTCGGACTATAAAAAAAGAGGGTAAAAGATCTATTGGTGCAGCAGGGATTAGTGAAGGCGTTGAAGAAGAAACCAAATGCCATGTCGAGTGATGACTAGGAAGAACTGTAGATGAAGGCGGTTTATACAATTCACCCGTGTATGGCAGACGAAGTTATGTATCACGTGATTGGTGATGAATCACCAGCAAGTGTTTGGGCTAAGTTGGAGCCCAGGTATATGTCAAAGTCATTGACGAATAAGCTGTTCCTGAAGCAGAAACTATATGGACTAAAGATTATCGATGGTTAAGACCTTATTCAGCACATTCATACATTCAATCAGATTATTAGTGTTCTACTAAGGATTAAAGTAAATTTAACGAGGAAGATCAAGCACTGATATTGTTGTGCTCTCTACCGAGTTCCATAGAGACTCTCGTTACAACCTTACTATGGGAGAAATAAACTCTAGAATTAGAGGAAGTCACGACAGCCCTACTTGCGTACAATCAACGCAGGCAACAGACTAGTGGTATATCGGGTGAAGGGCTAGTGGCAAAAGGGGGAGAAGAACGTGGCAGAAAATTGGAAAAAGGAAAGAAAGGAGTGTGTGGGAAGTTGAAGTCAAGGAGCAAGACTCCCAAGCGAAAGGATTTGAAGTGTTACAAGTGTCACGAGATAAGACACTTCAAGAAAGACTGTCCATATAGGAAAAAGAATTAGGGAAATGGATCGTGGAAGAAATCGGGACCATCTAAATCTACAAAACATTGTGGAGGAAGCATTGGATGATTGTGACGGTGATATGATGTCAATTTTAGCTGACGTAGAGCATGTGGAAGATTCATGGATTCTATACTCAGCATATTTGTTTCACATGTTGCCTAATAGGGAGTGGTTTGACACGTGCACGTCAGTGAATTGTGGTACTATTCTGATGAGTAATGATGGTTCATGTAATGTGATTGGAATAGGCATAATGAAGATAAGAATATTTGATTATGTTGTGAGAACATTTGGGATGTTAAGCATGGTTCAGGTCTAAGAAAAAATCTAATTTCATTGGGAACTTTAGACTCTAATGGTTGTGAATATAAAATAGGTGGTGGAGTCATGAGGGTAACGAAGGGAGCTCTAGTGATTATGAAAGCTTCTAAGGTTAGTGAAAATATCTATCGTTTAATAGGGAGTACAGTTGTAGGCGGAGCTGCTGCACTACTGCTGAAGACACTGATGATACCTTATTGTGGCATATATGGTTGGGACATATGGGGGAATGTGGAATGCTAGAATTACATAAAAAAAATTGTTGAAAGGGGTGAAATCATGCAAACTTGATTTCTGCAAGTTATGTGTTCTTGGAAAATAGTGTAAGGTGAAATTTAGGTATGCAGTGAACAAAACTAAGGAAATACTCGACTACTTGCATTCTGATGTATGGGGACCAGTGAGTGTATCTTCGAAAGCAGGATCACTATATTTCGTGACATTTATCGATGATTTTTCGAGGAAAGTTTGGGTGTACTTCATATGGCATAAGTCTGACGTTTTTGAGAAATTCAGGGTGTGGAAAGCTGAAGTGGAAAATCAAACAGGGAGACGACTTAAATGCCTCAGAACAAATAATGGGGCAGAGTACAAGTATGGACCTTTTCTGAAGTTTTGTGAGGAAGGAATTCAGCGACACTGGACTTTAGGAAGACACTATAGCAGAATAGGGTGGCAGAGAGAATGAATAGAACTATAGTAGAGAGGGCATGGTGCATCAGGTTGAATGTAGGGCTTCCGAAGGATTTCTGGGCAAAAGCAGTTAGTATGGCAGTTTTTATTATAAACAATTCGTCAAGTACTGCTCTAAGTAGTAAAGTAGCACAGGAGGTGTGGACAGAAAAAGTGGTAGACTACTCAGGTATGAAGATATTTGGTTGTCCAACCTATGTACATGTTCCTGGTGATGAGAGGCCAAAGCTTGATGCAAAGTTTAAACAGTGTATCTTTCTTGGTTATGAGAAATATGTGAATGGGTATAAGCTTTGGGTCCCGAAATCAAAGAAATCGGTAATTAGTAGGGATGTGGTTTTTGATGAAGCTTCCATGATCAAGGCACATCAGGGGGTTCAAAAAACTGAGGCTGGGGAAGCTACCAGCAAATAACAACAGGGTGTACAAATTGAGTTGGAAAGATATGACAATGGCGATTCATCAACCAGTAGGACAAATTGATCAGCAGTAGTAGGAAAACATAGCCATAAGGAAACCCAAACGCATTGTCAAACCACCATAGAGGTATGGATTTGAGGATATGGTTTCATATGCACTATCAACCACTAGTGGGGATCCGTCTACCTTTCAGGATGCTATTATTAGTTCTGAAAGGGACAAATGGATGGAAGTCATGGTGGAGGAGATGGAATCATTGAAGAAGAATAAGCATAAGAGATTTGATTCATTCATGGCTCGGATTAGGTTCATCCACTGTGAGTATGATTGTTATGTTTATGTTAAGAGTCTTGATGATGGTTCATATATTTTTCTGTCACTTCATGTGGATGATATGCTTATTGCTGCAAAAAGTATGGTTGAACTCAACGAATTGAAGGTCTTATTGGGAAAGGAGTTTGACATGAAGGATTTGGGTACTGCTAAGAAAATACTTGGGATGGAGATTCATGGGGATAGGTCAGCCGATAAGCTATGGTTCACGTAATAACAAAAAGGATTTACAAAATCAATACTATGAGAAGGACTCAAGCCCACGTGCTAAAAGGAAAAAAAATATTAGAATAAAAGAAAACTAAAATCAACTATAGAAAAATAACCCAGGAAAAAATAAACCAAGGAGAATAAGACACCTGAAGTCGAGACTCAAAACATGCCGAAGTCGTGACAATTTTTGAAGAAGTCTGGTCCAAGCTCAACACAATTTAAGAAGCCAAATTTGAGGATAATGTCCGAACTCCGAAGCAAGTCAAACTCGCCCGAAGCCATTAATGATTTCCATGCTTGCATCGATCCCTTAACTCTAGATATTTCTGCTATCAAGGCACTATTTGACAATTCGGTATCATCGGACTCATATTCTCCTACATCAATTACCTCATGTTGGAAAAAACTCTTCCTCGAGTTTACTGCATTATAGTCGGACTTCCTAAAATAATTGCTCAAGTACTTAACATTAAGGTGTCTGAAGTCCTTAAATGGCCCGAGATGCGCAGCCGATAGGCCTTAACATTGATTTTTTTGTAAAATTTCACAAGGCCTAATTTTCCTATCCTCAAGTTTATTGTATTCTCCAACAGAAAATCGGTCACGCGTGAGTCAGCACCGCCCAAACAAAATCAACAACTTTAAAAAGTACTTAACGACGATGACCGTCTGCCCAATCCTTATTCTTGGCATTGCTCTCAAGAATAAATCGTTGAACCTAGTCATAGATACCCCGAAGATATTCTGCCATTTCATTTGTCTTCAAATTCACACGTCCTACTTTTGGAATATGATTTAAATCCAAAACTCCATGTCGATTTCGACCATAAACAATCTCAAAAGGACGCATCCCCATAGTTAGATTCTTTGATCTGTTATATGCAAATTCATCTTGAGATAATATAATATTTGGGAATATTATGAAGCATTGTAAATAAAATTTATCTTTAATGAATGAATTTTATTCGAAATGTATTATGTGGGATGAACTGTAATTAAATATGTATACATATGCATAATATATATAATAGAGTTAATTAGTTTGAATTAACTTAGAAATTGATGAAAAGAAATCTAGTGAATTAATTAATTTTTGTAAGTTAAAGCTAATATTATGAATTAATATAGCTTGATGAGCCTTGTGTGGCAATGAGTTGATAATGAATTAAAATTCATGAGTGATGTAATTAATTCGCTTACTTACATTGGTGGATTAACATACATATTTTTTTAAATGAAGAAATTAATTAAATTTAATAATTATGTTATGTTACATGTACTAAATGTAATATAAATATGTAATGGCCTAATGTATGATATTGTGCCAAATGAAAATGTATAAATAAATTGTTTGAACACAATTTGTGGAAGGAATGGGATAAGTCAATTTAACTGTATAAGCCCAAATAAGTTATTTAAATTAACCAATGAGGTAAACTTAAATTAATGAAGTGTTGATTGTACACATTAAAAGTGTTGACAATACATATATTAAAATATTAATTAGATTACATGTATTGGTATAAATATAATTACAATGTATGTACTGATAATGCATGTATTGGGTTTAAGAGGAAGTATGATAATGCAAGAGTTAGGAATAATGCTTATTTTTTTTGTTAAGTGGTATGCAAGGTGTATTAGTACAGGGGGTGACACTTAGCATTAAGGGTGAGTAGAATTTGCCACCTAGTTTAGTTGTATGAGTGGATTTCTCCAGCAATGGACACTTCTCCTAAGTTTAGCCCATTCCTTCCAAGTCTCTAAGCTATCAAAAGAACTCATAAGTTTTACACAAAAATCTCGCCAAAATTAGAAGCTAAGTATAGAAGTTATTGTTACAAGCTTGTTTTGGAAAAAATTTGAGCAAGTGATCGTCAAGAGGAAGTTTAAATCAAACCATAGTCTTGTTCAAGATTTCATCATTCAAGACTTTCAAAGGTTAAAAAGTATTTTTAACCTTTAGTTTAAGTATTTGATTTTGTTTTTAGTTTCTAATTGTTGAATGTTTAGTTGTGGGGGTGTGGATTGAGTTAGGAATCATGGTGGACTCATGGAATAAGGTTGGATTATAGATGGAGTTTAATGTTTATGTTTTGAATACATAAATATGATAGGTTTTTTAAGCATGCACATAACATGTTTGATAAAAGTTTTAAATAAAGTTGTTTTGTTAGAATATGAGAATTAGGTAGTCATTGTTGATAATCTATGTGAATTTGATGTGCATGCATGAATTAGAGGTTAACTCAAATTGAATGGATAATTGAAATCAAATCAAAATGGTTTTTAAGATTTTCTAACAAACTTGTGTAAAACTGAAAACTATGTTAAACGCGTATTTTCGATCGGTCTTTTCATTTTATAACGTAATAAAGTTTTTAAAGATCAAGGTTTGATGAATTTTGTACATTGTAGTCTAGTATAACTTATGTTCAAAGTTCAAGTCACATAGACTCATATTGAGTAAGTTACACTAGAATACTGGGCATCTGAAATCGATATTTAGAGATGAATTAAATTCTGTATTTGATTTTAACAATTGAGAAGGACTCTGAAATCGTTTGTGTCGTCTCAAATTATAGACACGGAATTAAAAATGGATTTATCCGTCTCAAGATCATTTTATTTTTTCTAAGATTGTAAACGCCTTTTTGAAACCAATATTTTTCGTCTCAAATTAACAGCAAAAAAAGAAATAAATAATTTTTGTTGAGACGGAGCTAATTTCCGTCTCAATTGTTTTTATTTCCCTTTCACCGGTCTCCATTTGCCCCCTTTAATTTTCAGTGGTCGCCTTTTTTCTTTTCCCTCTCTGCTCAACACAGTGCCTCTCTTTACTTTCTCTGTTCTCTCTTTCCCTGCAGACTGCTCTCTCCAATCCGCCGCCTCTTCCTCTCGCAGCTCCCATCCGTCGCCTCCTCTCACGGCTCTGCTTCTTCCTCCTCTCTCAATCTCTGTTTGCTGCTCCCTTTCCCTTCTCTCCTTCCACTCCATTATTGCCCTAGTTTTGATAAAAATAAAATAAAAGAAATAATAATAAAAGACCCAATTCTGATTTCTGCAATTTCTGGCGGCGGCGGCGGCGGCGGCAGCTTACCGTCATTCTCCTCCATTGTTGTCTTCTATTACTTCTAATTAAAGGTTAGTATTCAATTTGGTCATTTCCCCAATTTGACAAACACTATATTGCTTGTAATTTTTGTTTCATACACCTATTATATCTAACGTAAACTTATACACACACAAATTTAGGTTTTAATTTAAGAAATTTATGATGTTGTGCGTATTAATTGATGTGTCCTAATTTTTGAATGTGTGTGATATTATGTCTGTATTGAAATTGAGTATATGAAATTGATTATATCATATATATCCATGATATTATGGTGTGCGTTAGTAATTTATCAAGCATTGTTTGTGTATGACCCTGAGAATAAAGAGGCTAAATGAACTGAAACAATGATAGAATGGAAAATGTCAATGTTCTGAACTGAAACAAAGATAGAATGGAACAATGTTAGCTGGGTTTTGTAAGTCATCCTCTTTGGAAAGAATTAATAGAACGGGATTGCTTCTTCTTTCACGTAAAGGCCATATGAATTAGTTTGGTTGTCATCTACAGTCTTGCCTCTCAATAGCTTCAATAAAAATTACCATCTTTCAGATTTTGGGTTCCAAATCCAGCAAGTTAATCATTGGTTTTATAAGTTGGGATGCCTATGAAAGTTGTTGGCTGCAAAGTAGTCAGATAAAGCATGACTATTCTCAGAGTAGCTTTTGGCTCCTCCATTCATCCTCAGACCCAATACGTTATTGCCTTGGGATGAATTCTCCATCACAGTTTGGCTTGAAATATTGGACGTATTATCCAACCACTGATGAAGTGAAATTGGGAACCCAGAGCCCATATTGGAAATTTGAGTGTTGCGCTGATCATAACCACCGACGCTCTTAGATCCCATCTGAGTAAAACTTGTGTATGGTTCTTCCGCTTGGATACCAGAAAAGTAACCATGATGGTTATTCGCATCCATCATTAAATTTTCTCTCTCAAAATTCAAGCTTGTATTATTCCCAGCCACTCCTGGCTGAAGGCATTTCCTTGAAGATGAATCAATCCACTGTTGGTCAAGTTGTGGCTCTGATAAGACATACGGTAAAGCCAAATACGAAGAAAAAACTAACTGATCAGAATCATTAGATGAATATACTGATTTATTAGCCAATAATCTCAAATTTTCTCCATTGTCCTTTTCATTTGAGATAATGGTTTGTACGGCTTGGTCATTGTTAACTTGCTCTTCAAGAGCTTTTACAACAATTATTAGAGTCGGGCGTCCTACTGCTTATTATAGACCTTTCTATAGAGCCACCATTGAAAATTTGAGACTTCATGCCAGATTCAGTGCTTTTTCTGATTCTGTGCTTTGCCAGTCTTCGTCATACATCTGCCCTTTTTCCTTGTGGGACTCTTAATTGACTTGACAGCCACCAATTTTCTCATATCCTCTCTCATTCGTGCAAACATGTTTTCCCTTTCAATTTTAAGATCTTGTAATAGGGACTCTGTGAAAATCTTTAAGTCATCTAGTGAAACAGGATCTAGGGTACTGCACTTTCTCTTCTTGTCGCTGCCTTCTTTCATGGAGCCCATCTTTGTATCACTTTTTGTTCCTCTTCCTTTTCTTATTGATCGAACACCCTTGTTGCTAACTTTCCCTGTTTCGAAATGGACCCCCTTACCTGGTTCGAGTTAAATATTCTGATGACATCCTGGAGTATCATTAATTTCATCATTTTCCAGCAAGATCAAATTCGAAACTAACTTATGCTTTCTTGCAGATCTAGATGAGCTGTCAGATAATGAGGCTGATCTTCTTGTGAGTGTTTAATCTTTTAATTTTATTGTTTCACTTTAATTTGTAGTACATGTACTTGACAAGCATTATCTTAATTTATGATAATTGTAAGAATTGTTCCTTAGGTTTTACCATTATTTTTTTTAGGAGATTTTTTTGACATGTAAGAATAACTAATGAGTTATTTTATTTCAGGATGAAGAGAACTTAGAGACAGAGAACATGGAAGAAGATGTGGATGGGGACCTTGCTGACATTGAAGCCCTTAACTATGATGATCTGGATAGTGTTTCCAAACTACAGAAAACTCAACATTATATTGATATCATGCAAGTTGGTTCATGTCTTATATATGCTTTTCTTTTTCAAGTTATATTCTGCATGTCTTGCTGTGAAATAACATGAAGCACGGATAGATCATAGACTTATATATACAAATTCCCATGTTTTGCATCAACATAGTTGTTTTATGCTGAGGGTTAATAAATGACTAACGCAAAATCTATTTGAAGTTGTCTACTTGAGATTCCTTGTTATGAAGCTTACTTGTTTTTACTCTCATGCTCCTCTTTACACCAATAAGGTTGGAAAAAGTAAGAAATGAGAAATAAGAATAAGGAACAAGATATAAAATGAATGACTCTAATTTTGATTTGGATAATTGTTTATCTTTGATAATTTTTGCAGATATACCAGATTTTGCTGAAGTCTAAGGCTTCATTGGGAGCGCCTTCAACCCATACACTAGCGATCATGTGCAGAAACTCACGGAGATGGACCCTATATTAACTTTGAAACGGTGAGTTAATTAGAACTTTATCTCAGTTAGCTGCACTCTAAATCTAGTAGTATGTAACTTGATTATTGATTATAATTAAGCTAAAATTAATTGTTTAAAGAGCATGAAATTTGATTGATTTAAGAAATCATAAAGACTTTTTGTCTGGTGCAATCCTAACCTTCTTGTTGATGAATAATTTTATGTTCAGTTCCTCATTTCCTTTGCTAGATTCTGAAGTCTGTTGCTAGAGTTTAATACTATTCAAGATCTTATTAATAGGACATAAATTGGCGAGTGAATATTATTCATATCTTTCCTCTGGATGGCAGGCTTTACTGTTAATGAGAAATCTCACCGCCAATTTGTCTAGCCCTGACTTTGAGCCAATGGTAAGTTTCACTTCTTTTTTATTTTCACAATATTTATTGGTGATTTGTGCCTGGTTTGAATTTTGATCATTCTTCTGAAGCAACTCCCTTTTCTTTTTCTTTTTTTAATATCTTTGAGTTACTTATAACGTGTGTGTGTGTGTGTGTGTGTGTGCACGCGCACGCGCGTATGAGCACCATGTTCGGGCTTGATTGTTTTAGAAAGTATTCATACTCAGTAATTTCTTTGCCCTCTTAGAAGTCTTCATAACTGTGCTGCTGAAATGATATGCATTTCTGGCACATCGAATGTGCATTTGTTTGAGCATCAAGGAGTTCCAAAATCCTCATAACAATCACTGGCGGCTAGATCTGATAATATTATTGATTACAATATGCTGCATGCTTTATTCTACTGATTCGATAAGCTTTTTCATTAGAATAATTATGAAAAGTTTTGCCTTTATGATTTCTGTTGGAAATTAACTTCTTTTTTTCTTTTGTCTTTTCTTCTTTTTTTTTTAACACTCTTCTGGTTCAACTCTTCTGGAATTATAAATATCATTATTCAAGTGAAGAAGTTGATTGGCTATGTTCAGTGTTCATTTGGTTTATGTTTTGTGTTCTGTTGCTTGATAATGTTGCTTATTATGGGTCTATTTGAAGGTTATAATATGTTCACAATTGGCATAGCCTGGTGCATCCATGTCAAAGTTGTCTTTGTAAGTCTAGGTCAAGAATGAGACAAGTACTCTCATTCTCAAGCCCGAGTCTTTGGTATAATAAAGGAGAGATTAATATATCAAGCATTACTGAATATATTGGACAAGAAATTAGGATTTAGGACTTAACCTACCAAAATGAGGTTACTTACTATGTATTAAATATATCAATATACTGTAGTTAAGAAACCTGTGGACTGATGTTGATATCTGAAGAGAGTCTAGATTATAATGTTGAGATCTCTGAATGATGGTTCTCCAGTCTTGACCTGTAGATATTTCATTGGTGGGTGCAGAGACAAGTCCTGTCATCATATGATGTCAATGCAAAAACTATAGAAGTTGCTGCTGGCAATGTAACCAAGAACCAGTACAATGACTTGTTGTGTTGATTCGTATGCATATATATTGCTGTATTGTATGTCCCTTAAATCTATATTCCTCTGTTACTTATTTGTTATACCATATGGATGCATTTTCTTTGAATTAACCCAACTAGAGAAGACAACACTAATTGGAAGCTTCTTAAGGTAATTAAACACTTGTGTTTATGATATGAATTATTTCCTGCATGCATTCTTGTAAAGATGTAATTCAACTCTTAGTGCAATTTGAAATCATTTCATGATATGCCATGTGAAAATGATTCTGTCCGGTCATTTATAGTCTTTTTAATTATGTTGAAATCTTTGATTTTTTGTTTTATTTGGTAATGATTTTAGAAGTAACTTAATATATTGTTACATGTAACAGTGCCAATGAGTGACCTTAGTACTATTACTCACTTTGAGTCATTGTAATTATACATTGTCAATATTTTGTATATTAGGAGATAGAACTTTCTTATGTGATCATCCTGTTAACGTTTTTGCTAATATTGTTATGTAACACTGGAAGTTTCTATTCATCATTACAAATACGTAGTGTTCCCTAAAACTAATTTCTCTTTCTGTCACTACTATTGATAAATTGAACAAAGATTGCTTCTTAGGATTCTTTTCGGAAAATGAGAGTGATTTTTACAAAATTGAAATTGTGCTTACTTATTCTAGTTATTCTTGAAATTCTCGTAAATATTTGGTATGATAAAATTCACTGGAGATGAAGAACAGAAGGATGGTTAATAAAATTGACAAGTTAAACCGGTTATTAAGTGCCGCAAACTTCCAAGCGGCATTATTTTTTTCAAGAATAAGTATATGAATAACATAATCTATCTGAATTTTAATATCAAATCTGATTTTTTTACTCTTTGGTTTATTGGTAACTGCAGGCAATGATGACTGTAAAGCGTTATGGCAGTGGTCCAAGGGCCTCATTCATGGGGAAGCCTGCTTCACATCCTGCTACTGTGAATTTGAAAGGCAACACTAGTCTGATGAATCAGATGTGGAGTGTAATGATTTTACATCTAAGGTACAGTGCCAATAAATATTTATTTCTGCTATGACCTGATGTTTTCGCCTTTTATAGTTGTTGGTTTCTTTATCTTTTCATGGTTGGAGTCGATCATATTACATGATAAATGTCTTTGGAAATTTAGACTTCTATGATTCTTAAAAGGTATTTCCTTTCTATTTTTTTTTTTGTAATTACATAAAGTTGGAACAATATGTTCTTGTAGGCGAGGTTGTATTTTTATAATAGGAAACTAACAGATTGCCTTATATGGTTCATACTAGAAGCTTTTCGCCTTGTGAGTTTTTCTTTGTTGAATTTCTTTCTTTACATTCTAGATCCAGTTGAATTTAACTATGTATCAAATGAATTCACAGTAGAAAGTTAATTTATGCAATTATGTACTATATATACCCATTCTGAGCCCCTCTACGCAATTAGTATCTTACAGAAAATGGAGATCCTTCTGGTCAATGATTTGGATGCTACGTTACATAATTTTGTCGACAAGGATGACAAGCACAGTGTAAGGGGACTAAGAAGCCTGGGATTGATGCCCACATATTCTAGCTTGCCGCAGCACAACGGTCTCTACTTGTTTGATGATGCTTGGCTTTGTTATAACTGGTAGTAAAATTATAATACATATGATTACAACAGTTGCTTATAAAACATTAATGTATATGTTAGATTTTGAAGAGATGATTTGAACTACTAGTTTATAATATTTCTTAAAATGTTAACATTGTAATATACATAATTGATGTGTAATTAATGATAGTTGCAATAATATTATTGGGTTTTGATCATGTTTTATTTTATTAAGTTTAAGTATTAAAATTGTTTGGGTGTGAAAATTTATAAAAATAAAAATTAAAAAAAAATATATTTTTAATTCTGAGGGATTTAGAGACTGAATTTGAAATTATTTTTTTCTTTGTTAACGTTTGAGATGGAAATAAAGCGTCTCAAATAAATTTTTTCACGTCAAAAATATTTAGAAACATACTAGAGACAAAAAATTTCGTATCAAATTATGCGTGCCAAAAAAAAATAGGGCCAATATTTTCCACCAAAATTGAGACGGATATAATCAGTTTTAAAATGTAGCTCTCCGTAGGTCAATTTGAGACGGACTTAAGAGACATTTTTGACGGAAGCAGTCAGTCTATAATTTTTTTGAGACGGACATTTTTTGTTTCAATTTTTTTTTTTAAACGGATTTTGAGATGAAAAATATTAAGATTTATTGACACGGATTTTGAGACGAAAATCAATTTTTAGACAGATTCAACCATATTTGAGACAAATTTTTCGTCTCAAATGCCCAAATTTTTGGTAGTGTTATTTATGATGGAAAGTAGCATATTGGGGTAAAATCTGGAAAAGAATCTTGGAAAGAAAAACTATTCTGCCGAAATGGTGTGGTCGCGCCGCTGCCAAGGTCATTCTTGGCGCTGTCACGCCGTACCAGGATTTTTGAAAAAATAAAATTTTATTATTTTAAGTAGGTCCCGATGTAAAGAAGTATAAATGATAAAAAAAAATTAGAAAATGAAATGTGTGAATGTAATAAGGATTCAACATAATAAACTAATATGTAGAATTCACAATTGGTTAATTAATAAATAACTTATATTATAGGTTATCTGTCGAACAATAGGTTATGAATATTAGGAACCAACGAGTCAGGCAAGTATTCTAACTATCATTATAAATGATTATGTTAAAACGTGATGTGTTCATACTATTTGTTTCAAAATAACTATTATTCGAATATCGAATTGAGCTATTGTTTTAAAGTTTATTCAATTGCGAACTATTATTGTAAGTCTACGATATTCGTTTCAACTAGACAGATGTTGATATATGCTTATGAAATCTATATATTTTTTAAAAAGCTAAACCAAACAAAATTGTTTTGGTGCGGGTTTAAATAATGAAAACTAAGATGAACAACACTAATAAAGGAAAAAAGTTTATCGGATCCTATAATTTTGACTTACGCTTGTGCGTAAATATTTTTGTGCACAATACATAAGTATAATAGGTTAATCCCCTTGCGTACGTTAAAAAATGTTTATAGTCTTTATGACTTTTAAAGATTGCAGTAGAGATACTTGTTAACCTTTAAATTAGTTCAAGGTCTTGTGACCCTCGGTAACGATTATGATTTCAAAAGTCAATAAAAATGTTTTGAGAATTGATTATTCAAACTATTTCACAATCATTGTTCAACTGTTGAAAGCTTTTAGTAAATATTTATGTCTTATACGAAATATACTGTTTTAAAACTATTTTATACTTGTTGGGCAATGTAATTGCTCACTCTTGCGTAACTAAATATTTTCAGCTAAGACCGAGAAGTCTTGAGGGACAAATACAGATATAGGTAAGGAGAAGATTTAAGAGTAGACGTATAATTAGTCTAACTCTTTTGTTTTGAACTGTTTGTAAGATAATCATTGTAAATATTTGATTATATATGATGTAATAGTTAAGGTTAGTTAACTTGGGATTTGTTATGTAAGTTTTGTAAGGAAACAGTGAAATGTTGAATGCTATGTAGTATATTAGTTAATATAGATGTGTGAATATGTTGGATTGTGAGCACTGAATTCGAGGTAAAGGTATTTGGATTTGGGGGCATTCATAGGTTGGTATTAGAGTTGTAAATTATAAACTTTATTTGAAAAACCTTAGGATATAACCTTATAAGAGATACTGAAAATAGAAGTCAGATGAAACTCGCACAGAGTTCTAGGTGATGAATTACGGAATTCATCAAGGAAATTAATAATAAAAATGAATATGTTATTTGAAAACAATAAAAATATTTTATTGCGATGTACTAATCAAGTGTTAAAAACTTGTGATTGTAGGATGCCAGAGACTGGTGTGTTAAGTCAAGTGAGGGGAAAAAAAAGAAGAAGAAGAAGAGCCTCGAGACATACCTTTAGTATGTGAGCAGTTAGTAACAGTGGAGCTAATTCCACTAGTTACAGTTGAGGACAGGGAATTTGAGCCTATGACGAATTTTGAGGAGGATCCAGAGGAGAGGGATGATGAATTAGATAATAAGCTAGAGGAAAACTCAGACGAGGCACCATATGAGGATGCTCCCTTTTGAGGAGAATTTATTATACGGTATGTTGGACCAAAACATTGAGCTGGGGGATAAAGTTAGTAACTTGGAGAATCGTATCCAGGAGTTAAAGGCGCAGGCTATGGAGAATCAAGAAGCTTTAGAGTAAAATGAAACTATAATTCAAGTTCTAGCCACTTGGAATGTAGAACTTAAAACTAAACTCCATCAGGCAGAGCATAACGTGGTAGAATTAAAGGCTGAGAAAAAAGATGTGCATGGAAGAGGAGACTGCTGAGAGAGTGAAGATGGAGAATGCTTGGGTTAGAGCTGCAAAACAAGTGGAATGGGAAGTTAGAGTCAAGAAGGCAAGAATCAACACTATGAGTTATGCTTGTTGGATAACATTTGGGAGAGCACAGAATAGGGTACAAGGATGTAGTTTAGTTGGGAGTGCTTTTGTAGGATGTCTAATAGATAGATATGGTTGTATATCTATATGTGTATATATATATATATGATGTAAATCCTAATTTTTGTTTTAAATAGTAAGATATGTTGTGTAAATCCTGAGCTCCTGAGCTTTTGACATATTAAACGGGATAGAGATGTATGTAGCCTAATACTTCATGATGTAAAGTACGATACGGTGTACTACAAAATAGCATATATATATATATATATATATATATATATATATATATATATATATAACTATGTTTATTAAATGTGCCTTGCGTGGATTAAGTGTTTTAATTAAATTTGAATGTTTTAAAATAAATGATGAAGTAATAACATGAGTTTTATTAAACAGGAAAAAAATATCGCCTCGTAGAAGACCCCCAGCCCAACAAATACAGGACGAGTCGATCAATAATGATAAGGATCCAGTTGATCCGATACAAAGATTCGTAGATCTCTTAGTGAGTACTATAGAAAGTAAAAACCCAATGACAACTAATCTGAACCCTCCACTAACTCACTTAGCAAATTTTAAAGACATTAAAGTGGTAGGACCCCTGTAGTTTAAGGGAACTACAAGTCAGATAGAGGCCTAAACTTAGGTTATAGAAATGGAGAAAGTGTTTAAAGTTGTCATAGTGACTAAGGAGAAAAAGACTACTTTTGCTAGCTTCATGATGAAAGGAGACGCTAGTTACTAGTGACAAGATAATAAGAGTAAAGGAGGAGATAGAGGTGTTACTTAGGAAAGATTTAAGGAAATGTTCTTTGAACCTTACTTTTCGCCATATATGTAGAATAAGATGGAAGTACAGTTTCTAGAACTGAAGGAAGGAACTATGACAATGCCATAATATGCCATGAAGTTTAATGAGCTGACAAGGTTTGCCTCGTATCAAGTAAACACGGATGAGAGAAAAGTAAGAAGATTTGAGTAGGGACTGAAGCATTGGCACTATAGACAATTTTTCATGTTTTAGATAAACTCGTTTGCCACAATGCTAGAGAAAGTGATTATCGTCGAGGGCGGAAGTGAAGCATTAACTTAGAACAACTAAGATCAAAAAAAAGAAGAAAGGTGAAGGAGAAACGAAAAGAGGAAATGCTAGTGGCAATAATGCTAACAAGAGGAAGTAGAACAACAACAACTACTTTGGAAACAAATAAGGAGATTTGAAGAAGAAGATAGAAGTGGGTGGCAACTGTGGAAAGAGTTATACGGGAGTATGCTTGAAAGGAAAGATAGTGTGCTTTAATTATGGACAAGAGGGACATATTGTTCTTAATTGCCTCAACTCGAAGAAAAATGTGGATCAAAGGATCATCTAGCTCGGAGTTGTTCGAAGAAATTGATGGAAGGTGGAAGCGAAAATAAGGGAAACAACAATAGCAACAAGCTGACAATCAGGGGATCAGTTCAACCGAACCAACCGATAGGTTAGACATTTAACATGACGGTGCAAGATGATATGGAATCAAAAGATGTGATGTCAAGTATCATTCCGATCAATGATATAAATGCTTGTGTATTATTTAATTCGGGTGCTACATGTTCATTCGTGTTTGATGAATTTGCTAAGAGACTAAGCTTACCTAGAGAAAAACTAGAATACCATTTGAGCATAAAAGTTGTGAATAAGGAAATGATTCCTATTAGACACATGCATATAAATTTTATTGTGGTCATAAGGGGACATGAAACGTTAATGGATTTAATTCCAATTTGACTCAGAGAGTTCGATATGATTCTAAGAATGGATTGATTATATAATCATGGGGAAGTGATTGATTACCAGAATAAAAGTGTAAAGATTCTGACTCCGAAGAAGTCAAAGGTAGTATTTTATAGTAGCAAGTCGCCTAAACAGTCGTGTTGTCTGACAATGATTCAGGCCATGATCTGATATTTCCACTAGTAAGAAAGAAACATAGTAAGCTGAGGGAAATAGGTTATGAGAAGACTCGTAATTGGACACACACATGAATCCACGTGGTTCTACTCCTTATACTTAGAGGATGTTGTCTCAACGAAGCACAACCGTTTAAATCAAAATGATGTCATTAGAGTCCAATCTCATGGTGATGAGTTAGTTGTATTCACTTATCCGGCTAAACCATTTGGCCATGAGACAATGACTTACTTGAGTGAAAAATATTTGAAGGTTGTATGTATATACGTGCTTTTAAATATGTCTAAAGTATCATCATGTATAAAGTATGTATTTATATTTGTAAAAATTTAATATTTAAACACGTATATGGTATTAAACTGATGACTTAATTTTTTAGTTCATTGGAATATGAAGTGTAGCTTATAACTCGGGGTTAAATGCATTACAGTTGAAGCATTCACTATAGAAAATTTTCAACAGGGGTTTAATTGAAAGGTTGAAGAAGATAATGCTTATGAGCATGTCATTCAAGTTCCTTACAAACTTATTAGTTCATTTATCATATGCATCGTGAATGGGTACAGATTCAAGGTCAATGACTTAAATGAATTGACATCAGTCAATTCTGGCGTTGTTGTGTTGGAAAGCTGTTACCAAGATACTGAGTCCAATTATTATAGATGTTTATAAGAAGTCGTTGTGCTCCATTATCCTAGGGGTAAAAAGGTAGTTATATTTAAGTGTCACTAGTTTGATAACGACAAATTTGTTAAAGTTGATCGTAATAAAATCATCGCAACAGATGTAAAGTCAAAGTTAAAGTCTGATGACGTATTCGTGTTAGCCAGTCAAGCGACTCAAGTGTACTACACGCCTAATGTCGTCAATTATAAAAGCTCTTGGTATACAATTGTCACAATGAAGACTCGGACATTTGATGATGCTCATTTGTCTGGGACTGATGAGCTGTTGTAATAAAATATTAGCAATCCCAGTCTGATAGAGATAAATGATAACGATGTTCTTGTATATGATGTCGTTAACATACCCGATGATGAGGAAGCCGAAAAAGATGTGGTCGTCAATGACTATGTTATCGTTGAAAATGATAACAACGAAGACACCAATAATGAAGAGCAAGATACATAATCAGAGGATGACAATGACGTTGATTCTGATAGGTTTGATAACGTAGTTTAGAATATTTTCTCATATCAATGTAGTAAGTGTAAAAATATTTATGTATTATTTATAATTTGCACTATTAATAACAGTTGTTTAATTAAATTAATTATAATTAAGTAATTTTTTTTGGTTATTTTAGTATTATATATATGGCTAGACGCTAGTGGTTGCTGAGGTGTGGTGGCAGTACAGGATCTGCTGACGATAGTCAAGGCCTGTCATCATCATTTAGTAAGTTTCCTTCATAATTAATTTGATAATATTATATTATAATTTTATTTGTGTAAAGTTTGACATTTACATAATGGATGTATTTTATACTTACAGATACTAGTCATTGACGTCACCAAGGGACTAACCTCAGTTTATTTGGCCGTCTGTTGGCAGTTCCACTCACGTGCCTTGTAGATGTCTACTCTACACAGTATGTGACATTGATGACTAAATTAAAATTTTGTTAATTTATTTGATGACATAATGTATAACACAGAGGTTTTATTTTTATTGTAGTATACTGGTCCCTGTGGCTAAGTAGACTATCCATGCCATCTTCTTGACACACTTCCCCACTAGTTCCATGCATTATAGCCAGTATCTGCAGTATGATGCCTCCTTTATAAAAACTGTGTTGCGCGAGTTTCACGTAAGTTAAATTTACATAAGTTAAATAGTATACATATATAGTAGTTATACAATGTTCTACTTTTTCTGATATGTTATTATTTTTATATAGATTTATTGTAGATATGAGAAGGGCATCTCTCAATCAGTCGGCAACACTATCATTACACCTCATGTCGCATAGAATTATGACAACTGGTTGTACAAGATCAAACAGAGGACCGCACGGGCTGTGGAGGAGCAACCCGATATTACTATACACAATCATCAGCCCTATATTATATCTGATGCAGTATGGGAGGTAATGTGTACGTACTAGGATGCTGATGATTTCAAGAAGAAGTCCACGTTGATGAAGAAGAATCGAAGCAAGCTTTGAGTAGTACATACTACTGGCTCGCAGTCATTTGAGTAGTTGAAATCGGTATATATGTGTGTTTAGTTGTTTAGTTTTATATTGTCATAACCAAACTAAATAAATGTTATATTAATGTATTTGTTAGGCCATACGGACAAGCTTGGGTCGACGTCCCATCATGGTCGATTTTTGGGATAGAGCTCATACACCGAAGGACTCTACTACGTCTCCCATAGCATTAGCTATACGGATAATAGTTATTATTGTCATAAATAATTGTTAATATTAGTTAATTAATAAAATAATTTAATTAACTAACATATAAATAATAAATTACAAGACCAATTTTAAAATCATTGGGACCAACGTGTAGCTGAGTTACAAGTTGATAGGGGAGATTCTGAGTCGTTAGATTCCACCTTCCCTCCACCTGAGATTACCTTATCTCAGAATAAGAAGATCGCTCTTTGGGTCGCATCTTAGGATCCCTCCACTAGTAGTACGAGCAGGTATTGAGTGCTAGGACTGCCGAATGTACCAGCATATGCATTACATAAAGGTATTCATTTTATTATGTTTCTCATTATGTCATAATTTATATATCTTCATAAATTAGAAGTACAGTTACTTTTATTTTTGTAGGCTTTAGCCAGTGTCAACGTCCGAGAACACCTGCTGACCATCTCATACGGGCACTGGCTTGGACGACGAGCTATTCTAGAGGTCATGGCAGTAGTGTCGAAGACGTTTGGTACAGATTTAATATTCTGTCGTTAGGACTTTCCTAGCCATGTGCGCCTTCATAGCTTGCTGAGGATATTGCAGTTGGGGTCACTATCGAAAGTACGGGTATCTCTTTAAAGCAGCAGTTGTAATGACCACGAATTTCATTATACATTGTAACTATAATTAATATATAATTAGCAATGAATTTAAAAAATTTTGTATTAATAAATTGTGCATTAGATAATTAAATAGATGTACTTGTATGTGCGTATATTTAATTAAAGAATTAAAGCAAGGGTATAATTAATTAAAGCAAATCTAATTGGATTATATTTTTAATCCAAATAAGTAGATAAACTAGGTCCAAGATATTAACCTAGTAGCCCATGTAATTAATTTAATTACTAGCCCATATAATTAATTAAACAAGCCCAATGCTTATTTTAATTAAAGGTAGCATAGTTATTTAAATGCTAGCCCAATGTGATAATTAAATTGAGCCCAAACCAATTCAATGGATGAGCCCAATATATTTAATCCTAGAGTCCAAAGTGGAGCCCAATAGGAAGTCAAAATTGGTCAAAATTGTTACTATATATATATATATATATATATATATATATATATATATATATGTATAATTAAAGTAGAAAAATTAAAGGAAAAATGGCTAGGAAAATCTCATTTTTGCTGATTTTTATGAGGGTCCCACTTGGATTGCTTGATTTGCTAGATTGCTTCTCTTACACACTAGATCAAAGTTGGCCAACAACTCTAGTCAATCAACTAGTCAATCACCATGTCAATCCATCAAATAGTAAGCTTGATTAGCCTTTAATTTCACCAACATTGGTGAATTAGGAAGCTTAATGGTGTGTTCGTAGATGGCTATAAAAGGAACACTCCACACTTGTTCTATGTTTGTTAGTTCATTTGAAGTTTGCTAGAAAGAAAAATAGAGAGCATTTGAGAGTGTAGAAAAATATTTTGAGAGCAAAATTATCAAGAGAAGGAGTTTTTGGTTCATGTCATCTTCTTTCACCGCCTATTTTGGAAGAAAAAGGAAGATAACCATTAAATCAAGGTAATGGTTATTCTAAATCTAATTTTTGTTTTAAATTAAATGAACTAACATGTGTGTATAAATATGCTAATATAGTTAATAATGTGTAGTGGTAATATTTATGCCATGCTTGAGTTAATATGCTTGGTTTGTATTTTGGTATCATTTATATGTTAAAAACATGTGTTTAATAGTGTGTAAACAAGTTTTGGAATTTATGTCCAAAAATATTTTTATAAAACTTAGGTTTGATGTTCTAATATTATAGAACATTAAATCATGAGAAAAACAAAGTTTGAATCACTCAAAATGGAGTTATATACAAAAAGTTATGATTTATGGTAGTTTATGTGATGTAAAAATTTTTATAAAAAAAAAATGATATTAAATCATGAAAAAATAAATTTTCATGTTATAAATTGATATTAAGTGATTGGTAATTTTTTTGGATTTTTATTGAGGATTTAAAGCTTACTTGATCGTATATTTTTATTTAAAATGGGTATTGCCGGAACACTGTTCACATTCTGCGAAGAAAAAAAATTAAAGGGTTTTCGCGCAATGCTCGCAGCACTGTTCACCGAAAACGCGGAGACAAAACGGTGTCGTTTCATATAAAGAAAAAGTCAATCCGTGCGTACGCGCGGAAGCCATCAACAGTGTCTCCAAAACGGCACCGTTTTGGTCCTGCTTCAGCTTACCGCACGTAATGCGCGAGCACCAGTTTTCGCGAAATTATCAAACTGCCCCTCCGTGTTTTTTTGACGAAATTACTATTTTGCCCTCGGATCAGTTTTCAACTTATTTACAGAAATGTCATCCGGGATAAATTTAATTAATTTAAATATTTAAAAACTAATTTAAATTTATAACAAAAATAATAATAATACAAAAATGATATTAGGTAGGATATTTTTCATTAAGTTAAATATTTAAATATTAATCTAGTTAGCTAAATCATGGTTAAGTTAAATAAATTTATTATTTTAAATGTTAATAATAAATAAAGGTGATAAATTAGCAATTATTATTTAATTCGTATTAAATAATAATTAAATAGAGATAAAATTTATAAATTAATTATTTATTATTTAAATATTATTAAATAATAAATAAGGATAATTAAGTAATTAATTATTATTTAATTAGCATTAAATAACGATTAATGGAAATTAAGTTATTAGATTAATAATTTATTATTTAATTTAAATAATAAATAAGAATGATTTGATTATTATTTAACCTTAAATAATAATTAAAATTAATTAAATAATTAATTATTATTTAATTGACATTAAATAATAATTAAAGAGGATTAAAATTAGTAAACTATTATTTAATTTTCTTAAATTAAATAATAAGTAAGGTTAATTACTTAGTTAATTATTGGTTGATTAATATTAAATTAAAGAAGGTTAAAATTAAGTCAATAATTATTTATTATGTAATTATTATTAAATAATAAGTAAGTACAATTAGTTATTATTTATTTTAAATAATAACTAGAGTTAATTAATTAATTTTTATTTAATCAAGATTAAATAGTAATTAAATAGAGATTGAGTTAATAAAATAACTTGAATTTAATTATGATTTAATTAAACAATTGTAATAAGTTGTTTAAGGGTTTAATAAGTGTCCAACACTTAAGAAAAATATTTCTAACTTATTAAATTATTAACCTAATATGATTGAGGGTCTATAAGGTTAATAATATTGTTTTGACTAATGTAATTTATGTGTTAGTAGTTATGTGATAAATAAGTTCATTAGTGAGCGTATAGTTATGCAAATACGCCGTACTAATTATTAGACCAACTTTATTAATGTTAGGTCTTTCAAAGCAAGTTAGTTAAAGCTAGACATTTATTGTAGCTGAGCAGACAGACAAGTTCTCTAACCCTACTCATTTATTGTTGAACAAGTTTCTATATTTGTATTTATTGTCAAAGCTTGAAGTTTTTTGATTATTTAAAATTATCCCACATCCATATTGTTTATAAAATCGCACTTAGTGCACTTGAAGCTTATTAGTTCTTGATTCATGAACTGTATTAAAAATGTCAAAAGCTAATAGTTCAGCTAGACATTACGTTTATAAATTCAATACTTGAATACTTTTAAAAGCTTATCCAAACCATTGTTGGGTGCGGATTTCTTATATTAAGTCTGAGAATTGAACAACCCTAAATTAGGGAATTTTGTGTTGGGAAACCGACTTTGGGCGCCAGTGACTAAATGTAATGCATATACAACGGGTTGAATAGGCTGATCCCCTTGAAAACCAAACAACTCAAAGGATCAGAGGAAACTCTATTATACTCTCGTTAGTTCAGGGTCCTTAGTGACCACTCAGCATTTTAAGATTCAAATATTCTGTTTATTAAATTTTGAATCCTGTTTCATTCACAATTGTTATATCTATTGTTGAACCATTGATGACATTTCCCATTCATTCATGATATATTATGTAAGACCCCGAATTTTATGAAATATAAAAATTAATTTTTCTTCATATATTTTTTTTCCTGAAACAGTAAGTGGTTAAATTAACAAAATTGAAAGTTAAGGATGTTATGTGCAAATTTTATTTTGTCGGACAATATTCGTTTTGTCGGGGAATATTCGTTTTGTTGGGGAATATTCGGGTCGTACGACGGCGCCGAAATAACTAATTATTGGTGGACCCCACAACGGAATATCTGTCGGATATAGAAAACGACAGAAGTAACCTTTTTAAATAAAAATAGTCAACGGTGTTAACTGTTAAAATACCGGTGATAAAAGAATAGTAGCATAAGGTAATTTATGGTATTTTACTGTAGCATGCGGTACTCTACAGTAGCACACAGTATTGCACAGTGTCTCATATTATTGACACCGTAACTGTTACGCATCATTTCATCAATAATTGTCACTGCATAATATTTTATATTATCAATTCAATTATTGTTGCTACACAGTATTTTGCATTATTGATTCAATAATTGTCATTACACTGTATTTTATATCATTGAGTCAATAATTGTTGCTGCACTGTTTTTAAAATTATTGAACCTAATAATTGTCACAGTAGCAAATACACTATAATTTATATTATTAAATTAATAAAAATATGTAACGTGTTTCTTACATTATTGTGGTAACATTATTTTATATGTTGGACTCACAGGAAGAATAAATAAATAAATAAATAAATAAATAAATAAATAAAAAATAAAAAAAATTATTTTTACTATTTGAAATAGTAACGTGAATAGTGACGTGAATAGTAAGAAAACATGTGGGCCCTCTGTGGGACCCACCTGAGGAAAACCAAATTTGAAAATGTGCTGGGAGAAAACAGAAACGTGGGCTGCTGCCGCAGCTGCTGAAATTTTCAGCACTGGCGTGCAGTACGCCTCCCACCTACCATGCATAGTAACTTATTTTCTCCTATAAATAGATTGTTCAGCTGAATAGAAAAATCACACCTAAAATATAAAAATTTTCTATAAGAATTTTATGAGTTTTCTCTGAGAATAGTAAGGCTATTTTGAGTGTTTGAAAGCCAAAAGGAGTGCAGGAATTTTTCAAGTAAGTCTTTTATTAAAGAGTAGTAATTTTATAAATTCCTATTTTTCACGGTATTCACAAATCTTCCTTTAGAAGACTCTTCTTTGGGAAGATTCGTTTTTAAAAGCTTTCTTTGGAATATTATTTTTAAAACTATTTTAAAGTTGGTATTTTATACTACAAAAATTATGTTAAATATATATAATTTTGATAGTTCATAATATATGAGTTATCATACACTTTGAAGTTTACATGTTGTAATTACTAATTTTATTATAAATATATAGGTTGATCAATCTCATTTAAATCAATATCCAGTCACGTGTTAAGGTAAGAAATGTCATTTTTTTTACACTCTTGAACTTGCTACGGTAAGGGATATTATTTTCTTTCATACTCCTGAATCGAAACTTATTATGGAACTATTGCTTCTATAATTCCTGAAAATATTATATGTTCCATAATAGTTGAACTTCATTATTTCAACTGAACCTTCCTATTTTCTGAACCTTTCTATTAAACTGTAACCGTTATTCTGAACTGTGGATCTTGAATATCATTTTTAAATTTCACTCCACATCATGTTGACAATTTGGACATTATTTTAATCTGCACAAAGTAAACTCCTGATACTTATTGTTTATCCTGTTTCTTCTGTTCATCATTTGTATCACTGTTATTTGTACTAATCATCAAGAATCAAGCTGTTGTGAATATATGTGGTCGGGGGCACAGATGTGATATATTTGTTGAACAGATGTTAGGTTAAAGGCGATATAATAGGTTAAAGGCGATACATCTGTTCGGTGTCTTTTATGGCACGTGGTGAAAGTTCTCTTTGGCCCGTAGTACATAGATGAACTGTTGTTTGGTATGATTATGACCAAAGGCTGAATCTGGTATAATCATGACCGTTGGTATTATATTGAAAGTTCTCTTTGGCCCGTAGTGCATAGATGAACTGTTGTTTGGTATGATTATGACCAAAGGCTGAATCTGGTATAATCATGACCGCTGGTACTATCTGTGGCCGGGGGCACAGATGCGATATATTTGTTGAACAGATATTAGGTTAAAGGCGATGTAATAGGTTAAAGGCGATACATCTGTTCGGTATCTTTTATGGCATATATTGAAAGTTCTCTTTGGCCCGTAGTGCATAGATGAACTGTTGATTTGCATGATTATGACCAGGAACTGTGAATTTATATTATCATGACTAATGGTATTTCAGATGATAAAAGTTGATTATGTTTTTCCTAAAAAGAGAACCGAGTGGACATTATATCTGCATTATTCTTCTAATAGATTGCTCATTCCGCCGCTATTATTGATCTGAACATTGTTCAAGAATTTAACTGCAGTTTTTGATATACACCTTGTATTCTGTTGTATTCTATCAAGAACTCACCTGTTGAAGGCTAATGATAATTTATTCGTCATTATCTTAGTCATGATATTTCTTACTGGGCTATTTGAGCTCACCCTTTTGTTCCATTATTTTTCAACAGGATATGAGAACGTAGCTGGGTCTAGCCGGGGAATGGAGTGGGAGTCCGAGGGATATATATTATAGTCTTCACGTGTTGTAAAATAGTGTGGCAATAATAGTGAAGACTTAGTTGTGTATTATTATATACGGTATTGTTGTACGTTGTGCTTTGTTGTAATAATTTTGTTGTAGTCTTTTGACGACTCAAGTTTGGGCTGTGTGGGCCTAGATTTGGGGGCGTCACAGTTGGTATCAGAGCTTAGGGATATGGTCTTTAATGGAGATCTGGGGTTAGAACTAGGAGGGGAGAGACGAATAGAATACGTCACTAGTGTGTCCTACCTAAATTAGATTTTGTTATCTAACGAATCGATTTGAATGTAGGAACAGGAAGTGATGAGTCAGTTTGTTTGAACTAACAATTATTTTGTGACCACAGTTTAGTATGACATCTGGAAATCAGGAGGATAACTTTGAAATGCCCGGTACGTCAATTTCGGGGACGAAATTTCATAAGGAGGGGAGGTTGTAAGACTCCGAATTTTATGAAATATAAAAATTAATTTTTCTTCATATATTTTTTTTCCTGAAACAGTAAGTGGTTAAATTAACAAAATTGAAAGTTAAGGATGTTATGTGCAAATTTTATTTTGTCGGACAATATTCGTTTTGTCGGGGAATATTCATTTTGTTGGGGAATATTCGGGTCGTACGACGGCGCCGAAATAACTAATTATTGGTGGACCCCACAACGGAATATCTGTCGGATATAGAAAACGACAGAAGTAACCTTTTTAAATAAAAATAGTCAACGGTGTTAACTGTTAAAATACCGGTGATAAAAGAATAGTAGCATAAGGTAATTTATGGTATTTTACTGTAGCATGCGGTACTCTACAGTAGCACACTGTATTGCACAGTGTCTCATATTATTGACACCGTAACTGTTACGCATCATTTCATCAATAATTGTCACTGCATAATATTTTATATTATCAATTCAATTATTGTTGCTACACAGTATTTTGCATTATTGATTCAATAATTGTCATTACACTGTATTTTATATCATTGAGTCAATAATTGTTGCTGCACTGTTTTTAAAATTATTGAACCTAATAATTGTCACAGTAGCAAATACACTATAATTTATATTATTAAATTAATAAAAATATGTAACGTGTTTCTTACATTATTGTGGTAACATTATTTTATATGTTGGACTCACAGGAAGAATAAATAAATAAATAAATAAATAAATAAATAAAAAATAAAAAAAATTAATTTTACTATTTGAAATAGTAACGTGAATAGTGACGTGAATAGTGACGTGAATAGTAAGAAAACATGTGGGCCCTCTGTGGGACCCACCTGAGGAAAACCAAATTTGAAAATGTGCTGGGAGAAAACAGAAACGTGGGCTGCTGCCGCAGCTGCTGAAATTTTCAGCACTGGCGTGCAGTACGCCTCCCACCTACCATGCATAGTAACTTATTTTCTCCTATAAATAGATTGTTCAGCTGAATAGAAAAATCACACCTAAAATATAAAATTTTTCTATAAGAATTTTATGAGTTTTCTCTGAGAATAGTAAGGCTATTTTGAGTGTTTGAAAGCCAAAAGGAGAGCAGGAATTTTTCAAGTAAGTCTTTTATTAAAGAGTAGTAATTTTATAAATTCCTATTTTTCACGGTATTCACAAATCTTCCTTTAGAAGACTCTTCTTTGGGAAGATTCATTTTTAAAAGCTTTCTTTGGAAGATTTATTTTGGAATATTATTTTTAAAACTATTTTAAAGTTGGTATTTTATACTACAAAAATTATGTTAAATATATATAATTTTGATAGTTCATAATATATGAGTTATCATACACTTTGAAGTTTACATGTTGTAATTACTAATTTTATTATAAATATATAGGTTGATCAATCTCATTTAAATCAATATCCAGTCACGTGTTAAGGTAAGAAATGTCATTTTTTTTACACTCTTGAACTTGCTACGGTAAGGGATATTATTTTCTTTCATACTCCTGAATCGAAACTTATTATGGAACTATTGCTTCTATAATTCCTGAAAATATTATATGTTCCATAATAGTTGAACTTCATTATTTCAACTGAACCTTCCTATTTTCTGAACATTTCTATTAAACTGTAACCGTTATTCTGAACTGTGGATCTTGAATATCATTTTTAAATTTTACTCCACATCATGTTGACAATTTGGACATTATTTTAATCTGCACAAAGTAAACTCCTGATACTTATTGTTTATCCTGTTTCTTCTGTTCATCATTTGTATCACTGTTATTTGTACTAATCATCAAGAATCAAGCTGTTGTGAATATATGTGGTCGGGGGCACAGATGTGATATATTTGTTGAACAGATGTTAGGTTAAAGGCGATATAATAGGTTAAAGGCGATACATCTGTTCGGTGTCTTTTATGGCACGTGGTGAAAGTTCTCTTTGGCCCGTAGTACATAGATGAACTGTTGTTTGGTATGATTATGACCAAAGGCTGAATCTGGTATAATCATGACCGTTGGTATTATATTGAAAGTTCTCTTTGGCCCGTAGTGCATAGATGAACTGTTGTTTGGTATGATTATGACCAAAGGCTGAATCTGGTATAATCATGACCGCTGGTACTATCTGTGGCCGGGGGCACAGATGCGATATATTTGTTGAACAGATATTAGGTTAAAGGCGATGTAATAGGTTAAAGGCGATACATCTGTTCGGTATCTTTTATGGCATATATTGAAAGTTCTCTTTGGCCCGTAGTGCATAGATGAACTGTTGATTTGCATGATTATGACCAGGAACTGTGAATTTATATTATCATGACTAATGGTATTTCAGATGATAAAAGTTGATTATGTTTTTCCTAAAAAGAGAACCGAGTGGACATTATATCTGCATTATTCTTCTAATAGATTGCTCATTCCGCCGCTATTATTGATCTGAACATTGTTCAAGAATTTAACTGCAGTTTTTGATATACACCTTGTATTCTGTTGTATTCTATCAAGAACTCACCTGTTGAAGGCTAATGATAATTTATTCGTCATTATCTTAGTCATGATATTTCTTACTGGGCTATTTGAGCTCACCCTTTTGTTCCATTATTTTTCAACAGGATATGAGAACGTAGCTGGGTCTAGCCGGGAAATGGAGTGGGAGTCCGAGGGATATATATTATAGTCTTCACGTGTTGTAAAATAGTGTGGCAATAATAGTGAAGACTTAGTTGTGTATTATTATACACGGTATTGTTGTACGTTGTGCTTTGTTGTAATAATTTTGTTGTAGTCTTTTGACGACTCAAGTTTGGGCTGTGTGGGCCTAGATTTGGGGGCGTCACAGTTGGTATCAGAGCTTAGGGATATGGTCTTTAATGGAGATCTGGGGTTAGAACTAGGAGGGGAGAGACGAATAGAATACGTCACTAGTGTGTCCCACCTAAATTAGATTTTGTTATCTAACGAATCGATTTGAATGTAGGAACAGGAAGTGATGAGTCAGTTTGTTTGAACTAACAATTATTTTGTGACCACAGTTTAGTATGACATCTGGAAATCAGGAGGATAACTTTGAAATGCCCGGTACGTCAATTTCGGGGACGAAATTTCATAAGGAGGGGAGGTTGTAAGACCCCGAATTTTATGAAATATAAAAATTAATTTTTCTTCATATATTTTTTTTCCTGAAACAGTAAGTGGTTAAATTAACAAAATTGAAAGTTAAGGATGTTATGTGCAAATTTTATTTTGTCGGACAATATTCGTTTTGTCGTGGAATATTCGTTTTGTTGGGGAATATTCGGGTCGTACGACGGCGCCGAAATAACTAATTATTGGTGGACCCCACAACGGAATATCTGTCGGATATAGAAAACGACAGAAGTAACCTTTTTAAATAAAAATAGTCAACGGTGTTAACTGTTAAAATACCGGTGATAAAAGAATAGTAGCATAAGGTAATTTATGGTATTTTACTGTAGCATGCGGTACTCTACAGTAGCACACGGTATTGCACAGTGTCTCATATTATTGACACCGTAACTGTTACGCATCATTTCATCAATAATTGTCACTGCATAATATTTTATATTATCAATTCAATTATTGTTGCTACACAGTATTTTGCATTATTGATTCAATAATTGTCATTACACTGTATTTTATATCATTGAGTCAATAATTGTTGCTGCACTGTTTTTAAAATTATTGAACCTAATAATTGTCACAGTAGCAAATACACTATAATTTATATTATTAAATTAATAAAAATATGTAACGTGTTTCTTACATTATTGTGGTAACATTATTTTATATGTTGGACTCACAGGAAGAATAAATAAATAAATAAATAAATAAATAAATAAAAAATAAAAAAAATTAATTTTACTATTTGAAATAGTAACGTGAATAGTGACGTGAATAGTGACGTGAATAGTAAGAAAACATGTGGGCCCTCTGTGGGACCCACCTGAGGAAAACCAAATTTGAAAATGTGCTGGGAGAAAACAGAAACGTGGGCTGCTGCCGCAGCTGCTGAAATTTTCAGCACTGGCGTGCAGTACGCCTCCC
The DNA here is from genome assembly GCA_947179155.2 of Hedera helix. Taxonomy (NCBI): domain Eukaryota; kingdom Viridiplantae; phylum Streptophyta; class Magnoliopsida; order Apiales; family Araliaceae; genus Hedera; species Hedera helix. The sequence continues at coordinate 29,304,603 of OX359269.1, read as the reverse complement.
ACCTACCATGCATAGTAACTTATTTTCTCCTATAAATAGATTGTTCAGCTGAATAGAAAAATCACACCTAAAATATAAAATTTTTCTATAAGAATTTTATGAGTTTTCTCTGAGAATAGTAAGGCTATTTTGAGTGTTTGAAAGCCAAAAGGAGTGCAGGAATTTTTCAAGTAAGTCTTTTATTAAAGAGTAGTAATTTTATAAATTCCTATTTTTCACGGTATTCACAAATCGTCCTTTAGAAGACTCTTCTTTGGGAAGATTCATTTTTAAAAGCTTTCTTTGGAAGATTTATTTTGGAATATTATTTTTAAAACTATTTTAAAGTTGGTATTTTATACTACAAAAATTATGTTAAATATATATAATTTTGATAGTTCATAATATATGAGTTATCATACACTTTGAAGTTTACATGTTGTAATTACTAATTTTATTATAAATATATAGGTTGATCAATCTCATTTAAATCAATATCCAGTCACGTGTTAAGGTAAGAAATGTCATTTTTTTACACTCTTGAACTTGCTACGGTAAGGGATATTATTTTCTTTCATACTCCTGAATCGAAACTTATTATGGAACTATTGCTTCTATAATTCCTGAAAATATTATATGTTCCATAATAGTTGAACTTCATTATTTCAACTGAACCTTCCTATTTTCTGAACCTTTCTATTAAACTGTAACCGTTATTCTGAACTGTGGATCTTGAATATCATTTTTAAATTTCACTCCACATCATGTTGACAATTTGGACATTATTTTAATCTGCACAAAGTAAACTCCTGATACTTATTGTTTATCCTGTTTCTTCTGTTCATCATTTGTATCACTGTTATTTGTACTAATCATCAAGAATCAAGCTGTTGTGAATATATGTGGTCGGGGGCACAGATGTGATATATTTGTTGAACAGATGTTAGGTTAAAGGCGATATAATAGATTAAAGGCGATACATCTGTTCGGTGTCTTTTATGGCACGTGGTGAAAGTTCTCTTTGGCCCGTAGTACATAGATGAACTGTTGTTTGGTATGATTATGACCAAAGGCTGAATCTGGTATAATCATGACCGTTGGTATTATATTGAAAGTTCTCTTTGGCCCGTAGTGCATAGATGAACTGTTGTTTGGTATGATTATGACCAAAGGCTGAATCTGGTATAATCATGACCGCTGGTACTATCTGTGGCCGGGGGCACAGATGCGATATATTTGTTGAACAGATATTAGGTTAAAGGCGATGTAATAGGTTAAAGGCGATACATCTGTTCGGTATCTTTTATGGCATATATTGAAAGTTCTCTTTGGCCCGTAGTGCATAGATGAACTGTTGATTTGCATGATTATGACCAGGAACTGTGAATTTATATTATCATGACTAATGGTATTTCAGATGATAAAAGTTGATTATGTTTTTCCTAAAAAGAGAACCGAGTGGACATTATATCTGCATTATTCTTCTAATAGATTGCTCATTCCGCCGCTATTATTGATCTGAACATTGTTCAAGAATTTAACTGCAGTTTTTGATATACACCTTGTATTCTGTTGTATTCTATCAAGAACTCACCTGTTGAAGGCTAATGATAATTTATTCGTCATTATCTTAGTCATGATATTTCTTACTGGGCTATTTGAGCTCACCCTTTTGTTCCATTATTTTTCAACAGGATATGAGAACGTAGCTGGGTCTAGCCGGGGAATGGAGTGGGAGTCCGAGGGATATATATTATAGTCTTCACGTGTTGTAAAATAGTGTGGCAATAATAGTGAAGACTTAGTTGTGTATTATTATACACGGTATTGTTGTACGTTGTGCTTTGTTGTAATAATTTTGTTGTAGTCTTTTGACGACTCAAGTTTGGGCTGTGTGGGCCTAGATTTGGGGGCGTCACAGTTGGTATCAGAGCTTAGGGATATGGTCTTTAATGGAGATCTGGGGTTAGAACTAGGAGGGGAGAGACGAATAGAATACGTCACTAGTGTGTCCTACCTAAATTAGATTTTGTTATCTAACGAATCGATTTGAATGTAGGAACAGGAAGTGATGAGTCAGTTTGTTTGAACTAACAATTATTTTGTGACCACAGTTTAGTATGACATCTGGAAATCAGGAGGATAACTTTGAAATGCCCGGTACGTCAATTTCGGGGACGAAATTTCATAAGGAGGGGAGGTTGTAAGACCCCGAATTTTATGAAATATAAAAATTAATTTTTCTTCATATATTTTTTTTCCTGAAACAGTAAGTGGTTAAATTAACAAAATTGAAAGTTAAGGATGTTATGTGCAAATTTTATTTTGTCGGACAATATTCGTTTTGTCGGGGAATATTCATTTTGTTGGGGAATATTCGGGTCGTACGACGGCGCCGAAATAACTAATTATTGGTGGACCCCACAACGGAATATCTGTCGGATATAGAAAACGACAGAAGTAACCTTTTTAAATAAAAATAGTCAACGGTGTTAACTGTTAAAATACCGGTGATAAAAGAATAGTAGCATAAGGTAATTTATGGTATTTTACTGTAGCATGCGGTACTCTACAGTAGCACACGGTATTGCACAGTGTCTCATATTATTGACACCGTAACTGTTACGCATCATTTCATCAATAATTGTCACTGCATAATATTTTATATTATCAATTCAATTATTGTTGCTACACAGTATTTTGCATTATTGATTCAATAATTGTCATTACACTGTATTTTATATCATTGAGTCAATAATTGTTGCTGCACTGTTTTTAAAATTATTGAACCTAATAATTGTCACAGTAGCAAATACACTATAATTTATATTATTAAATTAATAAAAATATGTAACGTGTTTCTTACATTATTGTGGTAACATTATTTTATATGTTGGACTCACAGGAAGAATAAATAAATAAATAAATAAATAAATAAAAAATAAAAAAAAATTAATTTTACTATTTGAAATAGTAACGTGAATAGTGACGTGAATAGTAAGAAAACATGTGGGCCCTCTGTGGGACCCACCTGAGGAAAACCAAATTTGAAAATGTGCTGGGAGAAAACAGAAACGTGGGCTGCTGCCGCAGCTGCTGAAATTTTCAGCACTGGCGTGCAGTACGCCTCCCACCTACCATGCATAGTAACTTATTTTCTCCTATAAATAGATTGTTCAGCTGAATAGAAAAATCACACCTAAAATATAAAATTTTTCTATAAGAATTTTATGAGTTTTCTCTGAGAATAGTAAGGCTATTTTGAGTGTTTGAAAGCCAAAAGGAGAGCAGGAATTTTTCAAGTAAGTCTTTTATTAAAGAGTAGTAATTTTATAAATTCCTATTTTTCACGGTATTCACAAATCTTCCTTTAGAAGACTCTTCTTTGGGAAGATTCATTTTTAAAAGCTTTCTTTGGAAGATTTATTTTGGAATATTATTTTTAAAACTATTTTAAAGTTGGTATTTTATACTACAAAAATTATGTTAAATATATATAATTTTGATAGTTCATAATATATGAGTTATCATACACTTTGAAGTTTACATGTTGTAATTACTAATTTTATTATAAATATATAGGTTGATCAATCTCATTTAAATCAATATCCAGTCACGTGTTAAGGTAAGAAATGTCATTTTTTTTACACTCTTGAACTTGCTACGGTAAGGGATATTATTTTCTTTCATACTCCTGAATCGAAACTTATTATGGAACTATTGCTTCTATAATTCCTGAAAATATTATATGTTCCATAATAGTTGAACTTCATTATTTCAACTGAACCTTCCTATTTTCTGAACCTTTCTATTAAACTGTAACCGTTATTCTGAACTGTGGATCTTGAATATCATTTTTAAATTTCACTCCACATCATGTTGACAATTTGGACATTATTTTAATCTGCACAAAGTAAACTCCTGATACTTATTGTTTATCCTGTTTCTTCTGTTCATCATTTGTATCACTGTTATTTGTACTAATCATCAAGAATCAAGCTGTTGTGAATATATGTGGTCGGGGGCACAGATGTGATATATTTGTTGAACAGATGTTAGGTTAAAGGCGATATAATAGATTAAAGGCGATACATCTGTTCGGTGTCTTTTATGGCACGTGGTGAAAGTTCTCTTTGGCCCGTAGTACATAGATGAACTGTTGTTTGGTATGATTATGACCAAAGGCTGAATCTGGTATAATCATGACCGTTGGTATTATATTGAAAGTTCTCTTTGGCCCGTAGTGCATAGATGAACTGTTGTTTGGTATGATTATGACCAAAGGCTGAATCTGGTATAATCATGACCGCTGGTACTATCTGTGGCCGGGGGCACAGATGCGATATATTTGTTGAACAGATATTAGGTTAAAGGCGATGTAATAGGTTAAAGGCGATACATCTGTTCGGTATCTTTTATGGCATATATTGAAAGTTCTCTTTGGCCCGTAGTGCATAGATGAACTGTTGATTTGCATGATTATGACCAGGAAATGTGAATTTATATTATCATGACTAATGGTATTTCAGATGATAAAAGTTGATTATGTTTTTCCTAAAAAGAGAACCGAGTGGACATTATATCTGCATTATTCTTCTAATAGATTGCTCATTCCGCCGCTATTATTGATCTGAACATTGTTCAAGAATTTAACTGCAGTTTTTGATATACACCTTGTATTCTGTTGTATTCTATCAAGAACTCACCTGTTGAAGGCTAATGATAATTTATTCGTCATTATCTTAGTCATGATATTTCTTACTGGGCTATTTGAGCTCACCCTTTTGTTCCATTATTTTTCAACAGGATATGAGAACGTAGCTGGGTCTAGCCGGGGAATGGAGTGGGAGTCCGAGGGATATATATTATAGTCTTCACGTGTTGTAAAATAGTGTGGCAATAATAGTGAAGACTTAGTTGTGTATTATTATACACGGTATTGTTGTACGTTGTGCTTTGTTGTAATAATTTTGTTGTAGTCTTTTGACGACTCAAGTTTGGGCTGTGTGGGCCTAGATTTGGGGGCGTCACATATTAAATCTCTATGATTGTTCTAAACTTGCTAAGCAAACTAGTTGCTCATTCTTGTTATATCATGAACCATTTTTCAGATAGACCCGATTGCTCCAAGAAGGATAAGGGAAAAGGAAAGGCCAAAGCTTAAGTAGCTTATGCATGCTAATCAGATATTTAAATATGTGTTTACTATTGATAAACCTTTTTGTAATTCCTTATGATAGGAACTGTTTTATGTTAAGGTTGTTAGACCCTGGTATTGTAACCTTTTGAAGGGAACCAATATGTATTATTCCGCGATATTGAAATGCAATGTATGTATTTAATTGTTAGTAATGTGTTGAATAGTGAGAACCAAACTCGAGGTTATAGAACCCGAATTTGGGGTCGTCACATGTTGGTATCAGAGCTGTAGGTTAGAAACGTTAGGATTTGCGAAACCTAAGTTATAACCTTAGTATTAAACTCATATCGAGTGCGTTAGGAGATGAATCGGGGAGATTCATCATGTTGTGTATTTTTGGAGATGGATTGAGAAAATCCATCGAGCCGAGATGTACATGATAAAATATCATTTCATTTCATCAATGAATATATTTTATTGTTGTACTAACGTGTGTTATTTTTTTTATGATATAGGATAGCAGAGACCGGACAGTCGAGTCGCACTGCTGAGAAGGACTATATTGATATCCACATGGATACTGCACAGCCGATGGTGGTTGCACCTGTAGAGGAGCCAGAGTCGGATCCTGAGGAGGGGGATCGTGTGGAGCCCGTTTGGGGCGGAGTCATGAGGCCTTACAGTGAGGATGAGGCCGAGTCAGAGGAGTCTGAGGAAGAGGAGTCAACTGATGGCATGGGCACCACTGCCGCTGACATCATAGAGGGACTGACCACTAGGAACGAGGAGCTGGAGGCAAGGGTCCAGCATTTAGAGGAGCAGAATCTGACCCACCAACACATGGAGGATCAGTATAGGGATGCGGCTTACCAGTTCTCTGGCGAGAACACAAATCTGAAGGAGAGGATTGTAGGACTGGAGGATCAGGTACAGGAGTACGAGGATTCAGTGGAGCACTTTGCAGTGCTAACTCATCAGCTGGTAGATCAGGACGTAGAGTTGCAGGCCAAATTGGCAGTGGCTGAGACTAGGTTGGCAGAGGCTGAGCCGAAGGTTCAGCAAGTACAGGCAGATAAAGCTGCCATCCGTGCACACTGGCAGGAGGCGATAGAGGACCGGATAGAGATGGAGACACAGCGAGATGCCGCTCATGGTCAGATGATGGAGCTAGAGGAGGAGGTCCGCGAGAAGCGGGTGAGGACGGATAGACTTAGCTATGTCTACCGATCTTCATATGGTAGACTTCAGAGCAGGGTACACTACTACCCAGCTGAAGAGGGCCAGTCTATGCACACCATTAATAGGAATGTGGTGATGACCATCGGGGATGAGGAGTATGACGACGCGATCCGTAAGGGGATGCGCATTCATTAGTAGTAGTTGTTTTCTAATTTCGTATGTAAATAGATGCAGTAGAACCCAACTTTTGTTTTATTAGAGGGTTAATATGTCACTAAATCCCAACTCTAGGAAGTTGTAGGATATGTCAGATCCCATCTTTTATAGCTTCTCTGGGATAGAAGCATTTATAGCAGTATGTTTTTGATGTAAAGTTCTACGCACTACTGTTTTAGCATATGAGTATAAATGCAGTTGAATTTATGTTTATATGCGTGTTGAAATAATTACTTGTATTTTAGCTAAATATTGCCTAAGATACAAAATAATGAAATGAAAAAGATGAAACCAGTATAATAATGTAAATTTTTGTTTATAATAGAAAATGTCGTCACGTAGACGACCACCAAGGAACCAGGGGGTAGAAGAGTCAGTTAACAACGATGAGGGGGGACACAACGTAGAACCAATGCAAAACTTCGTCGACATGCTAGCTGAGGCAATGCAAAACCGCCACCCAGTAGTAGCAAATCCGCCACCACCACCAAATCAGTTGGCGAATTTCAAAGACTTTAAAGCGGTAGGACCGCCAGAGTTTAGGGGAACGTCAGACCCGATAGAAGCCCAGTCATGGGTAAAGGAAATAGAGAAAGCATTTGTTATCTCTAGAGTGGCTGAGGAGAAAAAGACGATTTTTGCTACCTACATGATGAAGGGAGAAGCCAATTTCTGGTGGGAAGCCAATCAGAATAGGGCTGGCGATGGTGAGGTGCCATGGACAAGATTCAAAGAAATATTTGATGAGAATTATTTCCCGAAGAGTATGAAAAGTAGGATGGAGGTAAAGTTTCTAGAACTAAAGCAGGAGAACATGTCGGTACCGGAGTACGCGGCAAAATTTAATGAGCTAGCCAGGTTCGCTCCACATCAGGTGGACACGGAGGAACGCAAGGCCAGAAGATTCGAGAATGGGTTGAGACCTTGGATATTCAACAAGGTAGCAGTACTGCAGATTGACTCGTTCGCAACTTTACTAGAGAAGTCAATCATTGCTGAAGGAGGAAGCGACGCGTTAACCAAGTACAACCAGGAGAGAAACAAGAAGAAAAATGAAGGGGGAAGCAAGAACAACAACAATGGAGGCAATAATAATAGCAACAAGCGTAAATGGGACAGCAACAATGACAAGAGCTCAGGGAATCAGCAAGGAAATACCCAGAAGAAGACGACGTGTAATATTTGTGGAAAGAACCACTTCGGGGAGTGCAGGAAAGGGAAGAATACATGCTATAACTGCGGTGAGAAATATTTCTCCAAATTGTCCCCTCCCAAAGAAAGTGAGATGTTTTTCTTGCGGAGCATCTGACCACATGATAAAAGATTGCCCTAAAAAGAAGAATGACGGGGGTAGCGGCTATAAGGGCAATAACAGCAAATTGGCTATCGGGGGACCGGTACCACAGAACAAGCCGACAGCCCGGACATTCAATATGACGGTGCAAGATGTCGTGGGGTCAAAAGACGTGGTGTCAGGTATTATTCCGATCAATAATATAAATGCATATGTATTATTTGATTCGGGTGCTACCTATTCATTTGTGTCTAATGATTTCGCTAGACTGTTAGAATTGCCTAGAGACAAACTAGAAAACTCAATGAACATAGAAGTTGCTAATAAAGAAGTAATTCCGGTAGAGTACATACATAAAAATTGTTGTGCTGAAATCAGGGGTCAGAAGTTAAATGTGAATCTAATTTCAATACGTTTGAGGGAATTCGATGTAATACTTGGGATGGATTGGTTGTTTAACCACGGGGCGATAATTGATTGTCAGAAGAAGTGCATACACCTTAAGACACCAAATAAGTCTAAGATCGTATTTTATGGTAGCAAATCGTTAAGACAGTCTTCTTGTCTTACGATGATGCAAGCCAAGAAATTATTGAAGAAAGGTTGTGTAGGGTATTTGGCTCATGTGGTTGATACACAAGTGGTGAGTCCCGAGATGGAGCAAATACTAGTAGTTAGGGAGTTTATGGATGTTTTTTCAGATGTACTGCCAGGCTTACCGCCGGACAGAGAAATAGAATTTGCGATTGATTTAGTACCGGGGACAGTGCCGATATCAAAGGCACCATATAGAATGGCTCTGGTAGAAATGAAAGAGTTGATGGTGCAATTGCAGGAGTTGTTAGATAATAAGTACATTCAGCCAAGTGTTTTTCCATGGGGAGCACCGGTGCTGTTTGTAAAGAAGAAGGATGGATCGATGAGACTGTGTATGGATTATAGGGAGCTGAATAAAGTAACAATTAAGAATAAGTACCCGTTACCACGAATTGATGATATTTTGGTGTATTCCAAAACGGAGGAAGAGCATGCTGAACACCTAAGATTGGTGTTGGAGATTTTACGGAAGGAGCAGTTGTACGCTAAGTTTTCAAAGTGTGAATTCTGGTTGGAAAGAGTTCAATTTTTAGGTCATGTTATTGACAAGGAGGGAGTTTCGGTTGATCCGGCGAAGGTTGAATCGGTAATGAATTGAGAACAACCAAGGACGCCGACAGAAGTAAGAAGTTTCTTAGGGTTAGCGGGTTACTATCGGAGATTCATTCAAGACTTCTCAAAGATAGCAACATCGTTGACCAACTTAACAAGAAAGACGGTAAAATACGTGTGGACGGAGAAGTGTGAGGAACGTTTTTAGGAGTTAAAGAAAAGACTTAGTGAAGCACCTGTATTGACCTTACCAGACGATACAGGAGGTTTTACGGTCTACAGTGATGCATCGCACAAGGGGCTTGGCTGTGTGCTTATGCAAAACGGCAAAGTCGTTGCGTATGCGTCCAGACAATTAAAAGATTATGAGAAGGGATATCCTACCCACGACTTGGAATTGACATCGGTAGTGTTTGCCCTTAAAATTTGGAGGCATTACTTATATGGAGAGAAATGTGAGATATTCACAGACCATAAGAGTCTAAAGTATATCTTCACATAGAAGGAGTTGAATATGAGGCAACGGAGATGGTTGGAATTGATCAAAGATTATGATTGTGAAATTCTATATCATCCCGGCAAGACCAACGTAGTAGCGGATGCTCTGAGTAGAAAGAGCAGGGAGAAATTGTTCATATTGACATATCAAGAACAATTGGTTCAAGAGATGACTCGAATGGAGTTGGAGGTGAGAAATCCAAATGAGTCAATAGAAGTGGAGGCGAGCCCAACCTTGTTAGATAGGGTGAAAGAGGCTCAAGACAAAGATGAGGAATGTGACAGAATCCGAAAGAGGATGACCGATGGAGAAGAGGTCAAGTTTAAAATTGATAGCATGGGATTGCTGAGATTTGAAAATCGTGTTTGGGTACCGCTAGTGCCTGAATTACAAGAGAAAATTTTGCAAGAGGCCTACAGTACGAGATACTCGATACATCCGGGGAGTACGAAGATGTATCAAGACCTACGTCAGCATTTTTGGTGGCCGAATTTAAAGAGGGAGGTTGCAGAATGTGTCAGTCGATGCCTAACTTGTCAAAAGGTAAAGGCCGAACATCAGAGACCAAGCGGATTGTTACAGCCGTTAGAAATTCCTGAGTGGAAATGGGAGCATATCACAATGGATTTTGTGGTAGGACTTCCAGCAACACAGAAGGGATATGACACAATTTGGGTGATTGTGGATCGACTAACAAAGTCAGCGCACTTTTTGCCGATCAAGATTAGGTTCAGTTTGGATCAGTTGGACAAATTGTACATCAAAGAGATAATTTCAAGACATGGGGTGCCGGTATCGATTGTGTCAGACAGAGATCCGCGTTTCACGTCAAAATTTTGGAGAAGTCTTCAGGAGAGATTGGGGACACAGTTGAGAATGAGTACAGCGTATCATCCGCAGACCGATGGGCAAAGTGAGAGAACAATTTAGACATTGGAAGATATGCTCAAGGCCTGCGTGATGGATTTCAAGGGTAGTTGGGAAATCCATCTACCACTAGTTGAGTTTGCATACAACAACAGTTATCATGCGAGCATAGGTATGCCGCCTTACGAAGCTTTATATGGAAGAAAATGCAGAACACCTCTATGTTGGGATGAGGTAGGAGAACGCCGACTGTTGGGGCCAGAATTGGTTCAACAGACGGTAGAAATTATCAAGGTAATAAGAGCTCGACTAGTAGCAGCTCAAGACCGTCAGAAGAAATACGCCGATTTACATCGACAGAAACGAGACTTCGAAGTGGGGAGTTTTGTGTTCATGAAGGTATCTCCCTGGAAAGGGAAGATCAGATTTGGGAAGAAGGGAAAACTGAGTTCAAGGTTCATAGGACCGTTCGAAATATTGAAGAAAGCGGGTGAAGTGGCGTACGAGGTAGCTTTACCTCCTGAACTGGAGCATATTCACAATGTGTTTCACGTGTCAGTATTGCGGCCATACAAACCAGACTACAAACATGTCATATCCTATGAGCCAATACAAGTTGAGAAAGACTTATCGTACGAGGAAATTCCTGTCTAGATACTAGATAGGAAAGAGCAGAAATTACGGAATAAGGTTATACATTCTGTCAAAATCCTTTTGAGGAACCACAACGCTGAGGAAGCTACGTGAGAACTTGAAGAAAAGATGAGGGCTAATTATCCGAATCTTTTTTAGTAGTTAAATTGTAATTCCGGGGACGGAATTCTTATAAGGGAGGGAGAATGTAATGACCACGAATTTCATTATACATTGTAACTATAATTAATATATAATTAGCAATGAATTTAAAAAATTTTGTATTAATAAATTGTGCATTAGATAATTAAATAGATGTACTTGTATGTGCGTATATTTAATTAAAGAATTAAAGCAAGGGTATAATTAATTAAAGCAAATCTAATTGGATTATATTTTTAATCCAAATATGTAGATAAACTAGGTCCAAGATATTAACCTAGTAGCCCATGTAATTAATTTAATTACTAGCCCATATAATTAATTAAACAAGCCCAATGCTTATTTTAATTAAAGGTAGCATAGTTATTTAAATGCTAGCCCAATGTGATAATTAAATTGAGCCCAAACCAATTCAATGGATGAGCCCAATATATTTAATCCTAGAGTCCAAAGTGGAGCCCAATAGGAAGTCAAAATTGGTCAAAATTGTTACTATATATATATATATATATATATATATATATATATATATATATATATATATGTGTGTGTATGTATAATTAAAGTAGAAAAATTAAAGGAAAAATGGCTAGGAAAATCTCATTTTTGCTGATTTTTATGAGGGTCCCACTTGGATTGCTTGATTTGCTAGATTGCTTCTCTTACACACTAGATCAAAGTTGGCCAACAACTCTAGTCAATCAACTAGTCAATCACCATGTCAATCCATCAAATAGTAAGCTTGATTAGCCTTTAATTTCACCAACATTGGTGAATTAGGAAGCTTAATGGTGTGTTAGTAGATGGCTATAAAAGGAACACTCCACACTTGTTCTATGTTTGTTAGTTCATTTGAAGTTTGCTAGAAAGAAAAATAGAGAGCATTTGAGAGTGTAGAAAAATATTTTGAGAGCAAAATTATCAAGAGAAGGAGTTTTTGGTTCATGTCATCTTCTTTCACCACCTATTTTGGAAGAAAAAGGAAGATAGCCATTAAATCAAGGTAATGGTTATTCTAAATCTAATTTTTGTTTTAAATTAAATGAACTAACATGTGTGTATAAATATGCTAATATAGTTAATAATGTGTAGTGGTAATATTTATGCCATGCTTGAGTTAATATGCTTGGTTTGTATTTTGGTATCATTTATATGTTAAAAACATGTGTTTAATAGTGTGTAAACAAGTTTTGGAATTTATGTCCAAAAATATTTTTATAAAACTTAGGTTTGATGTTCTAATATTATAGAACATTAAATCATGAGAAAAACAAAGTTTGAATCACTCAAAATGGAGTTATATACAAAAAGTTATGATTTATGGTAGTTTATGTGATGTAAAAATTTTTATAAAAAAAAGAATGATATTAAATCATGAAAAAATAAATTTTCATGTTATAAATTGATATTAAGTGATTGGTAATTTTTTTGGATTTTTATTGAGGATTTAAAGCTTACTTGATCGTATATTTTTATTTAAAATGGGTATTGCCGGAACACTGTTCACATTCTGCGAAGAAAAAAAATTAAAGGGTTTCCGCTTCACCAAAAACGCGGAGACAAAACGGTGTCGTTTCATATAAAGAAAAAGTCAATCCGTGCGTACGCGCGGAAGCCATCAACAGTGTCTCCAAAACGGCACCGTTTTGGTCCTGCTTCAGCTTACCGCGCGCAATGCGCGAGCACCAGTTTCCGCGAAATTATCAAACTGCCCCTCCGTGTTTTTTTGACGAAATTACTATTTTACCCTCGGATCAATTTTCAACTTATTTACAGAAATGTCATCCGGGTTAAATTTAATTAATTTAAATATTTAAAAACTAATTGAAAATTATAACAAAAATAATAATAATACAAAAATGATATTAGGTAGGATATTTTTCATTAAGTTAAATATTTAAATATTAATCTAGTTAGCTAAATCATGGTTAAGTTAAATAAATTTATTATTTTAAATGTTAATAATAAATAAAGGTGATAAATTAGCAATTATTATTTAATTCCTATTAAATAATAATTAAAGAGAGATAAAATTTATAAATTAATTATTTATTATTTAAATATTATTAAATAATAAATAAGGATAATTAAGTAATTAATTATTATTTAATTAGCATTAAATAACGATTAATGAAAATTAAGTTATTAGATTAATAATTTATTATTTAATTTAAATAATAAATAAGAATGATTTGATTATTATTTAACCTTAAATAATAATTAAAATTAATTAAATAATTAATTATTATTTAATTGACATTAAATAATAATTAAAGAGGATTAAAATTAGTAAACTATTATTTAATTTTCTTAAATTAAATAATAAGTAAGGTTAATTACTTAGTTAATTATTGGTTGATTAATATTAAATTAAAGAAGGTTAAAATTAAGTCAATAATTATTTATTATGTAATTATTATTAAATAATAAATAAGTACAATTAGTTATTATTTATTTTAAATAATAACTAGAGTTAATTAATTAATTTCTATTTAATCAAGATTAAATAGTAATTAAATAGAGATTGAGTTAATAAAATAACTTGAATTTAATTATGATTTAATTAAACAATTGTAATAAGTTGTTTAAGGGTTTAATAAGTGTCCAACACTTAAGAAAAATATTTCTAACTTATTAAATTATTAACCTAATATTTGAGGGTCTATAAGGTTAATAATATTGTTTTGACTAATGTAATTTATGTGTTAGTACTTATGTGATAAATAAGTTCATTAGTGAGCGTATAGTTATGCAAATACGCCGTACTAATTATTAGACCAACTTTATTAATGTTAGGTCTTTCAAAGCAAGTTAGTTAAAGCTAGACATTTATTGTAACTGAGCAGGCAGGCAAGTTCTCTAACCCTACTCATTTATTGTTGAACAAGTTTCTATATTTGTATTTATTGTCAAAGCTTGAAGTGGTTTGATTATTTAAAATTATCCCACATCCATATTGTTTATAAAATCGCACTTAGTGCACTTGAAGCTTATTAGTTCTTGATTCATGAACTGTATTAAAAATGTCAAAAGCTAATAGTTCAGCTAGACATTACGTTTATAAATTCAATACTTGAATACTTTTAAAAGCTTATCCAAACCATTGTTGGGTGCGGATTTCTTATATTAAGTCTGAGAATTGAACAATCCTAAATTAGGAGATTTTGTGTCGGGAAACCGACTTTGGGCGTCAGTGACTAAATGTAATGCATATACAGCGGGTTGAATAGGTTGATCCCCTTGAAAACCAAACAACTCAAAGGGTCAGAGGAAACTCTATTATACCCTCGTTAGTTCAGGGTCCTTAGTGACCACTCAGCATTTTAAGATTCAAATATTCTGTTTATTAAAATTTGAATCCTGTTTCATTCACAATTGTTATATCTATTGTTGAACCAATGATGACATTTCTCATTCATTCATGATATATTAAATCTCTATGATTGTTCTAAACTTGCTGAGCAAACTA